>JARBWK010000009.1:134662229-134878154 GCA_030556195.1 Anolis apletophallus | reverse complement strand
GGCCTGAATTGACAGTAAGGCTTCCTCAACTTGATTTTCCTGACTAGGCCTCAGCTCATGGGATATTGTTTACAGCCTGAATGGACAGTAAGGCTTCTTCAACTTGATTTTCTTGACAAGGCCTCAGCTCATGGGATATTGTGTAAGGCCTGAATTGACAGGAAGGTTTCCTCAACTTGATTTTCCTGACTAGGTCTCAGCTCATGGGATATTGTGTAAGGCTTGAAGTGACAGTAAGGCTTCTTCAACTTGATTGTCCTTAATAGGCCTCAGCTCATGGGATATTGTGTAAGGCCTGAAGTGACAGGAAGGCTTCCTCAACTTGATTTTCCTGACTAGGCCTCAGCTCATGGGATATTGTGTATGGCCTGAATTGACAGTAAGGCTTCTTCAACTTGATTGTAATTAATAGGCCTCAGCTCATGGGATATTGTGTAAGGCCTGAAGTGACAGGAAGGCTTCCTCAACTTGATTTTCCTGACTAGGCCTCAGCTCATGGGATATTGTGTAAGGCCTGAAGTGACAGTAAGGCTTCCTCAACTTGATTTTCCTGACTAGGCCTCAGCTCATGGGATATTGTGTATGGCCTGAATTGACAGTAAGGCTTCCTCAACTTGATTTTCCTGACTAGGCCTCAGCTCATGGGATTGTGTATGACCTGAATTGACAGTAAGGCTTCTTCAACTTGATTTTCCTGACTAGGCCTCAGCTCATGGGATATTGTGTATGGCCTGAATTGACAGTAAGGCTTCCTCAACTTGATTTTCCTGACAAGGCCTCAGCTCATGGGATATTGTGTATGGCCTGAATTGACAGTAAGGCTTCCTCAACTTGATTTTCCTGACCAGGCCTCAGCTCATGGGATATTGTGTATGGCCTGAATTGACAGTAAGGCTTCCTCAACTTGATTTTCCTGACTAGGCCTCAGTTAATGGGATACTGTGTGTGGCTTGAATTGACAGTAAGGCTTCCTCAACTTGATTTTCCTGACTAGGCCTCAGTTAATGGGATATTGTGTATGGCCTGAATTGACAGTAAGGCTTCCTCAACTTGATTTTCCTGACTAGGCCTCAGCTCATGGGATATTGTGTATGGCCTGAATTGACAGTAAGGCTTCTTCAACTTGATTGTCCTTAATAGGCCTCAGCTCATGGGATATTGTGTAAGGCCTGAAGTGACAGTAAGGCTTCCTCAACTTGATTTTACTGACTAGGCCTCAGCTCATGGGATATTGTGTAAGGCCTGAATTGACAGTAAGGCTTCCTCAACTTGATTTTCCTGACTAGGCCTCAGCTCATGGGATATTGTGTAAGGCCTGAATTGACAGGAAGGCTTCCTCAACTTGATTTTCCTGACTAGGCCTCAGCTCATGGGATATTGTGTATGGCCTGAATTGACAGTAAGGCTTCCTCAACTTGATTTTCCTGACTAGGCCTCAGCTCATGGGATATTGTGTAAGGCCTGAATTGACAGTAAGGCTTCATCAACTTGATTTTCCTGACTAGGCCTCAGCTCATGGGATATTGTGTATGGCCTGAATTGACAGTAACCAACACAATGTATTTCTCAAATAACCCGGGCAGGGCTGGGTCCCAGAGCTAGTAAATAAATAAATAAATAAATATACACATACACAGAAAACTACAGCACAAAATTAAAAGGAAACTGATCAATTGAAATAGGATAGCAGGTTGTTGTAAGGTTTTCATGCTGTATGGCCATGTTCTAGAGAAGCATTCTCTCCTGACGTTTCGCCTGCATCTATGGCAGGCATCCTCAGAGATCTGACCTCACAACCTCTGAGGATACATGCCATAGATGCAGGCGAAACGTCAGGACAGAATGCTTCCCTGACATGGTCATACAGCCCAACCAAACTACAACAACCCAGAGATTCCGGCCATGAAAACCTTTGACAATACATCGAAATAGGACAGATTAAACAAACAAAACATAGCAAAAGAATAAAAAGAAACAAGAAAGATTGGAAAGAGAAACCACTCTTTTCAGAAGAAGGAAGGTGACTAAAGGTTTACAAAGCAGGAACCTTTTAGGAAATTTCATTGGGGAGGGAAAAAAATTAATTTGGATGAGAGCTGCCCATATTTTGGGGAAGCCCCACAGCTACATTCTTGGATGCATCTACACTGCAAAATTAATACAGCTTCATAACATAATTGTGTTTTGGAATGCTAGAGTTGTCGTTTGAGGTACACTCTTTGGTACCACAGGTGAAGCACCTTGTAAAGTTACAACTCCCATGATAACACGGCATTGAGCCATGGCAACTAAAGCAGTTTCGAACTGGACCAATCCTATAGTAAAGATGCACCTGCTTTTAACCCTTCTGCTTTTACTTATTTTACATCTACACTGTATAATGAATGCGGTTTGAAACCTCTTAAAGTACTATGGTTCAGTGTTGTGGAGCTGTTGTTTGACAAGGTTTTCAGCCTTCTCTTGTGCTTTGCCAAACTACAATTCCCAGGATTCCACAGCATCGAGCAGAGTGGTCAAACTGCATTAATTCTATAGTGTGGATGCACCCTAAGACTTTACACTGGAAGTGCCTCAAAGGGTGCACCGATACTGTCAAATTAACACAACTTGATCCCACTTTAACTACCAGGGCTCAATGGTATGGGATCTTGGGAGTTGTCGTTCGGTGAGTCTCCATCCCTTTTAGCAGAGGAGGATAAAGATCTTGTAAAACCACAACTTTGAGCTATGGATAGGTTTTTTAAATCCGTTTTAAGGATTTTAACTGTTTATTTTAAAACTACTGTTAATATTTAATTCTATTTTAAATGTTTGCATGCTTTTTGAGTTTTAAATTATATTGGTTTGACTGTCGGCCGCTTTGTGTCACTTTTCTTAAGAGAGAGAAAAACTGGGGTATAAATAATAACAACCATTGCATTGGAACATTCAACTGGGTGTCAAACTGTGTTAATTCTACTGTGCAGACCAGACATGGGAAAACTATGTTGTGACACTTTGCCCCTCCCTCCAGGTGTTTTGGACTTCAACTCCCACAATTCCTAATTCCACAATTCTAATATTGTCCATGCCTGATAAAGATGCAACCCGGCTCTTCTTGCATGTTTATCCCTTTCTTGCAACATGGACATTCCCTCCATAGCTTCCATCCTCACATTCTAAAAATACGTATGTTTTTGACCGGCCTTTAGCGACATACTTCCTTCCCCTCCCCTCTTTCTTTCTCTTTGCAAAGCTAGTTTAGTCTCTCCCTCCCTTCATCTATCTTTCTTTTGGAAAGTCAGCTTAGTCCCTCCCTCTTCCTTCCTTTGCAAAGGCAGTTTAGCATCTTCATCCCCCTTCCTTCCTAAAGGCAGTTTAGTATTTCCATCCCTTCTTTACTTCCCAAAGGCAGTTTAGTGTCTTTCTTTCTTTCTTTCTTTCTTTCTTTCTTTCTTTCTTTCTTTCTTTCCAAAGGCAGTTTAGTGTCTCAATCCTTCTTCCTTCCTTCCCAATGGCAGTTTAGAGCAGGGGTGGGCAATTACCGGCCCTCCAGGTGTTTTGGACTTCAACTCCCAGAAATCCTAACAGCTGGTAAACTGGCTAGGATTTCTGGGAGTTGAAGTCCAAAACACCTGGAGGGCCGGTAATTGCCCACCCCTGGTTTAGAGTCACCATCCCTCGTTCTTTATTTCCTTCCTTCCAAAGGCTGTTTGGTGTCTCCATCCCTCTTTCTTTCTTTCCTATTGCCGTTTAGTGCAGGTATGAGTAAACCAAGGCTCTTTCTCCCTCCCTCCATTCACTTCCCCACTTTCTACCTTCCCTCTTCCCTTCCTCCTTTTCTTCCACCATTTCATCATTCCTTATATTTGCAAAGCTAGTTTAGTGTTCCCATCCCTCCCTCCTTCCATCCATTTATCTATCATTTTTGCAAAGGCAGTTTAGTCCCTCTTTCTTTTTTCCTTCTTTCCTTTCTTGCAAAGCCAGTTTAGTCCTTCCCTCTTTCTTCCCTTCCCATGTTTGCAAAGCCAGTTTCGATTCACTCCCTCCTTCCATCCATTTATCTATCTCTTTTTTTGCAAAGCCAATGTAGTCTCTCCCTCTTCCTTCCCTTCTTTTCTTCCTTTGCAAAGGCAACTTAAGTGTCTCCATCCCTCCTTCCATCATCTATCTTTTTTTGTAGAAACAGTTTAGTCTGTCTGTCTTTCTCTTTTCCTTCTTTCCTTTCTTGCAAAGCCAGTTTAGTCCTCCCCTCTTTCTTTCTTTCTTTCTCATCTTTGCAAAGCCAGTTTAGTGTCCCCATCCCTCCATTTTTTTTTCAAAGGCAGTTCAGCCTTCCTTCCTTCCTTCCGTCCTTCCTTCCTTCGCAAAGGCAGCTTTGTGTCTCCACCCCTCCTTTCCATCACATAGCTATTTTGCAAAGGCAGTTTAGTCTTTCCCTCTTCCTTCCTTTGCAAAGGCAGTTTAGCGTCTTCATCCCCCTTCCTTCCTTCCTTCCCTTAAGGCAGTTTAGTATTTCCATCCCTTCCTTCCTTCCTTCCCAAAGGCAGTTTAGTGTTTCTTTCTTTCCAAAGGCAGTTTAGAGTCTCCATCCCTTCCTTCCTTCCTTCCATCCCTTCCTTCCTTCCTTCCTTCCTTCCTTCCTTCCTTCCTTCCTTCCTTCCAAAGCCAGTTTAGTATCCCCATCCCTCATTCCATTTATCTTTTTTCTTTTTGCAAAGGCAGTTTAGTCTTTCCCTCTTCCTTCCTTTGCAAAGGCAGTTTAGCGTCTTCATCCCCCTTCCTTCCTTCCTTCCTTCCTTCCTTCCTTCCTTCCTTCCTTCCTTCCTAAAGGCAGTTTAGTCTTTCCCTCTTCCTTCCTTTGCAAAGGCAGTTTAGCGTCTTCATCCCCCTTCCTTCCTTCCTTCCTTCCTTCCTTCCTTCCTTCCTTCCTTCCTAAAGGCAGTTTAGTCTTTCCCTCTTCCTTCCTTTGCAAAGGCAGTTTAGCGTCTTCATCCCCCTTCCTTCCTTCCTTCCTTCCTTCCTTCCTTCCTTCCTTCCTTCCTTCCTTCCCAAAGGCAGTTTAGTGTCTTTCTTTCTTTCCAAAGGCAGTTTAGAATCTCCATCCCTCTTTCTTTCTTTTTCTTTCTTTCTTCCAAAGCCAGTTTAGTGTCCCCATCCCTCCTTCCATTTATCTTTTTTCTTTTTGCAAAGGCAGGTCAGTCTTTCCCTCTTCCTTCCTTCCCAAAGGCAGCTTAGTGTTTCCACCCTTCCTTTCCATCACATAGCTTTTTTTGCAAAGCCAGTTTAGTCTTTCCCTCTTCCTTCCTTCCTTCCTTCCCTTCCTCTCTTTGCAAAGCCAGTTTTGCTTCCTCTTCCCTCCTTCCATCCATTTATCTATCTTTTATTTTGCATAGCCAGTGTAGTCCCTCCCTCCTTCTGTCTCTTTCTTTCTTTCTTTCTTTTTCTTTCTCTCTTTCCTTCTCTCCCTCCCTCCCATGCCAAATAACACCAAGAGTGCACCCCAACGTGGATTGCATCAGTTCCCTTTCTGCAGGAAGTGCCAAGCCGAGGAGGAGACTCCTTCCGGGTCAGTTTTCACTTTCTCTCTGCCTCCCTGCCTGGGCTTTGTTTTCACTTCCAGGGCCACAGAGGCTTCTCCCTCCCTCCCCTCCCCCCCTCTTTTTTCCAAAGAGGCAGCAGACATGTTTCCTGGCCTGGCCTTGGCGCAGTCTTAAAGGGACCCCGCTTGGACCCTGGTTTTTATTTGTATTTATTGCCAGATAGGTATTTTTTTTAGAAAGAATTATTTGCCATTTTGGGGTCTTCCCTTGGCGACATTGAAAGCTCTGGGGAGACTTGGGGAGCCCTCGGTTTTGGGGTGCCTTTGCTTTAAATCTGTGTTTTATGAATAGGAATTTCAGATACATTTTTAAAATTTTCCTGCCTTCCTTTTGGCATCCTTTGCCATTCCCTCTTTTCTTGCAAGTGGGTGCAATTTTTTCCCTATCTATCTCTTGGATCCGTCACTTACTGGCAAGAATCGTGTTTCCTGGTTGGATCCAAAGAGAGATCCAGTCGCCCCCGGGCCATGGGAAGGCTCCAAGGCTTAAGGACCTGGACACGTGTTGATGGTGAGTGGGAACGTGTGGATGGGAGGATACGTGTCAAGGGGGTTGCGTGAACGAATGGGATGCGAACCACCCAAGGGCCCTGTTGCTTTTGGGTGTAGGGGTGTTTGAGCCCATTGGCAAGGTCCTGGAGGAGGGGGCGATGATTCGGTGGCCCCGAGCCCGGGCAGCCCAACGGCCTCCGTGTGGATCGGGCACATGTCACCCGAGTGGCGTGGTTTTAGACCAGTTTCGTTTCGGTCCCCCCCCCCCCCCCTCCCTTTCCTCCTTTTCCCATTGGCTTTGGTTTCGGTCTCGGTCTTCCCTGTCCAGGCCCCGCCTGGGTCTCCTGGGGAGTCAGGGCTCCCTGGACTCAAGGAAGAAGGGAAGGGAAGGAGAAAGAAAGGAAAGCGGGATGAGGGAGGGAAGGAAGGAAACAGAGGCAGAGAGAGAGAGAGAAAAGGAGGGAGGAAGAATCAAGGAAGGGGAAACAAAGAGGAAAGGAAGGGAGGAAAGAAAGGGAAAAGGAGGAAGGAAAGAGACAAACTAGGAAGGGAGGAAGGAAAGGGAGGAAGGGAGAAACAAGGAAGGAAAGGAAGGGAGAAACAGGAAAGGGAGGGAGGAAAGAGACAAAACTAGGAAGGGAAGGAGGAAGGAAGGGGAAACAAAGAAGAAAGGGAAGGAGGAAAGAAAGGGAAAAGGAGGAAGGAAAGAGACAAACTAGGAAGGGAGGAAGGAAAGTGAGGGAGGAAGGGAGAAACAGGAAAGGGAGGGAGGAAAGAGACAAAACTAGGAAGGGAAGGAGGAAGGAAGGGGAAACAAAGAGGAAAGGGAAGGAGGAAAGAAAGGGAAAAGGAGGAAGGAAAGAGACAAACTAGGAAGGGAAGAAGGAAAGTGGGAGAGGAAGGGAGAAACAGAGGAAAGGGAGGGAGGAAAGAGACAAAACTAGGAAGGGAGGAAGGAAGGGAAAACAAAGAGGAAAGGGAGGGAGGGAAAGGAGGAAGGAAAGAGACAAACTAGGAAGATACATGAGAAAGGAAAGAGAGAGGAAGGGAGAAACAAGGAAGGAAAGGAAGGGAGAAACAGGAAAGGGAGGGAGGAAAGAGACAAAACTAGGAAAGGAAGGAGGAAGGAAGGGGAAATAAAGAGGAAAGGGAGGGGTGGAAGAAAGGGAGGGAAAGGAGGGAGGGAAGAGACAAACTAGGAAGATACATGAGAAAGGAAAGAGAGAGGAAGGAAGAAACAAGGAAGGAAGGGGAAACAGGAAAGGGAGGGAGGAAAGGGAAAAGGAGGAAGGAAAGACAAACTAGGAAGAGAGGAAGGAAAGTGGGAAAGGAAGGGAGAAGCAAGGGAGGAAGGAAAGTGGGAGAGGAAGGGAGAAGCAAGGAAGGAGAAACAAGGAAGAAAGGGGAAACAGGAAGGGGAGGGAGGGAAAGGAGGAAGGAAAGAAACAAACTAGGAAGATACATGAGAAAGGAAAGAGAGAGAGGAAGGAAGAAACAAGGAAGGGAAGGAAGGGGAAACAGGAAAGGGAGGGAGGAAAGAGGGAAAAGGAGGAAGGAAAGATAAACTAGGAAAAGAGGAAGGAAAGTGGGAGAGGAAGACAGAAACAAGGAAGGAGATGGAGGAAGGAAGGAAGGGGAAACAAAGAGGAAAGGGAGGGAGGGAAAGGAGAAAGGAAAGAGACAAATTAGGAAGGGAGGAAGGAAAGTGGGAGAGGAAGGGAGAAGGAAGGAAGGTAAGGAAGGGAGAAACAGGAAAGGGAGGGAGGAAAGGGACAAAACTAGGGAGGGATGGAGAAACAAGGAAGGAATGGAAGGAAGGGGAAACAGAGGAAAGGGAAGGAGGAAAGAGGGAAAAGGAGGAAGGAAAGAGACAAACTAGGAAGGGAGGAAGGAAACTGGGAGAGGAAGGGAGAAACAGGAAAGGGAGGGAGGAAACACAAAACTAGGAAGGGAGGGAGGAAGAAACAAGGAAGGAAGGAAGGAGGGGAAACAGAAAAGGGAGGGAGGAAAGAAAGGGAGGGAAAGGAGAAAGGAAAGAGACAAACTAGGAAGGAAAGTGGGGGAGGAAGGGAGAAACAAGGAAGGAAAGGAAGTAAGGGGAAACAGGAAAGGGAGGGAGGGAGGAAAGAAAGAAAGGAAGGAAAAGGAGGACGGAAAGAGACAAACTAGGAAGGGAGGAAGGAAAGTGGGAGAGAAAGGGAGAAACAAGGAAGGAAAGGAAGGGAGTAACAGAGGAAAGGGAGGGAGGAAAGACAAAACTAGGAAGGAAGAAACAAGGAAGGAAAGGAAGGAAGGGGAAACAGAGAAAATGGAGGGGGAAGGAGGAAGGAAAGAGACAAACTAGGAAGATAGATGAGAAAGGAAGGAAGGAAACTTGGAAGTAAAAAGAGGCAGTCAAAGTCCTGGCTTTAGCCTTTAAAGCCCTAAACGGTTCTGGTCCAACTTACATGTCCGAATGGATCTCTCCCTATGAACCTTCAAGATGTTTAAGATTATCCGGCGAGTTCCTGCTCTCGGTCCCGCCTTCTTCGCAGGCGCGATTGGTGGGGACGAGTGACAGGGCCTTTTCAGTGGTGGCTCCTCGGCTTTGGAACACCCTCCCTAGTGACATCAGATCAGCCCCCTCCCTCCTGACATTTTGCAAGAAGGTCAAGACCTGGCTGTTTGACCAGGCATTTGTAGATGTAGTATGATTATTAAATTGACGCAATTGGAAATCGACTTAATAATGAGACGCTGATATTGCGTTTTAACTTTAATTGATCATTTGTATATGATATGATTGTGTTAGTAACTGTTGATGTATTTATCTTGGGCAGTCCTTGCCATGTGTACACTGCCTTGAGTCGCCTTCGGGCTGAGAGGGGCGGTATAGAAGTAGAGTAAAGAATAAATAAATAAATGCTTTACCTGTAAGCCCCTTTGTCTCGTAGATCAGTGTTTCCCAACCTTTTTTGAGCCGCGGCACACTTTTAACATTAAAAAAATCCGGGGGCACACCACCAACCAAAATGACACTCTAACACAGTAAAGAACGGCTGGGGGATGGTGACCTGCTGGGAGCAGCTGCTGGGAGTGCCGAAGCCGGGGGAGGGGGAGGAGCCAGGCCACGCCATGCCCCACCCCCTCCATGCGGTTTCAGTTCTCCCACAGCTTTGCCAGCCTTGAGGGGGCAGTGCCAAGCCAGCGGTGGCACAGCCAGCACAATGCTGGCTTGGCACTGCCCCCTCAAGGCTGGCGAAGCTGTGGGAGCGCTGAAGCCAGGGGAGGGGGCGGAGCCAGGCCCCGCCCCTCCCCCGGCTTCAGTTCTCCCACAGAAGAGAAGCATGAGCGGTGGATGGGCTTCAATAGGCGGGGCTCCTCCTCCACGCGGCTTCAGCGAGCGAGGGGTGAGAGTCGTGGCGAGAGTCATGGCGGATTGGAGGCTGGCAGGGGAAACGGCTGAAGGAGGCGGCGCCCCAGCCCCTTCTTCTTTTTCTTCCTTGCCGCATGGCCCTTCCTCCTCCTCTCCCAAGCAGCAGGAGTTCGGCAGGAGGAGGGGGAAAGGAAGGGGGGCAGAGAGCTTTTCTCGCGGCACACCTGATGATTGCTCACGGCACACTAGTGTGCCACGGCACACTGGTTGAAAAACACTGTTGTAGATGTAGACCAAACCTCCTTTTGCAGTATCGCACCTTTTGCAAAGGAGGATGTGTATCAACTGGCCACTAATTGGCTTAATCGTTTTGTGCAAGGAGGGTGGTCATCCTGCCAGAAAGATCACTAGTGTAGGTTAATGCTGTATTGCTAAACATACCCAGAATCATACACTCCATTGTGTATAATAGAACTAGCAAGTAGTCAACATGCATAAAATAAGATTGTGAGTCAATTCATGGATTTTGTGGGCAAGAATTCAGAGTAAGTTTGCCATTGCCTCCTTCTGAGGCTGAGAGAGTGTGACTTGAAGTGTTTCTGTATTCTTAATCATTGTGAAAATGGAGTACCCACTCTAGTTATTCTTGTGGAAGTGAAATTATATTTCCTTTCCTATTTCCGTGGCGGCATCAACTGGCTTAGAAGTGTTTACTTCTCCATTTGCTTAACCACACTTGGGTTTTTCTGTCCCAGTTCCGCAAGCATGGTTTTCTGAAACAAATTGCTTCCCATGGTTTGAAACTGACTTCCTTAATTCGAATGTTACCTAAGATTAACCATGCTTTTTGCATTATCCGTCAGAAGTAGAGAGGATCAATCAAAAGTGAAAGTGTTCCATTCTAAAGTACTTGTAATGGTGAAAGGAAAGGAGAATGTGTGTAAGAACCTTGGTTTGTTTATTTTGGGAGAAGCTATGGTTTATTGTGATATCCTTTGGTTTGGATCAGGGGTGAGTATGGGGAGTATTTTATAATATGGGAGGAGGGCACTCCATAGCCGAGGGGTAGAATATGCTTTCTTGCAAATGGTCCTGGTTTGGATTGCTGGCGTTACAAGCTTCAGCCCTTGGAGAGAGCCAATGCTTGTAACCAAAGACAAATCTTGCAAACTGGCATCTCCCCAAATGCATTGGAATGCTTTTTCTAATGAAAATTGTAAGATGTGAATGGCCTTCCATGGGGACATTCCAGCTTTCAGATTGTCTAGACTAGTGTTTCCCAACCAGTGTGTCGTGGCACACTAGTGTGCCGTGAGCGATCATTAGGTGTGCCGTGGGAAATTGGAACCTCCAATACCCTTTCTTCCCCCTCCTGCCGAACACCTTTTCTTCTCCATTCGGGCTCCCTTCTTCCCAGCCTCGCTCTGCTTGCTTTGCCTCGCTTTGCTCACGCTGCTGCTTCTGCGGGAGGGGGGAGGGAGGAAGACGTGACCCGTGCGGGCACTACTGCACAGACTCACCCACGTCTTCCTCCCTCCCCTCCACAGTGCTCTCTGGATATAGGTGAACTACAACTCCAAAACTCAAGGTCAATGCCCACCAAACTCTTATAGTATTTTCTCTTGGTTATGGTAGTTCTGTGTGGGAAGTTTGATTCCATTCCATCATTGGTGGAGTTCAGAATGCTCTTTGATTGCAGGTGAACTATAACTCCCAGCTGTTGAGCAAGACCTTCATGTGTGTCTGCCTGCCATTCCTGCCAGGATATCTATGTTGTGTTCATCGAAACAGGCCCAGGTTTCACACTGAGTGTATAAATACATTTTAAAACATATTAACTATATGTATTACTGTGTTAGAGTGTCATTTTGTGTCATTTTGGTTGGTGGTGTGCCCCAGGATTTTGCAAATGTAAAAAATGTGCTGCGGCTCAAAATAGGTTGAAAAACACTGGTCTAGACTTCCATTGCATTGTGTTTTATAATCTCTAAATTAAAGCAAATTGCAGGCCTTCAATTGTGACCTGAAATGGACCAGAAGGCAATAGAGATGTTTCAAGAATGGAGTTCTGGGACAACTTTTGCACCCGTGGTTTCATTTATCCACATCTGCCATCTGCAATACGCCAGGTGACATTTCTTGCATTTGAGCAGCAACGTGGCAGCCCTTCCAACTATGCCTCATGAAAAAAAAAAATTGGGCACGAAAACTTGTCTAACAAGTTTATGAAAAGCTACTATCTGTCCAGGAGAGATTTTGGAGCAGGGGTTCCTCCCTGCTTTCAAAGAGTTACAGTCCTGTTTCACCAATAAGCACATTGAAATTTGTTGAAAATCAGATGCATCACCAAGTTGTTGCTGTTGTTTTCTTTCTAATAATGGTCTTGTTTTCTGTAAGCAATTGTGCTAACTTTGTATGTGGTGATGGACACTCATTTGAAAGTACATTACAGTAGTATTTACTATAAGTCTTGCAGATTTGGTGAAAATGTTCTCACCAGGAATCGCTACAATCTCCACTGCTACTTGGAAAAGTTGACCATATAGTCGTGTTGGAGGACTTAGGCAGCTCTAGGTAGTCCAATGTGATTATGTGGTCAACTTTTGCCAGAAGGTGATAATAGAGGCTGTTTCCAGTTCAAAGCAGATAATTTGGATTCAGAAACTGGATTATATGGCCAAAGTTGTGCTGGAGGATCTAGATCAGTGGTTCTCAACCTGTGGGTCCCCAGGTGTTTTGGCCTACAATGCCCAGAAATCCCAGTCAGTTTACCAGCTACATATTCTAGATATTCCCAGATATTCCTTGGCCAAAATATAGCTGGTTTTTTATGGTTTTTCCACTTCTTCGGGGAGGTCTGGTGTGCACCTTCTGTAGTTTCTGGGGTTGTTTTAGTTTTGTGACATTTGCATTTTAGGCTTCTGAAATCATAAAGTTTATGGTGGTAAATGTGCACGAATGGGAGTAGATTCCATGGGAATCAATGCAAATTCTTGTTGTGAGAAGTCATGATCCACATTCTTTCTGTTCTCCAGTAATGGCTCTGAAGAAAGTGGCTTTGAGTGTTCAGTTTTATAGCATGCTAAGCAAAGGGAAGGAACTGGCATAAACCACTTCAGAGAATAGCTTACTTAAGAAAACCCCATGAAATTGATGTGGTTGCCATCAGTCAACAGGTGACTTGGTGGACAGGAACAGACCATTGGCTCATCTTATGCCACATTAGCGGCCGAATTAGCTTTATATTGTCTAGTAGGCCTGGTCAAGTTCATTGGAATGCTTCTAAAATTGAAGCGGTTTTGAAGCGAAGTAAGCAACCCGGAAGTGAATTTGCCATTTTGAAGCCACCGCCACCATTTTCCCTTCCCTGGCCTTCCCTTCTGTGTGGATTTCTTCCCTCTGCCTGAGAACTGGGGCGAAAGCCACGTTAAACAGCAAGCAGACGGCACAGCACTAGGCTGCCTCCTCCTTCGGGGATGTATTACCTGATACCGATGGGCTTGAGGGCTTCCTCACACATGTGCCATCCCGCAGCTGACGCTGAGCACCACGGGGCCGGTGCTGGTCTCAATCTCCTTGGGGAGTAGATCAGAGTCCTCGTCCTCTTCAACCTCCTTATTCTCCTCCTCTTCTGCTGCACTATCCTGGAGGAAGGGTCGGGGGGGGGGGGGCGCAGGTTCATTAAAGCAACTTTCGCCCCAGTTCTCAGGTGGAGGGAAGAAATCCGCGTCCAAATGCGTGACCGCCATTAACGAAGCCGTTCCGAAATTTCAGAATTTTTCCGAATAAATTTCCATTTTTTGGGGAAAAATTTCGGAAGGCATTCAGATTTGAAGCACCAGTTTTGAACCCCCCCTTTTTTTGGATCAACCAGGCCTATTGTCTAGACTTGCACCCTTCTCCAACCTGGTAAACTAGATACATGGCATTATGACTTCAGCATCCCCAATCAATGCATTTTGTTTATGCAGTGGACCATGGGAGTTCTCCCAACAGATCTCCAGTGCACTTGACTGGGGAAGACTGGCATACAGAGACATGCAATGCTATTCAGGGTCTTAGGAGCATTTTTTTAGATCAGGAAAACAATATGAATCACACTTAGAAAGGATTGTACTCCGAGAAAGCAAGCATCAAAGTTTGAGGAAGGAACATCTGCGACCTGTCTAAGATAGGCAGATGACACTATGCTGCTAGGAGAGATTATATTTATTTATTTATTATTTTGATTTGTATACCGTCCTTTCCTACTGGCTCAGGACGGTTTACAGCATATCGAATTACACCATAAAACATATCAACAACCTACAGGGTATATAAAAACACAATTAACCAATTTAACAATGTTCTGCCATGACCTAGAGTGGTCACAGATTGAATGCACGCCGGAACAGTGCTGTTTTACAAGCTTTCCGGAAAGCCGGTAGCTCATTTACTGCTCGGACTTCAGGTGGTAAGCTGTTCCACAATTGAGGTGCTGCCACAGAGAAAGCTCTGTGTCTAGTTGACGACAGGTGGATGGTTTGCAGGGAGGCATTCTGCAGGAGATTGAGGTCTTCGGAACGGAGAGATCTCTGGGGAACATATGGGAGTAGGCGGTCCCTCAAGTACACTGGCCCCAGACCATGGAAGGCCTTAAAGGTTAAGACCAACACTTTGAAGATGATCCTGTGCTCAATTGGTAACCAGTGCAGTCGCTGCAGAGTTGGAGTGATATGAGCCCTGGCCGTTACCCTAGCCAGGAGTCTCACTGCTGCGTTCTGCACCAGTTTAAGCTTCCGGATGACCGACAAAGCAAGACCAGTGTAAAGGGCGTTACAGTAGTCTAGCCTCGAGATGACCGATTACTGAAGAAAGTGCAAAGGCAGGTTTATAGTTGAACATTAACGAAAATAATGACCACCAATGATTTGTTGCTCCTGCTGCTGCTGTTGTGCCTTCAAGTCATTTCCAACCTATGGTGACCCTAAAGTCACCAGGGCTTTCTTGGCAAGATTTGTTCAGAATAGGTTTGCTAAGGTCATCCAGTGTGTTTCATGGCCAAGTATTAAAGAGGACAGCGGCACTGAAGTATTTCAAGGTTTTTCAGACCTTGGCTCAATCATTAATCAGAGTGGAGACGGCAGTCAAGGAAACAGAAAAAGAGGATGACTTGGAAAGGCTGCTGTGAAGGAACTAGACAAGAGCTTGAACTGTCAGGATATATAATTCAATACAGAGCTTCATATTATCCATACATCTTAATTTCCCATCTCTGCGTATCATTGGGAGAGTTGGACAGTGAAGAAAGCAGATAGGAAGAAAATCAGCTCATGTAAAATACAGTACTGGAGAAAGGTCCTGCAGATATGAGCTGCTAAAAGGACAAATCCAAGAGCAAATGAGGCTTGAACTCTTCCCCAGATGCCAAGAAGACTAAACTGAGGCTGTGGCACTTTGGCCATATCATGAGAAGAGAACATCTCTGGCCCATCCCCTGTTTGGATATCAACCAGCACGCCAATGCCTTAAATCAAGAAATAGTTTTCTAAGATCTACAGAGGTAGTTGCTGGAACACCTCAGTAAGTGAGACTCCAAAAGTGGCAGGCTAAAACCCAGCACCTCATTCCATGGCTGATACCAAATGAGAGACTCCCCCCCTTGGGCACACAGAAGACTGAGCAACTTGGAAGGCGCAGAACAGACTGCGCTCTGGCATCTGGAGCCAACCTTAAGAAATGGGGCCACAAATTGGAGTCCACGACATGCAAG
Organism: Anolis apletophallus; assembly: GCA_030556195.1. Taxonomy (NCBI): domain Eukaryota; kingdom Metazoa; phylum Chordata; class Lepidosauria; order Squamata; family Anolidae; genus Anolis; species Anolis apletophallus. The sequence continues at coordinate 134,862,974 of JARBWK010000009.1, read as the reverse complement.
TGTGGAAAAGAGCAAACCACAGACCATATATGGGGACCAAGCCCAACAAAAACAAAGGTTACAGAGTAACACAAAAACATATAACAGTCAAACTACAAGAAAGGAGATTCCACCTGAACATTAGGAAGAACTTTCTGACCGGGAGAGCTGTTTGGCAGTGTGGTGGAGATTCCTTCTTTGGAGGCTTTTAAACATAGGCTGGATGGCCATCTGTCAGGGGTGCTTTGAATGCAATTTTCCTGCTTCTTGGCAGAATGGGGTTGGACTGGATGGCCCACGAGGTCTCTTCCAACTCTATGATTCTGTTATTCAAAGGCACATTGGAACACCCAAGTCTTCAGGTCGTTCTTCAGGTCGTTTCTGGAAAGTGGCCAGGGTGGGGGCTAATCTAATCTCCCTGGGGGCCACCATCAAGAAGGCCCTCTCTCTAGTCCCCACCAGCCGCACTTGTGACTGAAGTGGAAGCGAGAAAAGGGCCTCCCTGGCAGGTCTTAGTGCTCGTGCTGGTTCATAGAGAGAGATACAGTCTTGAAGATAAGCAGGACCCAAACCAAGAAGTGATTAGGATTAGGGAATGGCTTTCATATGCTGAAGAGTGGAGAACCTTTCTGGTCTATGTTCAGGGTCAGCTGTCCATAAACTTGGAACCTGCTCTTCTCAAAGCCCTTCTGGTTTGTGAGTCTTTTTAAAGCAGAGTTTTCCAAATATTTCATGTCAATGACACACTTTTTAGACATGCATCATTTTGCGACACAGTAATTGGGTTTTTAATAGCACACTAGAGGTTAAACCAACTCCTTATAAGATATATGTACACATTAGGCCTGGGTAGGTTCGTCGGAATGCTCATAAAATCTAAATGAATTCGGATTAAATTCACTTTTGAAGCGGTTTTGAAGCAATGTAAACAACTTGTAAGTGAATTTGCCATTTCGAAGCCACCGTCGCCATTTTCAGAAAGGAATCGGCATTAGATTCCCGCCCCTCCCGAGGTGCTTTCACCTCATTGGCTGTTTAACCCAGTTTGGAGGCGGATGTCAATCAATCAATCAGTTTATTTGTATGCTGCTCTTCTCACCCCGAAGGGGACTCAGTGCAGCTCACAACACAATACAATACAAAACAGTGAAGACAGTGAAGCGAAGCTTCCAAAACAAATTTTACAGGGCGAAGACAAGCTTCAAATTGTGTACGAATACACTTAACAATATTTCAAAGGCATATTATGCAAAAATATACATCCATACTAAAACATACAGTAAGTGGGCAATTAAACACAGTACAATACAATTATCACAATAATAAACTATATAGGTAACCTAAATACACAGTATAAAACTAATACACTGAAAAACTACTAAAACCCACCTAATTAATAATGCCAAAGCCAGGAATAATCACCCAGCGCCCTATAAAAATAAAATAATAATAATAATAATAACCTATACCCATGTCCTTCCCTCCGCGTCAGAACTGGGGCGACAGCCACATCCAAACTGGGTTAAACACGGCTGTCGCCCCAGTTCTGACGCAGAGGGGAGACATCCGCATCCAAACTGGGTTAAACATGCATGTCCGCCATTAATGAAGCCATTCTGAAATTTTGGAATTAATTCGGAAAATTCTGAAATTTTTCCGGGAAATTTCGGAAGTCATTCAGATTTGAAGTGCCAGCACCCCTTGCAATTTTTTAATTGGATCAAATAGGCCTAGTACACATACTTTAATTGTAACAAAGAAAAGCTTAGGCAGACACACAACATACCTCATAAAAACCGTTTATTTATATTTTAATTAAAAATATATGATTTATTGATTGTTTCGAATAGGCTCAGAAGTTTCCCGTTATGTTCACGTAATATACCTGCACATTGCCGCCCGACACTAAAAATAGGCTCAGAAGTTTCCCGTTATGTTCACGTAATATACCTGCACATTGCCGCCCGACACACTAAAAAACCCGTGACACATGATTTGGAAAGCTCTGCCTTGAAGTGTGCATCCATGTGAACGAGAAAATATGTTTTTATTATATAAGGGGCCATCTTTGGGGTTTAACTCATGCTGTTCAGCTCCATTCCATTAATGCTACACTATACAACTAGGCTGAACTGCTGTTAGTTTCGGGACAAAAGAATCAGATAACAGAAAGAGGCACTTGCTAGCTGCCAGTTTTATTATTAGAAATACAGATAAATAGGCCAGATAACCCTAAATATTGACATGCCTAGCAATTTATGCATTTAGGCCCAATCCCCTAATAATAATAAATCCTGTAACGATGACCCGCTTGAATCTAAAAATCAAAGTCAGTAAAGCAACAGGAATTGTAATTCGTGTTGCTTTACTGACTTCTATTTTTAGGTCTGAGCGTGTCATTTCGATAGCATGAAAAGCTGTCTCTCCAACCGCTTGGAACATTTATGTAATCGTTTTGTACAAAACACAAGAAGACCAAGCTTTCCTCTCAAGGAGTCAGATCAGAACCCATACAAGGGTTCATTCTTTTTTTGCAGCAGCAATTATAAATTTGTCTACAAAGCCATGCATTTGAGATTTTTTTTAAATCAAAAAAATATGAGCATATAGTCACTTTAAAATGCAATTTTTTACCTTCGTTTGTTGGTGTTGCTTCGGCTGTTCCTTCGGTGCCTCTGTGCAGCAGAATACTTTCACTCTCATTGCTATTTTAAATCAGTTTCACTTTCCACTTCCGAGAACTGTGGAAGCCTATGTCGGAGGTTATGTTTTAAAAACACGAAACTGAAAGTAAATAGATTAATGGAGAATTGCACTGAATACTTGTTTTGTTGTGCGTCTCTTTGTTCCATATGTAGTCCCAATATACAGTCTGGATTCTGTTTGTAGTAGCACAGCTCCCTTTGACTATATAATTTCTGTTCTTGCACTGGCAATTGAGTATCAATTGCTTTTTTAAAAAGTTGGAGAGATTATTGGAAAATATTTGGATCGTCTTTGCTGTAGAGATACTGCAAATGGAACCTCCACGGGAAAGTGCTGGTTTTGACCTATAAAGCTCTATACGGTTCCGACCCAGCTTACTTGCCTCTACACCCCACCTCGTAATTTAAGATAATCTGGGAGGCCCTGCTCTCGCTCCCGTCAGCATCTCAACTGCGGCTGGTGGGGACGAGAGACAGCGCCTTCTCGGCTGTGGCCCCCCGCCTATGGAATGCACTTCCATGTGAAATACGATCAACCCCATCCCTCTTGGCATTTAGGAAGAAGGTAAAATCTTGGTTATGGGACCAGGCCTTTGCACAGTAACTCAATGCAGTACTTTACCTGGAATTGGACTGATGATGACGGATTTGAGAACATGGCTTATCGCTTATTGATTGGTGGATTTAGACGGATTATTTTAATTCAGATTGATTGTTGATAGCTTGTTTAACTGTTAGTGTTTTTAACTCTATTTGTATTAATGGTTTTTATACTATTTGTTGTTTTCCGGCATCTAATTGCTGCCTTGTAAGCTGCTCTGAGTCCCCCCCCCCCCCCGGGGGGGGTGTTTGAGAAGGGCGAGGTAGAAATACTGTAAATAAATAATAATAATAAATAAATAGCAGTCTAGCAAATATAGGAACATATAACATGGAAGGCATTTGCCTTCAGTCCTGATTTGTGAGCATTTCTGAATCATCCTTTTAGCAAAGAGTAGACTATAGAGGGGTCTTTGGTTTATTTTAACTGTTTTAATGGTTTTAACTGATTTTTTTCAATACTGTTTATATGTAACTCTGTTTTAATGTTTGCATATGTGTATATTTTAAATCATGTGCGAATGCTTTTACGTTAAGTGTCTTTGGATCTTCTTTAGGAGAGATAAAGCGGGGCATAAATGAATCTATACACATAATCAAAGTGAAAATATGTATGTGTGTGTGTGGCTGGGATGCCCATTTACACAGACATGCTCCTGCCTCCACAAACAGCTAGAGCTCCCACCACTCTGGAGACACCAATGACCCTCCCTCCAATAATAATAATAATAATAATAATTTATTTATACCCCACCACTATCTCCCCAAGGGGATTCGGGGCAGCTTACATGAGGCCACGCCCATCAATACGGTAAACACAATATAACACAAGAACACAACAGAAAATCATAAAATAAATTAAAATACAAAGCCAATGTAAATAAACAACACAACAATATGAAATCAAAACATTAAGACACTAAAGATGATCACCATGGGCAGGGCCAAATTCAAAGATTAAAAATTTTAAAACACTGGGAGATAGAACAATGTAAAGTATCATGGAGGGGATCTGGGGGATGAGGTAGGATTTCATTGCACAACCAGAAAATAAAGTGCTTCTGAGGGCAATTTATGCAGAGTTTGGTCAGGGATTATCATACATTCAATCAATCATTGAAGGCACATTGGAACAGCCAAGTTTTCATGCTCCTCCTGAAGATTGCCAGGGTGGGGGCTTGCCTAATATCGCAGGGGTGCGAATTCCAGAGTCGAGGGGCCACCACAGAGAAGGCCCTCTCTCTCTAGTCCCCACGAGTCGCATCTGCGATAAGGGTGGGAGCGAGAGAAGGGCCTCTCCGGAAGATCGAAGAGGTCGAGTTGGTTCGTAGATGGAAATGTGGTCACGCAGGTAGGTGAGTCCCAACCCGTTCAGGGCTTTGTAGGTCAAAACCTGCACCTTGAATTGGGACCGGAAAATAAATGGCAGCCAGTAGAGTTCCTTTGTAGCGGCAATTTGGAGTCCCAAAACTCCTTAGGCAGTAACTTTTACCTCAGGCGACGTCTCCGTGCGAGCACAGGGGCAGATGAACAACGCGACAATTCTTACTACGGTACAATGAAGCCAAACTTTATTTTAAGACATCAGCTGACGGGATCAGCCTGGCAGAACTAGCTGCTAAAGGGCAAGAGCCCCGAACAATCTCCACACTTTGATTTTATACAAGCAATGGCGACAAACCCCTTTGTCCCGCCCTCCTTCATGCCTTGTTACTGGCTGGCACTCATGAACTCATTTTATTATCCAATTAAACAAAGCATTTTCTAGCATCTCACCCCTATTTGTTAAAAGGCATGGCGTAGGTATTAATTCTGATTCCCAGGCTATGTTATCTGCTCTGATGCAGCGTGTTCCCAAGTTGTTATAAATCTATGCAACTTCTCCCTAGCATTCACAGGGAGAAGTCTTTAATTGCCATGCGCACAACATTGTAAACAAACGCACGTTGCTAGCATTTGGCCAATCAGGGCCGCTCTTATCTAAAAGGCACATGATGTTCCCTGGCAAATCACTGCTTGTGCCTTTGTAACAATCAAAGTAGCTTATTCTCGTCATTATTACTTGGCAAGCTACCCCGGTATTCTAAAGCCTATACTGAGCAGCACTTTCTCCTGACATTGTTTCTACTAAAAGCATCAATTTCCCCTTTACCTTAAACAGGAGCCCTGTACAAGAGCCCTGCTAATGTCCTCCCCAAACACAATATTTATTTATGTATTATCTTCATTTTTACCCCACCCTTCTCCCACGAGGGGACTCAGGGTGGCTTCGCATATATATCAACGATGCTATCCACATATACATTCAATTAAAACAATTGCTGAAGGTGCAAAATGAAGGAGCCAAGGCACAAAATGGCGGCCTGATGTTTTACAAATTCTGAGGGATGGTGTTTGTTTGGTTCACATGGAAACTGGAATTCTGAACTCTGGGAAAGCACGGAGGATGGGAAAAGTTGGCAAAGATGGGAAAAGCAGGCCTTCGTTTAGATCTCATTGCCTTGTCCCAATCAAGCCTTCCGAATTTCCAACCCATTTCAAAGCATATTCCTCTGGCAGGCCTGCGATGAATGTTCAATCTATATTTTACTAGTATTGGTGCTTTAATCTTCGTTCTATGTTTGTTAATATATGTATTTTATGGTCCTTTGTTCTACCTCTGTATTTCAACTATGCCTCAGGCCGTAATCAGAGGTGGGCAACAAACAAAATTTATGATTATGATTTATTGTTATTCTCTTTGTCTTTCTCACTCAGGTTGATAATTTGGGAAAAGGTGAAATAAATATACATGTGTGTGCATTGCCAACAACCACAAGTTTCTGCCTACCACCATTTTGTTAACATACAGAGAAGCCGGTGTGTGTGGTGGCATAAGGTGCATCTGTACAGTAGAATCAATGCAGTTTGATACCATTTGAACTGTCGTAGCTCAATGTTATGGATTCCAAGGGACTTGTAGTTTGACATGGTGTATTGCAGGCATGGGCAAACTTGGGCCTGTGGGGTGTTTTGGACTCCAACTCCCACCATTCCTAACAGCCTCAGGCCCTTTCCTTTTCCCCCTCAGCCGCTTAAGGAAGGGGCCTGAGGCTGTTAGGAATGGTGGGAGTTGGAGTCCAAAACACCCCACAGGCCCACACCTGTAAGTTTGCCCACACCTGGTGTATTGCCTTCTCTACCAAAGGATACTGGTGTTTCAGCAAACTGCAAATCCCAGGATTCATGGCATTGGAATTGTTATGATTCAAGAGGCATCAAACTGCGTTAATTCTGCAGTATAGATGCTCCCTTAGCCATCCTCCCAAGCGAAATAATGCTGGAGACCTTGGTTTCGTCCATCTGTAATTTGGGATATTCTTTGAAATTTAGTATATTATATACATCTTTATTTTATGTTTCCAGGTTTGGAATCTCTGATATCTTTGTTTTCTGGTAGTTCAGTACACACATGCTTTGCTTCCTGGTTACAAATATTGTGTATACAATTGCTTTCAGTGATGTCAGGGATATGAGAATCACAAACAGGTTTTGGGTTTCGATTTGGGTCCCATTTCATTATGAATATGCAAGTTTTTGAAAAAAAATATCTGAAGTCCAAAACATTTCTGGATAAGGGATATTGAACCTGAATTTATTTATATTGTGTAACACAGAGTTTCTCAACCAGTGTGCCGGGGCACACTAGTGTGCCGTGAGCGATCATCAGGTGTGCCGTGGTAAATTGGAACCTGGGGGGGGGGGGGTCTAGTGTGTTGAAGTATAAAAACCCTAAGAATCCTACCTCGATAAAGGCACAAAATTACAAACACCCCCCCCCCCTTCCCAACCATTGTCTACTTGGTCTCTCCCTCTCCATGCATTGGGAAGGTCCGCCTCCCTTTCCCCAAGTAGAGACCTCCTCTTGCCTCCTGGGGGTTCTGTGTGGGAAGTTTAGCCCAGTTCTGTCATTGGTGGGGTTCATAATGCTCTTTGATGGTAGCGGAACTATAAATCCCAGCAACTACAACTCCCAAATGTCAAGGTCTATTTCCCCTGAACTCTATCTACGTTCATATTTGGGCATATTGAGTATTCATGCCAAGTTTGGTCCTGATCCAACATTGTTTGAGTCCAGAGTGCTCTCTGGATATAGGTGAACTACTCAAAACTCAAGGTCAATGCCCACCAAACTCTTATTGCATTTTCTCTTGATTATGGGAGTTCTGTGTGGGAAGTTTGTGTCTTTCTGCCATTCCTGCCAGGATATCTATGTTGAGTTCATTGAAACAGGCCCAGGTTTCACACTGAGTGTATAAATACATTTTAAAAACATATTAACTATATGTATTACTGTGTTAGAGTGTCATTTTGTGTCATTTTGGTTGGTGGTGTGCCCCAGGATTTTGCAAATGTAAAAGGTTTGCCGCGGCTCAAAAAAGGTTGGGAAACACTGGTGTAACATGACAAATAATCATCATTTTTAATTGGAACACACTTCTTTAAAAGATGAAAACAGGATATAAATGAATATAATAATAATAAACAACAACAACAACAAGAGCAGCAAGAATATTAGCCTCTTTGAGGGAGATTCAAGTGGCGTATACATAATAATAATAATTTAACACCAACAATATAAAAAATATTAGCCACTTTGAGTCTCCTTTGGGAGTTTCAAGTGGTGTATTAATAATAATAATTTAATAATAACAACAAGAGCAGCAAGAATATTAGCCTCTTTGAGTCTACTTTGGGAGATTCAAGCACCGTATAATAATAATAATAATTTAACACCAACAATATCAAGAATATTAGCCACTTTGAGTCTCCTTTGGGAGTTTCAAGTGGTGTATAAATAATAATAATAATTTAATAATAACAAGAGCAGCAAGAATATCAGCCTCTCTGAGTCTACTTTGGGAGATTCAAGCAGCGTATACATAATAATAATAATAATTTAACACCAACAATATCAAGAATATTAGCCACTTTGAGTCTCCTTTGGGAGTTTCAAGTGGTGTATAAATAATAATAATAATTTAATAATAACAAGAGCAGCAAGAATATTAGCCTCTCTGAGTCTACTTTGGGAGATTCAAGCAGCGTATACATAATAATAATAATTTAACACCAACAATATCAAGAATATTAGCCACTTTGAGTCTCCTTTGGGAGTTTCAAGTGGTGTATAAATAATAATAATAATAATTTAATAATAACAAGAGCAGCAAGAATATTAGCCTCTCTGAGTCTACTTTGGGAGATTCAAGCAGCGTATACATAATAATAATAATATAACACCAACAATATCAAGAATATTAGCCACTTTGAGTCTACTTTGGGAGATTCAAGCGGTGTATACATAATAATAATAATAATAATTTAACACCAACAATATCAAGAATATTATCCACTTTGAGTCTACTTTGGGAGATTCAAGCGGTGTATACATAATAATAATAATTTAACACCAACAATATCAAGAATATTAGCCACTTTGAGTCTTCTTATAATAATTCTGCAAGTGAATAATTCTGCAAGTGAATCAAACGGTAGAAGAAGAGAAACATACACTGGCAGATTATGTGTAAAGCAGTCAAGAACCAACATTGAGGGAAGTCAATAGGAGAATACAGCCTAAAGTGCAAAAGACAAAGAGTAAATACAGTAAAAATGCAATGCAGAGCAGAAGAGAAAACTGGCCAAAGAAGGCTCTCCATGTACAGTTCCTGGGGAAAATTGAGAGCAATATTGACAAGGAGAAAACATGGATGTGGCTCACAACATGGATGTGGCTCCTTGCAGCCCGAGAACAAGCCATTAGAACCAGGGCCATCAAGGCCAGAATTGAAAAGTCGACAACAGATTCTAAGTGTAGACTCTGCAAGGAAGCAGGCAGAACAATCGACCCCATCCTCAGCTGCTGCAAGAAGATTGCGCAGACAGACTACAAGCAGAGGTACAACACAGTTGCTCAGATGATTCATTGGAACTTGTGCCACAAATACCACTTGCCTGTGAGAAAGAACTAGTGGGATCACAAGCCTGAAAAGGTTACGGAAAATGAACACGTCAAACTACTCTAGGACTTCTGAATTCAGAGTTTTGGAGCACAAGACTCCTGACCTCATGATCGTGGGGAAAAACCAAGTATGGATTGTTGATGTTGCAATCCCAGGCGACAGCAGGATTGAACAGAAACAACTGGAAAAGCTGATGCAATACGAGGATTTAAAGATCGAACTGCAAGGACTCTGGCACAAGCAAGTCAAGGTTGTCCCAGTGGTGATCGCCACACTGGGTGCAGTGCCTAAAGACCTTGGCCTGCACTTAAAAACAATTGGCGCTGACAAAATTACCATCTGTCATCTGCAAAAGGCCACCTTACTGGGATCTGCATGCATTATTTGCTGATAAATCACACAATCCTAGATACTGGGGAAGTGTCCGATGTGTGATCAAACACAACAGCCAGTATAGTGATCTTGTTTGCTGTGTACCAATCGTGTTGTGTATCTAATCATAATAATCTAAATTCTATTGAGAATTGGACGGTAACATTATTTGAAGTAGATAAATTGCCATATCAATGCATGTTCCCCCGGATAAACTTATATCACTGTATGATGAAGTAATTTACACATTTATTGGGTGATCTTGTTAATTATTTCAGCTACATTTCCAAAAAAAAATAACTTAGTGGCTGAGAGCATGCATTGGATGGTTTCCAATTCAAATCCTGTTTTGGCCATTAATTTGAAGGCAAAGTTTTATGGTTGAGCTCCCTAAATATAATGTTGGCTTCTAATATGGACTTAGTGTAGTTTGGAATAGTGCATTGTCAGAGTCAAAGGCCAGAGCAATCCGGAGCTCTGGCCTTGGAGACTCCGCCATGTGTATCACAGTAGAAGCCGATGCCTGCAGCCTTGGACAAGGCCGATGGGATCCAGATTCAGACCTATACTTAAAAAAGCACAGCTGACAGCAGGGGACATTACTGACCCAAGGCTCCCTAGAATGATGCAAGGGGCCCACAGGGTGGCGTCAGTTGGCTGGGTGATGCAAGGGGCCCACGATGTGACATCAGTCAGGGGGCATAAATATAGGGTGTCGGGTGGTGGAGAGCACTCTTGGCTTCAAATGTTTTGTGACCTCTAATAAAGAAAGTTGAATTGACCGGTGAAAGTCCGAGTGATTCTTCTTTGTAATTGGAGCGGCCTGACAGTGCATTATTATTATTATTATTCTCACTTTCCTCTCTTAAAGGAGACTCAACGATAATATATCAGTAATCTGGAATACTGGGATAATATACATATAATACATATGAAAAGGAGTATGTGTGGTCTATGGGCCCCCTGGTGGCACAGTGGGTTAAATCGCTAAACTGCTTAATCTGCTGACTGAAATGTTGGTGGTTCGAATCTGGGGAGCGGGGTGAGCTCCCATTGTTAGCCCTAGCTTCTGACAACCTATCAGTTCGGCTCTTCGACTTAGAAATTGAGCACCATCCCCCAGAGTCGGACAAACTAGACTTAATGTTAAGGGGAAACCGTTTACTATGTGTCCTCTAAGTGTTTCCATTTTCTTTTCTTATTCCCCCCTTAGATATTCCATGTATGAATTTTCCACTTGTGAAGCTGTTGAACACCGTTGGCAGGACTGTGTCTAAGTTAACATAATTCTTCAGTCCAGTGAGCTTCAGAGGATGGCTCCATTAACCCGCAAGAGCTCGTAAGCCACATTAAAACATTCTACAAAACTAATAATATGCACTTCATTATTTCCTTTGTTTGTTAAAAATTGCATTCTTTTCTTTCTTTCTTTCTTTCCCCTCTTTTCCTGTCTGCAGGGCTGAACGTAAGGCAGAAGGTAAGAACCAACTTAGTTGTCTTGGATATTTTTTATCTCCTATTTTGCTGTTTGCTCTTGATAATTCAATATATATTCCCCTCTCTTCATTGAAAAATGTTTTAGCCGTTTACCGTGCCTGGAAAGGACAGCTCTTCATTCAAGATCAGCAAATTTCTGACATTGTTCTCCGATCATCATGTCGACTTTCTATCCCAGCACAACTGTACGTATATTTATTTTTACTTCTCTCCCTCACCCCCCCTCCCCGGACACGGGCTTATAGAACAGGCATGGGAAACCTTCGGCCCTCCAGGTGTTTTGAACTTCAACTCCCACAATTCCTAACAGCCGGTAGGAACTGTTAGGAATTGTGGGAGTTGAAGTCCAAAACACATGGAAGACCGAATTTTGCCCATGCCTGTTATAGAGGGAGCAAAAAGGCAAAAAAGAGAACATGTCTGGAGGCTGTGTGAGTATTTATATAGTGCATTAGAGTGTGCAAAATATTGGTTTTTTAAAATAATAAAAAAAATTTATTACAGAAAAGAAAAATACATAAACAAATGCTTACACAGTAAAATAAAAATGATTAAAATGGGGTGGGGTAAGGTAGGGATAGCAATTAGGCAGGTATAAACAACAGAGTTGAACACAGTAGGAAAAAAAGCAAACGAAAAGAGAATATATATATATATATATACATATATTTGTATATGACTTCATGTCATGTTACAGGTATTGTGTCTAACTATAAATTTCCTAATGCAAGACTTAAAAGGATCATATTTATACAATCCTTTTAAGTCAATTTTTTATTGTTTTTTTACATATATCACAAAAAGTGTCAGTGTCTCATTAAACTGTTTCGAGTGTGCAGAATATTATATAAGAACCCTGCAAGGAAGTGAATAACCATATTGTTATTGCCATGTTTATTCCCATAGGGAAGACATTACACTTCGTATGTGAATGGAGCTATAGGTTAGCTTGTTGTGCTCATAGCTAGGGAGCAATTCTAGCCCAGAGCTTCCTTCTTATAATGTATATTCAAGAATGCAATCTGAAAAGCTCCCATTCAGCCTCATCTTAGCTGTGAACTTGATGGTGATGTTATAAATATAGTACAACTCCTGTATGCACAGAAACAATACTTGTGATTTCCCATACCTGCGTACAAAAACGTATATCCTCTCTAGGTGTTTTCTAGTCTCTCTGGTGCTATTTTATGGTACGGTTGCATTCTCATTAACCATAAAATTGTGCTGGAGGAGCTAGAAATTCCAGAAGGATGTTCTCTCTAACCTGCTGTCCCAACCTACTGCATCTGCGCATTGTTTGGTAACTGCACAGTGGCAGACAGGAAGGCGCCCCAAAGGGGCACCACTTCTGCCTAGAGAATCATGGATTGCCCTCTTTCTTTCCTGTTTGGAAAACTTTGTAAGTCCTGCTGTCTTAAGAAAGCTCAAAGCATTCTTGGGGATTCTTCTCACCTGGCATATTCTTTCTTTGAATTATTGTCATCTGGCAAATGGTATAGGGCAGGGGTGCCCACACTTTTTCAGCAGGCGAGCTACTTATAATAAAACCAAATCAGAAATATCTACCTTCCCCGCGCGCGCCTCCCGTGCTGCGTACTGTGGTTTGCTTCCGGACGAGAGAGAAGCAGGGCGGAGCAAGGGAGGGGGCGGGGCTTGGCGCAGCCTTGCTCTGCCCCCCTCCGGCTTCAGCTTGAGCAGCAGCTGCTCCAGCCTTGAGGAGGGCAGGGCCAAGTCAGTGGTGGCATAGCTAGCACAAGGCTGGCTTGGCCCTGCCCTCAAGACTGGAGCAGCTGCTGGGAGTGCCAAAGCCGGGAAGGTGCGAGGGCTTGGCACGGCCTGGCTCCCCCCTCTGGCTTCAGCTCTGGCAGCAGCTGCTCCAGGCTTGAGGAGGGCAGGGCCAAGCCAGAGGTGGCATAGCTAGCACAAGGCTGGCTTGGCCCTGCCCTCCTCAAGGCTGGAGCAGCTGCTGGGAGTGCCGAAGCTGGGGGCGGGGCTTGGCACGGCCTGGCTCCGCCCCTCTGGCTTCAGCTCTAGCAGCAGCTGCTCCAGCCTTGAGGAGGGCAGGGCCAAGCCAGTGGTGGCATAGCTAGCACAAGGCTGGTTTGGCCCTGTCCTCCTCAAGACTGGAGCAGCTGCTGGGAGTGCCAAAGCCGGGGAGGGTGCGGGGCTTGGTACGGCCTGGCTCCGCCCCCTCTGGCTTCAGCTCTAGCAGCAGCTGCTCCAGTCTTGAGGAGGGCAGGGCCAAGCCAGTGGTGGCATAGCTAGCACAAGGCTGGCTTGGCCCCGCCCTCCTCAAGGCTGGAGCAGCTGCTGGGAGTGCCGAAGCTGGGGGAGGGGCGGGGCTTGGCGCAGCCTGGCTCCGCCCCCTCTGGCTTCAGCTCTAGCAGCAGCTGCTCCAGCCTTGAGGAGGGCAGGGCCAAGCCAGTGGTGGCATAGCTAGCACAAGGCTGGTTTGGCCCTGTCCTCCTCAAGACTGGAAGCAGCTGCTGGGAGTGCCAAAGCCGGGAGGGGGTGGGGCTTGGTCCGGCCTGGCTCCGCCCCCACTGGCTTCAGCTCTAGCAGCAGCTGCTCCAGTCTTGAGGAGGGCAGGGCCAAGCCAGTGGTGGCATAGCTAGCACAAGGCTGGCTTTGCCCTGCCCTCCTCAAGGCTGGAGCAGCTACTGGGAGTGCCGAAGCCGGGAGGGGGCGGGGCTTGGCGCGGCCTGGCTCCACCCCCTCAGAGAAGCGCCCCATCCGGCTGCGATCGACCTCCTTCGGTCCCGCGATTGACTGGTCAATCTCGATCGACTTCCTGGGCAGCCCTGTTATAGGGCAACAAAGACAAGGACAAACACACTGGGAGACCGCTTTTATCCTAGAGCTGTAACTATATTGAGCTCCATGGTTTTGCATTGATGTGGCACTGGGGACTGTGCGGTGGTGGGGGAAGTGTGGAGGCATGAGTATTATTATTTATTATTATTTATTACGTTTATTTATACCTTGCCACCATCTCCCCAAGGGGGTTCGGGGCGGCTTACATGAGGCCAAGCCCAATAACACATAATAACGACAACAGCAAATAACAACAATACAATCAATCGGCCACAGGTGTTTTTTCTAGGTGTTTTCTACGTCCTCCAGTGTGGTTCTGTAATATCCTTCCATTGGAAGCTGCCCATTGTTCTAGGATCTAGCAATGCTAGAGAAGTGTTCTTTTGGGGCATGTTATAGGTCCTCCAGTGTGATTTTATGGTATGCTTTCACCAGAAGTTGAGGGACATAGAAAAAGATAAAAATATGTTTTTCTAGGCATTTGCTAGGACCTTCAGTACAATTTTGTGGTATGTTCCTGGTGGAGGTAGTTGCTTTCAGTAGGGTTCACTATTATCTGAGGACTCGTGTTTTCAGGTAATAATCCACTGTGGATGCATTCTGTACTACTCTTAAGGTGTGCAACTGTTGAGCTTTCCACGCCATGTTGCTCACTCTCTGTCTCTATTATTATTATTATTATTTTGCCCCTTGCATGTTGGAGGCAATTTCATTTCAGTGCCCTTCCAGCCCATTTTAGAACCAGGAGGGTCTTTTTCTCCAGCAGGAAGTGATCCAGAGGTCAACATGAAGTCACTTCCTTTGAAAAAGGGGCCCTCCCTTGGACCCAAAACATCCTGTTGATTCAAACTCCAAGGATTGCCAATGCATATCTTAGGGCTCAACCTTTTTTGAGCCGCGGCATACTTTTAACATAAAAAAAATCCGGGGGCACACCACCAACCAAAATGACACTCTAACACAGTAAAGAATGGCTGGGGGATGGTGGCCTGCTGGGAGCAGCTGCTGGGAGTGCCGAAGCCGGGGAGGTGGCAGAGCCAGCACAATGCTGACTTGGCACTGCCCCCTCAAGGCTGGAGAAGCTGTGAGAGAGCGGAAGCTGGGGAGAGGGGGCGGAGCCAGGCCACACCATGCCCCACCCCCCCTCCCCCCCAGCTTCCTCCTCTGCGCGTCTTCAGCAAGCGAGGGGCGAGAGTCATGGTGGGAGTCATGGCGGATTGGAGGCTGGCTGGGGAAACGGCCGAAGGAGGCGGCGCTCCGGCCCCTTCTTCTTTTTCTTTGCCACCGCCCGGCTATTCCTCCCCCCCCAAGCAGCAGGAGTTTGGCAGGAGGAGGGGGGAAGGAAAGGGGGCAGAGAGCTTTTCTTGCGGCACAGCAGGAGGTTTGTCACGGCACACTACTGTGCTGCGTCACAGTGGTTGGGAAACACTGTCTTAGGGCAGTGTTTCTCAACCAGTGTGCCGGGGCACACTAGTGTGCCATGAGCGATCATCAGGTGTGCCGTGGAAATTGGAACCTCCGGGGGGCTAGTGTGTTGAAGTATAAAAACCCTAAGAAACCTACCTTGATAAAGGCACACACACCCCCCTCCCCACCCGCTGTCTACTTGGTCTCTCCCTCTCCATGCATTGGGAAGGCCTGCCTCCCTTTCCCCAAGTAGAGACCTCCTCTTGCCTATTGGGTGTTCTGTGTGGGAAGTTTGGCCCAGTTCTATCATTGGTGGGGTTCAAAATGCTCTTTGATTGTAGGGGAACTATAAATCCCAGCAACTACAACTCCCAAATGTCAAGGTCTATTTCCCCCGAACTCCATCTGCGTTCATATTTGGGCATATTGAGTATTCATGCCAAGTTTGGTCCTGATCCAACATTGTTTGAGTCCACAGTGCTCACTGGATATAGGTGAACTACAACTCCAAAACTCAAGGTCAATGCCCACCAAACTCATAGCATTTTCTCTTGGTTATGGGAGTTCTGTGTGGGAAGTTTGTGTCTTTCTGCCATTCCTGCCAGGATATCTATGTTGAATTCATCGAATCAGGCCCAGGTTTCACACTGAGTGTATAAATACATTTTAAAAACATATTAACTATATGTATTACTGTGTTAGAGTGTCATTTTGTGTCATTTTGGTTGGTGGTGTGCCCCAGGATTTTGCAAATGTAAAAAGTGTGCCGCGGCTCAGAAAAGGTTGGGAAACACTGTCTTAGGGGACATTTGGGAGTTAATTTTGGACTGAGGATTCATTTTCAATAATATTGGAGAGCTCTGTGGGCCGTATGCAAGATGCACTTTCCTTAACCTTGAACCAGAAGCCAGGATTACAAATCATGGTTTGTTTGTAGTTTATGAATCCTGTCTTTGTTTAAGTGCTCCACAAGCAAAGATAATTTCTGATTATGGTGCAAAACAAAGCACACTTTTCTTGTTTACTCTCACAGAGGAACAAGTTGGGAGCAAACAGACTGCTTGCTCCGAGGACTGGAGGGAGGCAAATGTAACTCCGATCTTCAAGAAAGGACCCAGGGGTGATCCAGGAAATTATAGGCCAGTTAGTCTAACCTCAGTTCCAGGCAAAGTGATGGAAACCATTATTAAAGAAAAAATTACTAAGCACGTAGAAGAACAGGCATTGCTGAAGGAAAATCAACATGGTTTCTGCAAAGGCAAATCATGTCTTACTAACTTGATAGAATTCTTTGAGGGTGTAAATAAACACATAGATAAAGGGGACCCAGTCGATATTGTTTACCTTGACTTTCAAAAGGCTTTTGACAAAGTCCCTCACCAAGGGCTCCTAAATAAGCTCTTCAGCCATGGAATCAGGGGACAGGTCTTGTCCTGGATTGGAACCTGGCTAAACTGTAGGAAACAAAGGGTGGTAATAAATGGACACTTCTCTGGATGGAAAGAGATGATATCTGGATGTAGAAGTAAATTGTGAGGTAGCAAAGTTTGCAGACGACACTAAATTGTTCAGGGTAGTTAAAAATGAAACTGACTGTAAAGAGCTCCAGAAAGATCTCTCGAAATTGAGTGAATGGGCAACAAAGTGGCAAATGCATTTTAACCTAAACAAGTGTAAAGTCATGCACATCGGGCAAAGAACCCCAAATACACTTATCAACTGATGGGATCAAAGCTTTCTGAGACAAACCAGGAAAGAGATCTTGGGGTCTTGGTGGACAGCTCAATGAAGATGTCAACCCAGTGCGCTGCAGCAGTGAAAAAAGCAAATTCTATGCTTGGCATGATCAGGAAGGGAATCGAAAATAGGTCGGCAAATGTTGTATTGCCTCTCTACAAATCTATGGTGAGGCCACATCTGAGTACTGTGTACAATTCTGGTCACCGCACCTCAAGAAGGATATAATGGAACTGGAAAAGGTATAAAGAAGGGCAACAAAAATGATCCAAGGGATGGAGCAGCTCCCTTATGAAATCAGGTTGCAACGCCTTGGTCTTTTCAGCCTTGAAAGACGGCGTTTAAGAGGTGACTTGATCAAAGTGTATAAAATCATGCATGGGATAGAAAAGGTGAATAAAGAAAAATATTTTCTCTGTCACACAACACTAGGACTAGGGGCACTCCCTAAAGCTCCAAGGTAGGAAAGTTAGGACTAATAAAGGGAAATATTTCTTCACCCAGAGGGTCATTGGGTTATGGAACTCACTTCCAGAGGAGGTTGTGACAGCGGTCAGCCTGGACAGCTTCAAGGCAGGATTAGACAGATTCATGGATACCAAGGGAATCAGTAGCTACTGAAATGGACATCCAAGTGCCACCTCTGTGTTGATGGAGGCAGGCAGGATTTTCCCGGGTACTGGTTGTGGGGGTCGGGAGCAGGTGAGGGTTTTGCCCTCCTTTCTGCTAGAGATCCCTGTGTACAACTAGTGGGCCACTGTGTGACACAGAATGCTGGACTAGATGGGCCGAGGCCCGATTCAGCATGGCTCTTCTTATGTTCTTATGTTCTTATCCATTCACCAATACAGACCAAACTTAGCACACAGAAGTTGACCCAATCTACATCCTACTACACTTTGGGGAGGGTGGACCAGAGATGATTGGACTTCCACTTTTTTTGCCCTCCTTTCTGCTAGAGAGGGTTTTGTACAACTGGTGGGCCACTGTGTGATACAGAATGCTGGACTAGATGGGCTGAGGTCCGATTCAGCATGGCTCTTCTTATGTTCTTACTAGCTGAACCCGGCACGCGTTGCTGTGCCCTATTTAGAGATGTGTGGAAGTGTGGTTATGTTAGGGTTGGAAATGATTTGACAATGTGTTTTGTGTTTGTATATATGTGTATGTGTGTTTGTATGTGTGTGTGTGTATGTATGTGTGTGGTGTTTGTGTGTGTTTGTATGTGTGTATGTATGGGTGTGGATGTGTGTGTGTCTGTGTTTATATATGTGTGTTTATGTATGTGTATTTATGTAGTTGTGTGTGTATGTGTATGGATGTGTGTGTATGTATGTATGTGTATGTATGTATGTGTGTGAGTATGTATGTGTCTGTGTGTCTGTATGTATGTGTATGTATGTGTTTCTGTATGTATGTGGGTATGTACACTCTCCCCTGTCTCTCTGAGTATGTATGTGTCTGTGTGTCTGTATGTATATGTATGTGTTTCTGTATGTATGTGTGTATGTACACTCCCCCTGTCTCTCTGAGTATGTATGTGTCTGTGTGTCTGTATGTATGTGTATGTATGTGTTTCTGTATGTATGTGTGTATGTACACTCCCCCTGTCTCTCTGAGTATGTATGTGTCTGTGTGTCTGTATGTATGTGCATGTATGTGTTTCTGTATGTATGTGTGTATGTACACTCCCCCCTGTCTCTCTGAGTATGTTTGTGTCTGTGTGTCTGTATGTATGTGTATGTATGTGTTTCTGTATGTATGTGTGTATGTACACTCCCCCCTGTCTCTCTGAGTATGTATGTGTCTGTGTGTCTGTATGTATGTGTATGTATGTATTTCTGTATGTATGTGTGTATGTACACTCTCCCCTGTCTCTCTGAGTATGTATGTGTCTGTGTGTCTGTATGTATGTGTATGTATGTGTTTCTGTATGTATGTGTGTGTGTTTCTGTACACTCCCCTGTCTCTCTGAGTATGTTTGTGTCTGTGTGTCTGTATGTATGTGCATGTATGTGTTTCTGTATGTATGTATGTGTGTATGTACACTCCCTGTATGTATGTGTGTCTGAGTATGTTTGTGTCTGTGTGTCTGTATGTATGTGCATGTATGTGTTTCTGTATGTATGTGTGTATGTACACTCCCCCCTGTCTCTCTGAGTATGTATGTGTCTGTGTGTCTGTATGTATGTGTATGTATGTGTTTCTGTATGTATGTGTGTATGTACACTTCCCCCTGTCTCTCTGAGTATGTATGTGTCTGTGTGTCTGTATGTATGTGTATGTATGTGTTTCTGTATGTATGTGTGTATGTACACTCCCCCCTGTCTCTGAGTATGTATGTGTCTGTGTGTCTGTATGTATGTGTATGTATGTATTTCTGTATGTATGTGTGTATGTACACTCCCCCTGTCTCTCTGAGTATGTTTGTCTGTGTGTCTGTATGTATGTGCATGTATGTGTTTCTGTATGTATGTGTGTATGTACACTCCCCCCTGTCTCTCTGAGTATGTTTGTGTCTGTGTGTCTGTATGTATGTGCATGTATGTGTTTCTGTATGTATGTGTGTATGTACACTCCCTGTCTCTCTGAGTATGTATGTGTCTGTGTGTCTGTATGTATGTGTATGTATGTGTTTCTGTATGTATGTGTGTATGTACACTCCCCCCCCTCTCTCTGTCTGTTTCTCCCCGTTGTCTCTGTCCCCTCCCCCTCTCTCTGTTTCACTTTCCCATCTCTCTCTCTCTCCCCCTCCTCTCTCTCACTGCCTGATTTCCCCCTCCCCCCCTCTTTCTTTCGGTGTGACTTTCCCCCCTCTCTGTCCTGCCCGGTCTCTCTCTGGGTCATTCCGCCCCTCTCTGTCTTCCCCCTTCTCTCTCAGGCCTCCCCTCTCTGTCTCATTACCTCCTTAGTGTTTCCGCGGTTGCGGCGGCCGCTCCTGAAGCAAGGTAAGGGCCGGAGCTTACGTTCTTTCTGGCGCGGACGCCGCAACCGTGAGGGGCACACCCGGAGGCGGATGGCAGGGCCGGAGATCGGCGCTCCGCCCTCCGCCGTGTCCCCCGTTTGCGGTGGCCGCGCATGAAAGAAGGTAAGCTCGGGAGCTTACCTTTTTTTCAGGCGCGGCCGCCGCAAACGCGAGCGAACCGGCGGAGGGCGGAGCGCCGATCTCCGGCCCTGCCTGCCGTCCTGGCGCGCATGGGCAGCGCCTTTTTGTGTGCTGGGTGCTTTTTGGACTACACTTCCCAGAAACCCGGCATGGCCACTTCCGGTTTATGCGGAGGTTTCTGGGAAGTGTAGTGCGGCGGCCTAGAGCTGTTTTGGGACCGGGGACGTGTGGTGAAGAGCGAGGATGGCGAGGAGGTGGTTATTGCGTCGCTGGTGTGGCTGCAAAGGTCCCGGTGAGTGGGGAGAGAGGGTGACGGGATGGGTTGGGGTTTTGGGGGGTCGCTGTGCGCATGCGCGGTTGTTCTCCTCTCTCTAGCGCTCACGGGCAGCGCAGAACGGGAGTCAATGGGCGGTTTTTGGGGCTGTTTTTGGGGGTTGCAAGTGAGTGAGGTGGGAATTTTAGTGTTATGTCTGTACCTCGTGGTCTGGGGGGAATGTGTGTCGTGGGATTTGTGTTTGGGGGGGGGGTTATGGTTTGGCCGTGCATATACATCTTCCCACGACCACGTCGGATTTTATATATATAGATCTTTTGCTAGGCCAACCAAACTAGAGATCAGACATTCTGTGGCTGTGTCAGAATTGAGAAAAAAACTGCCCGAGGGAGCATTTCAAGTAAAAAATTATTCCAATCATGAAGGTACAGTTTAAAGCTATGTTAAGTATGGAGAGAAGTATGGAGAGAACCACGTGCTTCATTTCTTTGTCTAAAATGGTGCACAACTCCAAACGATAGCTGGAGTTTGGTTTTTTTCACAGATATTTTTGAACCTTGGTTGGTTGAATCTGTGGATGTAGAATCTGTGGTTACTGTGTTTTTCATCTCTCCTCTTGGTGCTTAGTTATAAAGCCAATCCTTGGTATCTATTGGGGTCTGTTTCTAGGACACCTCATGCATACATATATTTAATCCTTGCCATATTTACTGTATATACTCGAGTATAAGCTGGCCCGAATATAAACTGAGGCACCTAATTTTACCACAAAAAACTGGGAAAATGTATTGACTCGAATATAAGCTGAGGGAGAGAAACTAGTAAATTTAAAAATAAAAATAGATACCAATAAAGTAGATTCCGGAGATTTAGCACAGCTGGTAAATCACCATCAACTATAAGATCTGTCAACTGAAAGGTTGCAAGTTCGAAGCCCCAGGTCGGTGTGAGCTGCCAACTGTCAGCCCTGCTCACTGTTTACCTATGCAGTTGAAAACAGCTTTAGCTGTAATTAGAGAAATTAGTTACTGCTAAAAGCAGGGGAGGTGTTTTACGATGCCATAAAGAAAGAAGATCGGAAAATGCTGGGTGACCAAAAAAGAAGGAGGAAGTCCTGACGGCTCTTTGTCATAGAGAATGGAGCAACAGCACTCCCTGTGGTTGGACTCACCTTCCTTGGCACCAAAAACAGCTGGACACTGAGTCAACAACACCTCCTTTCTGTATTGTCTGTCTGTGTATTGTCTATACAAAGTGTGCATTGAATATTTGCTGTGTATGTGTGCTGTGGTCCGCCTCGAGGCTCCTTCGGGATGAGATGGGTGGAATATAAATAAAGTGTTGTTGTTATTGTTATTATTATTATTATTAAATTACATTAATTGAGGTTTAAATGTATTTGAATATTTACATGAAACTGTATTGTAAGATTAGACTGTCCAACTCTGATTAAATCCTTATTCTAACCTTCTTCAATGTAAATGTGCTTAAGTATTCTTCCAATAATAATAAAGAGAGTAAAATAATAAATGTAATAAAAATAATAGAGTAAAATAATAAATGTAATAATAATTAAAAGAGTAGAATAATACATAATAAAAGTAGAGAAAAATAATAAATGTAATAATAATAGAGAGAAAAATAGGGTAAAATAATGTAAATGTAATAATAATAACAGAGTAAAATAATAAATAACCTTGACTCAAGTATAAGCCGATGGGGACTTTTTCAACCTAAAAAAAGGGCTGAAAACTTAGGCTCGAGTATGTATGGTATTTTAATATATGCATTTTGTGACGGTGTGTTTTAAGGTATGTATGTATGGTATGTATTTTATGACGATCGGTTTTAACTATGTTTGTGTCCTGCCTCAAGCAATTAAAAAAATGCTTTGAATATGTTTTAAATTAGTTATGGATTTTAACTCTTTTATTTTTTAATTCCATTAATATTTAATTCTGCATTAGTGTTTATATATTTTTAGATTTTAACTTGTATTGCATTTGGTTTTACTATAAGCCGCTTAGTAGCATGAGAAATCGGGGTATAAATATATAATAATAATTATTATTATAACAATTATTATTGCTTATTATATCTAAATCTAGGGATGCTCAAGTCCCATTGGATGCAATGACAGAGTAAAATGGCAAACCTGATATAAAATGTGACAACCGCGATGAGTGTTTTTGTCCCTTGAATAATATAATTGTCCCTCTCTTAATGCATGAATTCTGCATCCATGGCTACAACCATCCATGACCCCCCCTCCCCCCAATTAAAAAAAACAAAACTTGATTTTGCCATTTTATAAAAGCGACACAATTCTGCTATGCTTTTGTATATAATGGGACTTAGGCATCCATGGCTTTGGATATCCACAATGTGTTTGTGTGTCCTGGAATCAAAGCGCAGTAGAGACAAAATTCTGTTTGACCTAATTTATAGAGATACTCCGTGATAACGTATTATTATTATTATTTGAAATTTTACAGTTGTTTTTGATCCCCCCTTTTTAAACCACCACTGCAATTCTCTTACAGATCCATTATGGTAATAAATAGTTTTATACTGTCTTTCTTTCTTTCTTTCTTTCTTTCTTTCTTTCTTTCTACATTCTTTAAAAAGTGCTTGTTTTTCTTGCAGTCAGATGTCAAGACTCCTTATTCTGTTTATACGAAGTGGAAATATTAAATCAAAATGAACCAAAAGTGGTGCAGCTAATAGACAGCTTGAAAGAAAAAAAGCTGGTAAGCATATATTTTTTAAATTCCATTAATATTTAATTCTGCATTTGTGTTTATATAGTTTTAAGTTTTAACTTGTATTGCATTTGGCTTTACTATAAGCCGCTTTGTAACGTGAGAAATCGGGTATAAATATATTATTATTATTATAACGGTTGGGGCTGCTAATTGTCATGATTTTGTGGAATGAGCTTCTTCTTGCCTACTGGTTATTCCTTGCAGATTGATGTCCAAAGTTGCCCACCTGGGTGGCTGGGAAAGTGGAATTTTTTGTTTTCTGGTGGTTTTATTTCATGCACAGAATGATTTTTAAAATTGTAAATAATAGTATCTCTAGGCCAAAATGCATTTTTGTATTTAGATTTGTGTTTCATTTCCAAGGTTTCTCCTTATGTACATGTATGCAGTATGTACGGGTATTTTAAAATTTGGAGAAAACCCCAAAATATGGAATGCTTCTGGTCCCAAGAATTTTGGATATGCAAAATAAGTATTTGTTTCTGTTAAAGAGCAACTCTATCATCTAGATAAAGAATTTCACGTTTCAGTATGTGCTGGCTGGAAGAAACCATAGTAATAAGCTATATCTTAAGATTTCACATTCTGAGCTAGTTTTAGTCTGAAAAGATTGAAAAGATTGAAAAGAAATCTTAAAAGACCCAAATGACCTGTCAGAACAGGCCTGTTGCCCGGGGGGGGGGGGCTTGAGGGGCTTCAGCCATCCCCCTAATTCTCAGGGTGGTCCGCGAGAAGGCTTTACTGGTACACTATTTAAACTGTTATGTTTATTCATATCATGATCTGATCACCATGTTCAATATATCCCATATGCATGGGGGTATTGGGATAACGAATCAAAAGTTTGCAAGGGTAAATCCTCTTTCACTCAGACTTAGCCCCCCCCCCTGCGGAATCAAAATCCTAAAATTAAACAATTAAACAGGAAATAACACTTTCACTCCAGGAACAGAAAACTTTCCTAATTCCATTGCATAGTGATATATTACAGTAGAATATGAATTAGTATGGGTCTTGGTTAACTACTATTCAGGCTGACCTGTTGAAATGGGAAGGGCAGAGTCTGAGAACGTCTGCCATGAGAATCACATCTGGTTGAGCTACATATGAAGGTGCATTTTGTCAAAATGACTGAGATTTGCAAAAACAGGCATATTGTTGCAAATGTAAGACAATTTGCAGTCAAAGCTGTTGCAAAAAATCCCAGTAAAAACCAGTGCAGGAGGAAGATGAAAGAAGGATCAGCAGCTTGAAGGAAAATAGAGCAGTTTGAAGCTGGCTGGGTTTTGCTCTCTACTGGGCAGGCAGAAGTGAAAGTAAAAAGTCAGGACGTCTCTTCTCGCGGCAGTTGTGGATATTCAGAAAGTGAAACTGGACTACGTCACCTCTGTCCTCGTTTCTTTTAAAGCAAAGGACAAAAAGGATTTTATATTCATGTTCCCGGCAGATAGGCGGTGATTCAGATGATATCACTTTGAGCATTAACCCATGATGCAGCTTCTCCCCACACCTGAAATAAGAGGATAATACATGGACTTTGTTTACAGTATTGATGTGGAGTTTGCAAGAAGATAATCAGAAGCCTTTTGTACATGCATCTAGATAGATATTATTTTACTCCCAAGTGTAGATATCTTGACAATAAGAGCAAAATACACCATGCTATTAGATGAAAATGCCTGTTCAGGCAGTCCAAGTTACAAACATCCAACTTACAAACAACTCATAGATACAAATTGGGGACGAGGGGGACGGGGGGGGACAACAAGTAGTAAGATAATCTCCCCCTCAGAAGGGAAATTCACTCCTGGGAGAGTCATTATCATAGAGAAAAGGTGTCTCCACTGAAGCTTTATCTCCAATCCTTGTTCCCATAATAATAATAATAGTAATAGTAATAATGATAATCTTTATTTATGCCCCACCACCATCTCTCCGAAGGGGACTCGGGGCGGCTAACATGAGGCCAAATACAATACAACACAGTAAAATACAAAATACAAAACATAATACATCAGAAATAATAATTAAAAAGAAAAATATTAATAATAAATAAAATACACTTAGAATAACAAATGAAATGATACAGGAAATTCATGCAGAAAAGT
The DNA here is from genome assembly GCA_030556195.1 of Anolis apletophallus. Taxonomy (NCBI): domain Eukaryota; kingdom Metazoa; phylum Chordata; class Lepidosauria; order Squamata; family Anolidae; genus Anolis; species Anolis apletophallus. The sequence continues at coordinate 134,837,605 of JARBWK010000009.1, read as the reverse complement.
GGGCACGATAAAATGATAAATGATAACAAGCCAAGTTCTTCAAAATCCAATTCTAAAAGGGTCAGGAAGTGAGGCGAAATCTCAGCAAACAAATAACTTTAACACACACACCAGGAATTACATTTTAAAAATATATCTGTTCCAGCTTTCAAACAAATTCAGCTTAACAACAAACCTACAGAACTACCTTGTTCATAACTTGGATAATGGGTTGAAATTAGAAGGGTTGGGCCCAGATCAGTTTGACCGAAAGTGATTTTTAATATTCGGTGGTTCGTTTCGTACAGTCCCCCGAAAACAGAATGAGGAGGAGGAACCCGGAAAGCCATTCGAAATGGATCAAGTGAGCCAGAATTATCAGCTACTGGAGAGGATGGAGTTAAGTCTGCAATATATCTCAGGCAGGGGTCTGCTGTGGGGGCTCCTGGAGAAGATGGGGTTAACTTTAGCATCTTTTGTCCCTCCCTAGCAGCAGAAAAGTTCCCTAGACTCCTCCAGAGAGCGCCCTGCTGGGAACTTGCTTCTCCAGCAGCACTTGCATGGGGCAGGCATTGAAAAGTCTCTTGAGTTCCTCTTGGAGCATGATGGGAGTTGAAATTTCTCTCTCTCTCTCTGTCTCTCAGCCAATAAAGGGACTGGTTAGACAAATGAAATTGGACAATGGTTTTAACAAGGGGACTCGGATGAAATATTTATTTTATCATGTTTTTATATTATCTTAATTGTTTTACTGTAGTCTTATGCTTTGATGTCTGACTTTAAACCGCCTTGAGTCGCCTACGGGCTGAGAGGGGTGGTATATAAATATAGCAAATAAATAAAATAAATTGTGTCCATGCTCCGATTGTCTGAGAATGGACACAACCAATTACTACAATTCCCAGAACCCTCTCCTGCGGTTCGTATTTATAAAAAAAATAAAAATAAAATAAACGTTATGGTAAAAACTTAAAATAATTCTTTAAAAAATCAGTAGATTGGTGAATTGTTCTGAAACTTGGGGGCCTGCAGTTGTAAATGGGATGTAAAACTGAGGTAGGTTTCATGCATATATGCCTTAAAATGGTTAAGGATTGAGCCTCTAAAGCAGGGGTGCTCAGAATGGTGATCTTGATCACCAGGGTGATCTTCGGGCCTCATCCTGGTGATCTTCAGGCCCCTGACCAGTTTTTTTGCTGTTGGTCCTCTTCACGCGCCCCTGCACGCTGCAAAGAAGTCCTCCGTCGTTGCTCCTCCCCGTTCCCTGCTCGCGCGCCGCCTCCAAAAGCTCCAGAGTCCAAGAGTCAGAATGGGCCCCCTCTTTTGGATTCCTCCTCCTCCCTCCGTCCTTCTCCAGCCACTCAGAGTCGTAGGAGACCAAAGGGGGCGGGCCTGGATGATGTGATGCATGGCTGGCCCCGCGCGCATGCGCAGAAGCGCCCATTCTGCCTCTCGGACTTCTCGTGAGCTCTTGGAGGCGGCACGCATGCTGGCGGCGTGGAAATAGGAGCAACGACGGAGGAGAAGAAGAAGGACGCTTTGGGGTCATTTCCTTACCGCATCTCAAAGGTCGGTCTTTTTACTTTGGGGTGGGTGCTTGATTGTTCTGTGGCATGTCTCTTTGTTTATTTTTAATGTTTAAAAATGGCCTTTTAGCTCCAAAGCCTCTCTGCTTGCTTTGTTCCTTGAGAAATATATGTTGGGGAATATGGAAATGTGGAAGAAATGAGGTGGTTGGATGTATTTTTCCATGCCCCTTTGTTTACCTTGCTGAGTATTAAATGGCCTTGCAGTTCAAAACCCTTTCTTCTTACTTTCTGGCTGATAATATGTGTGGTAATATGGCAGTGTGGGAGAAATGGGGTGGTTGGATGTATTTTTATGCTCTGTTTTATATTGTTGTTATTAAATTGAAATGTTGATGTTTTATAACTTCATTTTATGTAAACTGCCCCGAGCCTGCTGGAAGGAGCGGTACATAAAAATGAATAATAAATATAAATAAATAAATAAGAAAATAGTTATACATTTTACATTTCTGGGTAGGTGATCTTTGGGACTTGGTTTTTTAATCAGTAGCTCCCATGCTGAAAAAGAGTGAGCACCCCTGCTCTAAAGTTTACCATTGTAGCCAATGGTCTGAATCTTTGCGAATGAAAATGGCAATATTACTCCCAATTCAAGTAACTTCCCAGTAAACAGAATGGCGAGTTAGCTGTAAATGGACCCCAAAACTGCATGCCTTTTGGGCGAATTGCACAAATCTAGAACCTAGTCCTGATCTAGTTGATTTGAACTTAGAAAAAATCTCGATTGACCAAGTCAGCAATAGGATTGGCTGCCACTGAAATCGTATTTGCATAACGGACTCCGAATGGCCATCCACTTTCCAACATTCTAAGGTGACTCAGAGGAAAAAGGAAAAGCCTCAGTCAGTCATACACTGCGGCCCACAGCAGTGACGGATCAGGACAAAAATTGGCAAACAGGGGCCCAATGGCCCACTTCACAACCTGGTGTGGTTTAGGGCAGGATGGTCCACGAATAATGGGATATGAAGTACCTTCACCTCATTCACTTCCAAAACAACACTGTAGCCCCAATACATCACAGACCAGGCTCAAAATTGACAACAAGACAACCTTAACTTGATTTTCCTGAGTAGGCCTCAGCACATGGGATATTGTTAGGCTCCCTCAACTTGATTTTCCTGACTAGGCCCCCGGGACTCGCAGTACCTTCACTAAGTTCTTGAGACCACTGCAAGCCACATAAACATCTAATAGGAACCAACCTTGGCATACAATGCCGTCCTCAAATAACCCGGGCACCGCCAGGACTTCAGCTAGTGTTATATAAAATATATAATAATAATATAAATTCTTTATTGATTAGTCAATTTTGACCATATCAAATCATACAGAACATACACACCCATACATACAGTAAATGCCAATGTGAATACAAAGCATACCTACATACCATCATGCTAAACTATCTACAAAACTTCTTGTTTAAATATAAAATATATAATTATAATACATTATTATTAGTTGTAGTATTATATTGTATTTCATTATAATATTATCAATATTATATATTGTGTTATATTATACTAGCTGTACCCAGCACGCGTTGCTGTGCCCTATTTTGGAGATGCAAGGAAGTCTGAGTATGTAAAGGCTGAAGTTGTGGTTAGTTATGGTGTTGCTGGGGTCATGGCTGTGTTGTTGTGGGTTGTTTTGGTGGGTGGGATGTTGGAGTCCTATGGAGTTGTTAGTGTGTGGTGTTGCTGGCGTTCTGCATAGCTTGTGGATATACAATGTTTTTGTCTTTCCGTCTGCTGTGTTGATGTAGAGGTTGATGCGTGTGTGGGTGGGGTACTTTGGAAGTGAGTGGAGGTACTTGAAATCCCATTATCCATGGTGTGTCCTCCTCTAATCTGCAGTCGGATGGAGTGTGGGTCAAGGGGTGCATTGTTTGCCAAGTTTGGTCTTTATCAGTCTTGGTTCTTGGACACAGTGGTCTGTGGGGAATGATGGGTTTTGAAGTACTACAAATCCCATTATCCATGGAGGTACTTCAAGTCCCATAATCCATGGTCCACCCTCCTCCAAACTGTAGTAGAATGTAGCGTGGGTCATAGGGGCTCTGTGTGCCAAGGTAGGTTACTGTAAATTCAGGCCATACACAATGTCCCATGAGCTGAGGCCTAGTCAGGAACAGCAAGTTAATTAAGCCTTACTGTCAATTCAGGCCATACACAATGTCCAATGAGCTGAGGGCTAGTCGGGAGAATCAAGTGAATGAAGCCTTACTGTCAATTCAGAGCGTAAACAGCATTCCATTAAGTGAGGCCTAGTCAGGGAAATTAAGTTAATGAAGCCTTACTGTCAATTTTGGGTGTGGTCTGTGGTTTTCTGTGGGAAGTGAATTGGGTGTTTGTGTTTGTGCCTCAGCCCTTTGCCTTATCCTCCTCTGACAGTTTATTATGGGTCGGAATGTTCATGTTGGCTGGCCAGTACAGGAGTTATGCAAATCCGCCCTTATTGGCAGCCAATCATGTTGTCAGAATGTAGAGGCTGGGAGAGTCGTTGGCAGCCCCGGAGGATGCTGGGAAATGTAGTTTTTTTACTCATTGTTTTGGGGGCCTTTTAGGTTTTGGGGGGGAAGTTTCTTTGCTACAAACGTACCTTGTCTATTTTTGTTGGCAAGTTTGGTGTCTCTGCGTTGTAAGGTTTCTCTGTTTGGGACGGTCTTTCCATGACGACTCTCCCTTTATATATATAGATTATAAGCACAGTGCAGGAGGCAGGATAGAACTGCCTTCCTGGCCCCTCTCTTCACTCTGATCTCAGAGCAGCAGTTGGTGCTGGGGCTCCCAATTGATGACACTGGAGGCAAGATGGAACTGCCTTCCTGGCCCCTCTCAACCTTTTTGCTATGGTTGAGATCATTGAGTCTCAACCAATTCAACAAAGTCTCTGGAGTAGAACAACTACTTTCGAAGTAAGGACCACACCATTAAACAGGAAATAACACTTTCAATCCAGGAACAGAAAAATTTTCAAATTCCATTGCATAGTGATCTATTACAGTAGAATATGAATTAATATGGGACTTGGTTAAGTACTATTCAGACTGACCTGTTGAAACGGGAAGGGCAGAGTCTGAGAACGTCTGCTATGAGAATCACATCTGGTTGAGCTACATATGAAGGTGCCTTTTCTCAAAATGACTGAGATTTGCAAAAACAGGCGTATTGTTGCAAATGTAAGACTATTTGCAGTCAAAGCTGTTGCAAAAATCCCAGTAAAAACCAGTGCAGGAGGAAGAGGAAAGAAGGATCAGCAGCTTGAAGGAAAATAGAGCAGTTTGAAGCTGGCTGGGTTTTGCTCTCTACTGGGCAGGCAGAAGTGAAAGTAAAAAGTCAGGACGTCTCTTCTCGCGGCAGTTGTGGATATTCAGAAAGTGAAACTGGACTACGTCACCTCTGTCCTCGTTTCTTTTAAAGCAAAGGACAAACAGGATTTTATATTCATGCTCCCGGTAGATAGGCGGTGATTCAGATGATATCACTTTGAGCATTAACCCATGATGCAGCTTCTCCCCACACCTGAAATAGGAGGATAATACATGGACTTTGTTTACAGTATTGATGTGGAGTTAAATTTAGCCTCCCCACTAAGTAATACCTTTAATTTCCTACTTGACAGATGCAACTGTCTTTCGGGTTGCAAAGGTCGACAACAGGCTACAAATAGGTCGAGAGCCCACCTCGACCCAGGCAGGCCTCGAACTCATGACCTTCTGGTCAGTAGAGTTCTTATGCAGCTGACACCCAGCCAGCTGCGCCACATTCCCGGTGCAATTACTCTTAAGTATAAACAAGACATATTTTCTTCTTGGCTTTTCTTTGCGAACAAAGATTCAGGAAAGACTCATCCCACGCTTTCTACAAGCGCATTGATGATTCAGAGGTTGGATGTGTCCTTCGAGCCTGTGCAATGGATTTTTCTGGTGGAGCGCAGCGTGCACAGAACTAGCCTCACCCTTTAAACCAGTGGTTCTCAACCTGTGGGTCCCAGGGGTTTTGGCCTACAACTCCCAGAATTCCGAGCCAGTTTACTAGCTGCTAGGGTTTCTGGGAGTTGGAGGCCAAGACATCTGGGGACCCCCAGGTTGAGAACCACTGCTTTAAACCAAAGGTTCGTCTGCCGGGGCCTAGCAAGCTTGGACGGTGGCTGCGAGGTCCTCAGGTCGTAGATTTGGTTCGAGTTTCCTTCTCTTAGATGGTTGACCTTACAGGGTTAAACGAGCACCATCTGCCCGGGTTTGAAATCCTAGTTTTCCTTCTCCTAGGATGGTTGCCAAAAGGCTAGCGAGCCCATCCTACCCATTGACGCTCTTTGTCAGACCCTTCGGTTGTGACCTGTCTGGCATGGGAGGCCCACCGCCAGCATAGCTCACAACTTCATTAGGGTACGCAAGCCTCTCCCCCACAACAAGGGGGCGCCAACAGAGAGGAAACAAGACATACGCTTCAGGTTATAAACAACACATCATAAAAACAGACAAACATCATATAGAGGAGGCTTGAGAAGGTTGCTTCCTCCAACAAAAGATGATTAATTTCACTTTCTCTGTTCCTTGCAGGCACTTGTCAAATATCTAAATGAAGGGGCTCTCATCTTACTTGCCTCCTCTGCCTTTGTGGAAGAAAAAGGTAAGAATATAAAATTTCAAGCTTACACCAAAATTAAAATGGCACCCATGCATACGCTTTGCAGAAGATTCAGAGTTGTATCACGTATCCCTCTGTATTCTTCCTCCGTAGATATGGGCCTAGACAGACATCCGCATCTTCAGGCCTTGTTTCAGATTTCATCACCAGGGTTGAGTACAACAGGTACAATTGCTTTGCTTGGTAGAGTTACTCCTTTTGAAGCTTAGAAACGTGGCAACTTTACTCTTTCACTCACTCACTTCTTTTTTCAACTCATTTTTCTGCTCTCCAACTTGACTTTTCTATCACTCTCCAGTGATATCAGAATCAGCAGACTCTAGGGCACACCTGGGAACTCCGGCCCTCCAGGTGTTTTGGACGAGAACTCCCACAATTCCTAACAGCCGGCAGGCTGTTAGGAATTGTGGGAGTTGAAGTCCAAAACACCTGGAGGGCCGAAATTTGCCCAGGCCTGCTCTAGGGGGTATTTTGGGGTAAAAAATATTGATGATTATTATATTTGTCCCTTATCTGCCTCCCTCCATTGACCAACAACAGATTAAAATGCAATACATAATGTTAAAAACAATTTGGAAAGAACATATACAACCAGTACATATTGAAGCAATTGATCCATCATTCAATGTTCCCAATTTAAACATCATCTGGATAGCCTTGTTGGAATAGGCTGGTTTTTAATGCTGTTTTAAAATCAATCAGCTGCTGATCATCTTTGGCAGGTCATTCTGCTATTTGGAGGAGGAGGAGGAGGATGAAAGTGTCTTTTGGATGATAGTTTCCAGTCTAGGCCTGACTGGTTGAAGTAAATGTTCCCCAGAGAACCTGAGCCTATGAGGCAGACTATATGGGAAGAGGCGGACCTGTAGGTAGCCTGGATCCAAACCATATAGGGCTTCATAGGTAACAACCAAGATTTGTAACCTTGCCTGTAAAGTAATTGGCAGCCAGTTGTGTAGTTTTAATAATGGTATCTCTTAGAGCAGTGTTTCCCAACCTTTTTTGAGCCATGGCACACTTTTAACATTAAAAAAATCCGGGGGCACACCACCAACCAAAATGACACAAAATGACACTCTAACACAGCAAAGAACGGCTTGGGGATGGTAGCCTGCTGGGAGCAGCTGCTGGGAGTGCTGAAGCCGGGGGAGGAGCCAGGCCATGCCATGCCCCCTCCCCCCAGCTTCAGCTCTCCCACAGCTTCTCCAGCCTTGAGGGGGCAGTGCCAAGCCAGCAGTAGCGGAGCCAGCACAATGCTGGCTTGACCCTATCCCCTCAAGACTGGAGAAGCTGTGGGAGAGCTGAAGCCGGGGGGGAGGGGGCGGAGCCAGGCTACGCCACGCCCGCCCCTCCCTCGGCTTCAGCTCTCCCACAGCTTCTCCAGCCTTGAGGGGGCAGTGCGAGCGAGGGGCGGGAGTCATGGCCCCCATCCCTGGCGCCGCTCTCCACCATGACTCCTGCCCCTCGCTCGCTGAAACCGCGCGGAGGAGGAGGAGCATGAGCGGTGGACGGGCTTCAGTGGGCGGGGCTCCTCGTGGCTTCAGCGAGCAAGGGGCGAGAGTCATGGCAGGAGTCATGGCGGATTGGAGGCTGGCTGGGGAAACGGTCGAAGGAGGCGGCGCCCCGGCCCCTTCTTTTTCTTCGCCGCTGCCCGGCCCTTCCTCCTCCTCCCCCAAGCAGCAGGAGTTCGGCAGGAGGAGGGGGGAAGGAAGGGGGGCAGAGAGCTTTTCTCGCGGCACAGCAGGAGGTCCGTCATGGCACACTACTGTGCCGCATCACAGTTGGTTGGGAAACACTGTCCTAGAGCAGCATTTTTCAACCTTGGGGTCGGAACCCCTGGGGGGAAGTCATGAGGGGGTGTCAGAGGGGTCACGAAAGACCATCAGAAAGCACAGTATTTTCTGTTGGTCATGGGAGTTCTGTATGCCAAGTTTGGTCCAATTCTATTATTGGTGCGGTTCAGAATACTCTTTGGTGAACTATAAATCCCAGCAACTACAACTACAGATGTCAAGACTATTTTCCCCAAACTCCATCAGTGTTCCCTTTTGAGCATATTGAGTATTTGTGCCAAGCTTGGTCCAGATCCATCATTGTTTGAGTCCACAATGCTCTCTGGATGTAGGTGAACTCTCGGAATGTAGGTGAATTTTTGGCATTAGTATATTGTAAACCGCCTTGAAGTCCCGTCGCCCCCAGGGGTGAGAAAAGCGGTATATAAATACAGTGAATGAATGAATGAATGTATTACTTATTTATTATTTATTTCATATATTTCTATCCCACCCTTCTCCCCACAAGGGGGGCTCAGAGCGGCCTCACATGAGCATCAGAAGATGCTAATAACATAAATGCCTACAAAACCCTATACGGTTCTGGCCCAGTTTACCTGTCCGAATGGATTCTCCCCTACGAACCATCAAGGACATTAAGATCCTTCGGAGGGGCCCTGCTCTCGGTCCCGCCAGCTTCGCAAATGCGACTGGTGGGGACGAGAGACAGGGCCTTCTCTGTGGTCGCCCCTCGGCTGTGGAACTCTCTCCCAAATGATGCTAGATCTGCCCCCTCTCTGTTGTCCTTTAGGAGGCTGGTGAAGACTTGGATGTGCAACCAGGCCTTCCCAGAATAGGCTGAGATTGGCTATTGTCTGAATGAATGACCATGTTTACAGATCGAGTGGAATTGTTTTAGTGGCGATGTGGCTTTATGCTGGGATTTTTATGTATTTTAATATGTTGTTGTAGTTGTTTTTAAATTGTATAGCATTGAATGTTTGCTGTTATGCCGGTCTGAGTCCCTCAATAGAGGTGAGAAGGTCGGGGTACAAAAGTTTTAAATAAAATAGTAAATAAATAAATACCATAAAAATTACAATTCACAATAAAATCATTTTAAAACATTGTACAACATCATCAGTAAATTTAACAATAAATTAACGTGCCAGTAAAACCAATCAAGCAAAACCCAACATTTCCTTTTTCTATTGCCATTGGCCTCTAATCAAACGCCTGGCCCCAGAGCCAGGTCTAAACGACAGGAGGGAGGTGGCCAACCTGATGTCCTTGAGGAGAGAGTTCCACAGATGGGGGGCCACTGCCGAGAAGGCCCTGTCTCTCGTTCCCATCAACCACATTTGCAGTTGGTGGGAACCTTTCCAGTATTTTCTGTTGGTCATGGGTATTTGTGTTGATGCATAAGTCATAGTGCAGAGCCAGGTCTGAATCATAAGTTCATTTTAATAGTAGAGAAAACAAAACATTTTACCGGAGCGATTCTAAAGCATGTCTCACACAAGCATAAATCATGGCGGCTGCAGCATTTCCTCTTATCTATGGTTTACATTCCAGAGTTCAAACATACGGGACCTCTGCTTCCGTCACAGACATGGACCTTTCCTTCTGCAGTTAACCCTATAATAGCCTAACAATATCATACAGCATAGCAAAGCATTTTAAACTCACATTTGTCAATACATAAAAACACTGCCAAATGTGGTCCAGTGAATGAAAATACATCCTGCATATCAGATATTTACCTTACGATTGATAACAGTAGCAAAAGTACAGTTATGAAGTAGCAACGAAAATAATGTTATGGTTGGGGGTCATTGTATTAAGGGTTCACAGAGTTAGGAAGATTGAGAACTACTGTCCTAGAGGTACTAGTAAACAATCTGGCTGCCATGGTTGGAATGAATGAGATATGTTCCTGAAAGTACAGATAATGATTCCTATGAAAATGAAGGTCTTTTTGCCCAAGAATACAGTAAGAGATGTGCTGGAAGACCTCGAAGATGCCTCGAGTGGAGATATTTGTCAGATGTGGATAAATGAAACTTTGGATACCAGTGCTGTGAATTCAAAGAGTCATACTGTATTTGGGTCCCCAAGGGTTGGTGGATCATCTGTCTTGCATGTGCACACACACACACACACACACACACACACACACACACACAGTATCTTCACTTCAAACTGCTTTAATAGTGTAGTCGTTTGATAAGTTACAAAGCCATTTGGTCATGCAATTAGCTTTAGGAACCACTGATCGGACTCTTTTTGGTTTCTTATTTCATCTGATCCTTAATCCTAGAATCCATTCTGGTGAGTGGCAAGATGTGTATACATGGCATATGTATCGTAATTTTTAAAAAAATGCCTCTCTGCTTTTTAATTAATCTTGTCATGAGGGGAACAGCAGGCTATATGTAAAATGTTATTTTTAGCATAGATTTTTCTCTCTAGAAGCATGAGAAAGCCTTGATTTACATTCATTTGCTCCTCCTGTCATCTTTCACAACACTGAATGTACAAAGGTGCCATGTGCATGGTGTTTCCTTTTCTTTCTTTCTTTCTTTTGCATTCCTTTTATGCACATTTCCCTAAAGCTTTGTGTGTCTTCTCGGTAGCAAGCGACTGGAAATGTGAATGCAGGGACAATGAGAGAGTGTCGCAAGTCGCTTTGGTTCTGCCCGCCCTGTGCCACGCCTTGCTGGAAGATGCCCAGCCTCCAAGCAAAGATGACTCTCCTCCTGGCACTTTGGTTAAGTGGCGGATCCGAGAATTTGCAAAGCAGTGTAAGAAGTCAGTTGCCGTTTCCTACACTCCCGACAGCCCGCCTGTCTCTTTCGATCCATTCCTAAAGAAGTCGGAGCTTCAAGCTATCTCTGGAAAATGTTTTCCAAATTCTTTCGCCTACTTGCAGCATTACTTCTTGCACCCACGAAACTATACGTTGGAAATGTCAGTGACTGTGGCTTGCATGGATGCCAGTTCTGAGTCTCCCAATAATACCCAGGATCCAGACAGTTCTTCTGGCTCAAATCTGGACCTAACGCCTCCCGAGGAGCAGTTGAATCTTCAAAACGATGCTGCTGCTGCTGCTGCTGCAGATACGGACCACGCAGGTGAAAGCCCTTTGCAGCCCTGGAAGAGGAAATCCAGCAGGCTCCTTGGGGCAAGCGCACGGAAAATATGGTCCCCGCTGAAGGCTCTGTGCCTCATAGGAAATAACAGCAAGCGAAAGAGACCCAAAAAAAGGCCCTCCCTTCCAGCCTCTAAAACACCAGAACTCCCAGTAAACTCTCAGAAACTCACACTTCAATTAAAAAAAATCCAGAACCCACTAAGGAGGAAGATGGGTGAGTATGGACTAGCTTTTCACAGGGAAGCTTTTGTTCCCTATTGGGTTGTGTTTGGAGGTCCACCAGAGCCAGATAGGGACAAAGCCAGTGGTAGAGAGGATCAGAGGCACTTCCATGCCCTTATGCGTCTTCCCTTCTATACCCTTTTCCTTGCCTTCTCTCCTTCCTTCCTTCCTTCCTTCCTTCCTTCCTTCCTTCCTTCCTTCCTTCCTTCCTTCCTTCCGTGTTCCTCCCTTCCTTCTCTGTTCCTCCCTTTCTTTGTTTCTCACTCCCTTAATTCCTCCCTGTTTTCCTTCCTTCCTTTCCCCCTTTCTTTCCTCTTTCCTTCCTTCCCTCCCTCCTTCTCTTCCTTCCTTCCTTCCCTCCCTCCCTCCTTCCTTTCCTCCCTTCTTGTTTATTTTTTCCTCTCTTCCTTCTTTCCTTTGTTCCTGAACCCCTTTCTCCCTTCCACTTTTCCTTCCTTTAGGCCTCCCCCCTCTCTTTTAGGTCATCCAGATATTTCACTGAATCTAAGATGCCATCAAATGTGTAGCGCACCCTCCCTTTTGAAGCTTAGATTTTAGGGTAAAAAATAATTCTCTTTGAATATTTGTTAGAATTTCCTCTGCATGCACAATACCTTGTTTTTATTTCAACCTGGAAGTCCTCTTGCCTGCAGAAATCTATTATTTTACTAGCTCTGTTTGCCTGTTGGAGGTGAGACACTTTTGGAGATACAAGGCGATTGTAAAGTTTTTGGAGGCCCATAAATGGGGGGAAAGGTATGCTTTAGAATTGCTGAAATTTGGTACTTTCGTCTGAAGTTACTATAGATTCACACTAGCAATTTCTTCAAAAGGGCACTCTTTTTCTAGGACTTCCAGAGTGACTCTATAGTCACTTCCAGCAGAAGTTGTTCATTTCAGTAGAGTTCCCTATCATCCACTAAATATTCCAATTTCCCGTTCAAGGATGTCCCCCATGGATATGGGGATTGTAGTGTACATTTCTGAGGCAGAGGCTGTATCACTTCTTTCTGCTAGCTCCCATGGACTCTTTAGCTAGTCATAAAAGGTGAATAGTGAGGCTGATGGTTGGGTGCTTCTTCTTAAAAGGGGCTGTCGTTTGCCAGGTCTCGAGGTTTTGTCTGCAGAATTTGTGCAAGAAACGTCGTCCGAGCCACTCGTCAATACCATATCCTCTCCAGAGAGCCTTCCTGGGACAGAGAAAAAGGCCCGACTCTTGAGGCCCAAAAAGGATGAAGAAAAGCCCCAGAGCGAAGAACGAATGGAGACCCAGAGGCGTGGTAGGATCAGGATGTGTCTGAGATTGAAATGGCTATCTTGTGGTTGTGCGCCTTCTTGTTTGTGATGACCTAAAGGCAATCTGTGGGTTCCTAGGTGTTTTGGCCTACAACTCCCTAGAAGAGTTCACCAGCGGTTAGGATTTCTGGGAATTGAAGCCAAAACATCTGAGAACCCACAGGTTGAGAACCACTTACCTAGAAAAATCTTCCACCTTGTGTGACTGTGAAGCAGAACAGACTACAGACAACGCCGCATCTGTATGCTTGCCCACAATGCCCTGCCTCATGCACAGAGAAAGCATTGTTAAAAGCTGCAGACAATGCGGTCACTGTGGCCCGCTTTTGGTCAAAAATTAATTAGCCACTTGTGTTCCTTCTATTTTTATCAGTTTTATACTTACTATATATACTCTAGTATAAACCTAGTTTTTCAACCCCTTTTTTAGGTTGTAAAAGCTCCCCTCGGCTTATACTTGAGTCAAGGTTATTTATTATTTTACTCTGTTATTAGTATTATTTTATTGCATTTATTATGTTACTCTAATTATTATTATTACTATATTTACATTATTTTACTCTATTATTTTTCTGTATTTATTATTGTTTTATTAGATTTATTGTTTTACTCTTATTATGATTACATTTATTATTTTACTCTATTATTATTGGAAGGATACGTAAACTCATTTACATTGATGGTAGTGAGAATAATGGTTTCATCAGAGTTGGACAGTCTTATTTTAAATTACGGTTTTATGTTAATATTCCAAAGTATTTAACCTACTGATGCCTCAATGAAAAATATTCCAAAAAATAATATAATTTTATTGGTATCTGTTTTTATTTTGAAATTGACCACTAGCTGCTGCATTTCTCACCCTGGGCTTATACTCAAGTCAATGTGTTTTCCCAGATTTTTGTGGTAAAATTAGGTGCCTCAGCTTATATTTGGGTCGGCTTATACTCGAGTATATATGGTATTTATGCAATGCTTTTGACACAAAATAAACGATTCTTTGATAAACATTTGTTTGTAAACACAACTCTTGCATACCATTATACATTCCCCCTATCTTTTGACAAACTTTAACTAATACACTAACAAGAACCAAACTAAAACATGCAAAGCTTGAAGATTCAAGTGAAAACATAAACAAGGACAGGGTTTTTTAAATCATAAAATTTCAATTGCACATAGTGTTCTTTTCTGTTTCTATTAAAATATAGCACTAGGCGACAGAACTTGATTTTCAGCACTGCTCTCATGGTCAGTTTTTCAATTTTGCATTGAATCTAATGTGCCATCAGATGTAATGTGCACCCTAATTTTCTCGACGCAATTTGGCCCAAAAAAGTGCACATTATTTTCAAGTGAATATGATAGTAATAAATGTACTCTGTCAATAAAAAAGCAATAACCCTAATGGACAGTTAGATATATATCCATATATATTACTTTCTATATGATTCTATTTCTTCTTTTTAAATTTTTTAGGTTTTTTTCTCCTTTTTCTTCCTGTCTTCTTTATATTTTAAATTATATATATATATATATATATACACTGTATATATATATATATATATATTCAAATAAAGATTATTTTAACAATAAAAAGCAATTAACTCCACTAGCTTTTTCCCAATTCTAAGATGCTATTGATTGTAAGATGCATACCAATTTCAGTACCACCACCAATAATTTTTAGAGATGCTTCTATAGGGGGGAAAGGGTTTCTTGGAACAGAGAAAATACAGGGAATTAATTTATATGTTTTTATAGCTCCATCCTCAAAGCCCAAGATAGGGGAAAGTGAACAATTGGTCTTCAGACTTTGGGCAACTTGTGGGTTTCTATAGTGAGATCAGGCTCTATCATAGCTGAGGAGTTTCATTCCTGTCGCTATTACAGCAAGAGCGGTGTAACTGCGCAGCCCATAGCCAGGGTTTCAGTTACCCATGAAAACAGTTGCTCTAGGAAATTTGTTAGGATTCTATGGTAAACTTCCCTTCAAAACTTACCAGAAGGTCGTCTGAAACTTCTTGCTATTGATACCAAACAGGGGGAGTTAAAAAGGTCTTGTTCAAAGGGCCGAACCAAATACTCAGGTTTCTGTAGTCCCTTCTGAACTCAAAATTGGATTCTGGTCCAAAATGTCTTGGATGGTGAGTTGGTTAATATGAATTCAAGGCATCTGGGTTTATATGGATGTGTCTTAATTGGTAGATTGATTTTTGTGGTTTTGTGCGTTCAATAGTACTCTGTTCTCTGCACTTCTTCCAATCCCCTGGCCCTATACTACGCTGTTTTGCACTATCCCATACCCAGATGTTTTTATAACCTGATCATGCCCATCCTAGTAGTTCTGGCTATTGGTTTTTTGTTGTTGTGTACAGTCTGGTTGAGTTTTAAGAGCTGCTGTTTTTATACCCCTGTGTTTTATTTAATTAAGTTTTATCTGAATGTTCAAGCCGCTCCGACTCCCTTTGGGGAGATGGAGGCGGGGTATGGAAATGAAGTCATTATTATTATTATTATTATTATTATTCAAGTCATTTCTAATATATGGTGGCCCTAAGGCAGGCATGAGCAAACTTCAGCCCAAAACACCTGGAGGGCCGAAGTTTGCTCATGCCTGCCCTAAGGAAATGCCTGTCACTGATTTTTCTAGAACAGAGAGGATTCCCAATGGGTTTTCATGGCCATGCAAGGGCTCAAAACCTAGTCTCCAGAGTCACAGTCCAACACTTAAACCTCTACACCAGGCCTTGGCAAACGTCGGCCCTCCAGGTGTTTCGGACTACAACTCCCACAATTCCTAACAGCCTACCGAATGTTAGGAATTGTGGAAGTTGTAGTCCAAAACACCTGAAGGGCCGAAGTTTGCCCAGGCCTGCTCTACAACATGCCGGTGTTTAATCCCAATCTTCCTTTTAATCTCACCTGTTTTATGTTGATATTAGCATAGCCTAAAACAGGCCTGGGCAAACTTCGGCCCTCTTCCAGGTGTTTTGGACTTCAACTCCCACAATTTCTAACAGCTGGTAGGCTGTTAGGAATTGAGGGAGTTGAAGTCCAAAACACCTGGAAGAGGGCCGAAGTTTGCTCAGGCCGGGGTCAGTGCATGTGTTTTAGATTTAGTTTTGTAAGATGTAGTACGTTTAGTGTTACGTACTGTGAAATTCTGCTTTCTTGTATTGACTTAGTTTTGTAAATATTTTTTCTTAAAAAAATAAAATTAGAAAAAGGAATCCTGTTACTGAGTGTTAGGGAAAACTACCCTGAAATAGCAGAGCATCCAAAAACTCAAACAAGGATGCGAAAGTTCAGCTCAATAGCAAGCAGAGCGTGAAGTGCCATTGGTTGTGGCTGTAAATAAATTTAGAGCTTAGGAGGCAAACATGCAGAGACCAAACTTTTAAAAAATCACAGAAGTTTAATTTACAATAATAAGAAAAACCTGTGTTTCTTAATAATCAAGAACTGGGTCTGAGCTACTCTAACACCCATCTCTTCTAAGGTATAGACTAGTAGTTCTCAACTTGTGGGTCTTCAGATGTTTTGACCTCCGACTCCCAGAAATCCCTGCCAGTTTACTGGCTGTTAGAGTTTCTGGGGGTCGGAGGTCAAAACATCTGGTGACCCACAAGTTGAGAAGCACTAGTCTATACTAAGCTAACTTAACTGTTCCTCATTGAGGACTTGAGACTTGGGTAGTGTGGGGTTGAATTCCAACACTGAGACACCCTCCTTTTTTCTTGAACAGTCACAAGGCAGAGTGCCCAGCGTCATCTGGACGAGACCACCTTGGAAGCCCAGAAAGAGGAGGGTGACAAGAATGACCCTGAGGAGGCAGCAGCTGGGAATGATGATCCCTCCGGGAACAGAAAGGGATGCGACTCCCATGCTTTGAACATGTTGGCTGATCTCGCTCTGAGTTCCTGTAATTCTCCACTGATCAGTAACAGTAGCCAGTCCTCTTTGCTTGACAGCCCCTTGCATGGATGCCACGATCCGCAAAGTGGGGAAACGTTGAGTGACTCATTGGATGAAGAATACGACGGAGACTCAGAAACACTAGAAGGTGGCTCCCTTTCTGGCAGAGCTTGTCTGCACTTCCATTTGTCTCCTGGGGAAGTTGGGCTGAGCCCGGAATTGCCTTCGAGTTCTCAGGAGGAAAACTATACCAGAAAAAAGGGGAACGCGAAATCTGATTTGTCAAAGTCCTGCATATCGGGAGAGACTTCGGACTCGAGTGCCCAGTCTTTAATTTCCAGCGAACACTCGTACGCCTCTCTGTCGTATTCAAAGAAAAGAGCACTCGGTTATCCAAGTTCAAAGAATGGTGAGAAGTATGTGAAATACGGGCCTCTTCCTGGGAAAGTGTTACCTTTCCGGCATCAGCAGACCATTGGCCACCAGCAGAAGAAAATGGTGGACAGCGTGCATTTTTCCCGCTCAGCAATCATGGCTGCAAGGTTAAAGGAAGACTTTGCCAAGTGCCACGAGGTGACTTTTGGTGACAAAACGGTGAAAGTGACCTTTCAGTGGGAGGCCAATTACCATTTCGGTTTGGATAGCAAATATACAAACAATTCCTTAGAGAAAACCATCGTTCGAGCTGTACATGGGTAAGTAATTCTCAAGTTTGGGTTGCTTTCCAGACCATTGATCATTTTGGTCATCCTCGTAGAATCCTAGAGTTGGAAGGGACCTCAATCCAGTCCCTTGCCAAGAGCAGGAAAATCGCATTCAAAGCACTCCTGACAGATGGCCATTCAGCCTCTGTTTAAAAGCTTCCAAAGAAGGACAGAGAATTCCACAGCTGAACAGCTCTTACAGTCAGGAAGTTCTTCCTAATGTTCAGATGGCATCTCCTTTCTTGTAGTTTGAAGCCATTGTTCCGCGTCCTAGTCTCCAGGGCAGCAGAAAACAAACTTACGCCCTCCTCCCTATGACTTCCCCTCACATATTTATACATGGTTATGATGTCTCCTCTCAGCCTTCTCTTCTGCAGGCCAAACTGCCGCTCCTCATAGGGCTTGTTCTCCAGACCCTTGATCATTTTAGACACCCTCCTCTAGACACATTCGAGCTTGTCAGATTTTTCTTGAACTGTGGTGCCAGAACTGAACATGAGGTTAATCCAGGTCAGGTTTGACCAAAGCAGAATAGAATAGGACTATGACTCCTCTTGAGCCAGACACTAGACCAGTGTTCCTCAGCCTGGGGGTCGGGACCCCTGTGGGCGTCGCGAGGGGGGTGTCAGAGGGGTCACCAAAGACCATCAGAAAACACAGTATTTTTTGTTGGTCATGAGGTTTCTGTGTGGGAAGTTTGGCCCAATACTATCGTTGGTGGGGTTCAGAATGCTCTTTATAGTTGTAGGTAAACTATAAACCCCAGCAATGACAACTCCCAAATGTCAAGGTCTATTTTCCCCCAAAATCCACCAGTGTTCACATTTGGGCATATTGAGGATTTGTGCCGAGTTTTGTCCAGATCCATCATTGTTTGAGTTCACAGTGCTCTCTGGATATAGGTGAACTACAACTCCAAAAATCAAGGTCAATACCCACCAAACTTTTCTAGTATTTTCTTTTGGTCATGGGAGTTCTGTGTACCAAGTTTGGTTCAATTCCATCATTGGCCAAGTTGAGAATGCTCTTTGGTTGTATAAATCCCAGCAACTACACCTCCCAAATGACAAAATCACCCTTTCCCTGCCCCCCAACCCAACCAAATTTGGTCCAGTGAATGAAAATATATCCTGCATATCAGATATTTACATTATGATTCATAACATTTATGAAGTAGCAACAAAAATAATGTAAACATTAGGGGTCACCACAATATCACCTAAGCCTGATTGGATGATATGTCGTATACCCTTGTATACTTTCTGTATATCTCCTGTACCTCGTGATCTGTTAAACTCGTGTTTTTAACTGTCTTTTGTTTTAATGGTAGGGCAGCATGCCTGAGACTTGGCCTGCCCATGTGTATTTTATTGTCAGCCTGTAGGGAGGAGCGGAATATAAAATTGAATAAATAAATAAATAAATAAATAAATAAAATATGAGGAACTGTATTAAGGGGTCACAGCATGAGGAAGGTTGAGAACCACTGCCCTAGACTCTTTTTGATGCAGCTAGAATCACACTGGTTTACTTGGCTGCCACATCACACTCTTGATTTATCTTCAGGTAAAGAAGTAGTCCAGGTATACCTGGCTGCTGTAACTGAATTCAAGTCTCCAGGGGCCAAATGAACTGCATCCAGGAGCATTGAAGGAACTAGCAGAGGTCATTTCAGAACCACTGGCAATAATTCTTGAGAATTCTTGGAGAACAAGGAGAAGTCCAAGCAGACTTGAGGAGGGCAAATGTTGTCCTTATCTTCAAGAAGGGAAAAATAGGATCCAAAGAATTACCATCTAGTCAGCCTGACATCGAGACCAGGAAAGATTCTGGAGCAGATAATTAAGGAGGCAGTCTGCAATCACTTAGAAAGGAATGCTGTGAATACTAAAAGCATGGCTTCCTCGAAAACAAGTCATGCCAGGTCATCTTATCTCTTTTTCCTCCGATAGAGTTGCAAGCTTGGTAGATGCAGGGAATGCTATTGAATGGAGCATATCTTGATTTCATTAAAGCCTTTGACAAAGTCCCCCATAACCTTCTTGCAAGTAAATTAGTGAAATGTGGGCTAGGCAAGGCTAGTATTAGGTGGGTCTGTAATTGGTTAAGCGACCAAACCCAAAGGGTAATTCTCCCCAATGGTTCCACTACATCTTGGAAAGAAGTGACCAGTGGAGTGCCGGAGAGTTAGGTCCTGGGCCCAGTTCAAGTCATTTTTTCCATTTTTCTAAGTTAGGCTCCGCCCCTTTCTACCAGCCAATCCTAACTCCCCTCATTTCCCTCCAGGATTACTCTTAGGCACGCCCCCTTTTGGAAATGAGATCCAAGATGGCTGCCCCTTGGCACCTATCTAAAATGGCTGCCAATTTCTTGGGCCTACTTTTTCAGGCTTTACTAAGCCTCCCAGGTAGAAAATTCATCACAAGAGCTGTGCCAAAACAAACAAAATGAATTAAGCAGGAAAAAATGAAATGCAAAGATACAAGATGTGTGATGTCTGCTTTGACAAAAGCCTATGTGAAAGGGACATAGGAGCCTTAGTAGGCCAAAAGCTGAATATGAGTCGAGTCGAATCCAAAAGTCTGTAGCACCTTAGAGGTCAACTGGGAGAACAACATTTGTAGCATGAGACAACAATGCAATGTAGCAGGACAGGTAGATCATCTCAGTTTAAGAAGTTGTGGCCTTGATTTTGCAAGACCTGATCCAGATTCTCGATGAGTGGGGTTTATTGAGGGCTGACATTCATAGGGGTGCCATCTGTCAGAAACCATATCTCTCCAATTGTAAAAGATCTTCATTGGCTGCCCACAGAGTTCAGAGTGATTTACAAACTTATGGCGCTCACCTTTAAAGCACGGCATAATATTGGGCCAGCCTATCTGGGCGATCGGCTGACAGTCCAACGCACCGAGAGGCCAGCGCGTGCCATAAATGGTGATCGTATAGCCATCCCTGGGGTGAGAGGCTCGGCTGATGGAGACCCGACGGAGAGCCTTCTCCGTGGTGGCTCCCATGATCTGGAACACCCTCCCGCCTGCCCTCAGGGCCACATCGGCCCAAATCAGATTCCTATCGGACCTGAAAACCTGGCTCTTCTGCCAGGCATTTGGGGTTTGATCGGACGCCTGGAGACTGAGCCTTTCTGGCGTGTGTACCTATGTTTTAAACTGTTGTATTTTGGGTTTTTAATGATGTAAGTCGCCGGAGCACCAGTGGTGGAGGGCGACTCACAAATAATAAAGTTATTATTATTATTATTATTATTATTATTATAAGTTGAAGCAAACGGACAAGGTGCAAATTCTATGCAAAATATACTCTGTATTCTATAGGTGAGGGCTAAAAGCCTAGTGCAATATAATGCGAATCAATATAACTCAATACCATATTACATATACAAAAGCGGGTCGCTGCTGCATACCGCTACTGGAGGAATATAAGGAGCAAGGTGTGAGAGCGGGGAGAGGATATAGTTCGGCAGCATGCTCAAGAGCAATTCCCCGGAATTATATTGATTCGCATTATATTGCACTAGGCTTTTAGCCCTCACCTATAGAATACAGAGTATATTTTGCATAGAATTTGCACCTTGTCCGTTTCTTAGTAACTATTGCCAGTCAGTACCGTGTGTTTGTTTATATAAGTTGAAGCAAGTCAGCCTCATGTAACAAGAATTGTGGAATTGGAAAGGATCCTGGGGTTAATTCCATGTCATTGTCCTACCTGTAGAAGTTATATATAGATAAATTTCCATCTGCACAACTTGGATAGGTTGAGTTTGAACTCGGATGGTTGTTTCGTTGCCATTTCTGCTTTATGGCAAGATTTACGCAAACCTTCCATGTGGTTTTCATGGCAAGGTTTGTTGAGAGGTGCTATGCCATTGCCTTCATCTTTGGCTGAGATTAAGCTCCCCTTAGGCTCAGATTGACTTACTTAAGGGCCTCTCTCTCTCAGGAGGATTGCAGGACTGAGCAGGAATTTGAACCCTGGTCTCCCTGAATCCTAGTCAACACTCAGACCACTGTATGACTTCGCTTCATTTTTATGACCTAGGAAATGGTGAGGTACATGCAGAAGATACTTACTGAGAAAGGCCGGGCCTAAGAGTCATAGCCATTTAGGTCACCGAGCTAAGAAAGCTTCTAAACAGAGATATATTCTGTGCCCTTTCTCTAGGCCCTGGGACACCAACCAGTCCAATGACGTAGAAGAAATGAAGCTCATCCTTCACATGTGGGTGGCTCTGTTTTACAGCAAGCCCTTCAAATACCCGACTGTAAGGAAAGTGGTTGAGCACAACAACCCGGCCAAATACATATCGCTGAACAGTGTTATAGATCCTATGGAGCTCATTGAAGATTTGGAGGGTGCTTGCAGCTTGAAAAGATGCCCTGCTGATTCTCTTTCTGAGGCGAGCCCACGGATGCCGAGACGGGTTCAAGAGAGAGCAGTTTCTTCCACTGTCAAACCCCTCTCGTGTAATGAACTGTCTTCGACAAATCATGTCGAGGATGAGCTTCCCCCTGCTGGTCCCACGGAATCCCATAGTCGTCCTTCAGAGATACAAACCAATGCCAGAACCTCTAAGGATACAGTTTCTCCCTTGGATAAGGTAAGGATTGGGTAGTCGTTCCCTGCCCCAACTGCCATGTTTATGAGAAAGGAGGCTATTGGGTCCGAAAAGTTATGTGGTGTGGCTTTTCTTCTTTGCGAATGAAGATTCAGATTCAGGAAGGACTCACCCCACGCGCGTGAGATTGAAAGCACGGTCCAACGCGATTTTATTGATGACTAAGAAGGCCAACCCCCTCCCCGATGCAATAGGCAAGTCTGGTTGCAGAAAGCACAGTCCAGGAAAGTCTCTTTGGGTGATGTTGTTTGGAGCCCCAAGTCACCCAAGAACTAGGACAAAGGTCGTTCTTTGCCAGGCTGTGTTGTCGTCTTCTCTGAGAAAGTCTCTTTGGGTGATGTTGTTTCAAGCGTGTCTTCTTGCAAGAGGCCACAGCATTGTGGATAGTGCGTCTCCATGCCTCCCAATGTGAGGCCAGGGTGGACCATTGTTGGTGATCTATCTGGCCGAGCCTGAGATGTTGTTTCAGTGAGTCCTTATATCTCTTTTTGGGGGCACCTCTCTTGCGCTGACCCGTGGCGAGTTCACCATAGAGTAGTATCTTTGGGAGGCGGTGGTCCTCCATCCTAGGGACGTGCCCTGTCCAGCGCAGCTGTGTTCTCAATAACATGGCCTCAATGCTGGTGATCCCTGCTTGCTCAAGGACAGCAACATTTGTCACATAGTCAGTCCAGTGTACATTTAGGATTGTGCGAAGACAATGCTGATGAAAGCGTTTGAGGAGTTGTAGGTGTTGGCGATAGGTGACCCATGTTTCAGACCCATAGAGGAGAATAGACAGTACGGTAGCTTATAGCTGGATGGTAAAATACTGCAGCAAACTGTATGCCATATAGGAGAAAAAGCATCAGAGGTATGTTTTATATATTTGTTTATTGAAATATGTATACCAGTTTCAAACAGTAAGAATAATTATAAGTCTTAACATCTCTTATCCTAAAGGCTTGCAACTGAAAGCACTTTGGATTTAAAATCACTTCAGATTTTTCAATGTCTGTGTGGTTGGTCCTTTGTATTTTATGTGGTTTGGTTAAAGGACTCCTTATGGACAGCAAAATCCATGGATGCTCAAGTCCCATTGCGTACAATGATGTGATCAAATGGTCTTCCTTATATAAAATGGCAACATTAAAGCTTGCTTTTAGGATTTCTTTAAAAAAATAAAAAATAAAATATTGAGCCCTGGATGGTTGAATCCGTGGATACAGAGGGCCAACTACATTTACATAACATCTCGGGGTTTGGGCACGAGACTAAACAATACATTTATGTATCGTATGCAAATGGCCTGAAAGTAATTTTATGTAATGCTTTGTGTATATAATGTGCACAACACAAATTTTGTAGATGTTGAAGTATCAGAAAGCATCGGTTTTTGCAACCCATTTGGAAAAAAATGCATTTTGAGGTATTTCTGATTTTTGTATATGAAATGCTATACCTATTTAAAACCAGTTAAACCACTTAACAGTATACACCATAGCACATGGGGCAGTGGGATCAATTAGGTTCCAACGCTTAAATCAAAACCCTTGTTTTGAGTTGGCTGTGCGCCCATAACTGGGGTGCCAGAGCAGAGAAGGCCTTTTCCTTTAACTTCCACTAATGGGAGACAGAAAAAGTCCCTTCCAGCAGATCTCATTCCTTGGCAGCTGTATGTAATGGACTTCAGCAAAGCAATAAAGCGCACATGATTCTAACCTAGGCGTGGGCCAACTTTGGCCCTTGAGTTGTTTTGGACTTCAAATCCCACAATTCCTGACTATTGGTAGGCTGTTAGGAAATTTGGAAGTTGAAGTCCAAAACACCTAGAGGGCCAAAATTGGCCCATGCCTGTTCTAACCTGACAGTATTAAACCCAAAACATCTTCGGTATTTTAAGAAAAACAGGTTGCTCACCTGTAGCTGTGGTTCTTTGAGTGGTCATCCATGCTGTCACACCATTGGGTCTTCTCTGTTTCCCGCTTCATGTCACCTGAAGAATGTGTAAGACTCCGCCCGGGGGTCATATCAGAATCCATAATATCGTCCCAATCTTGCCTTGGGCTTATACATGAGTCCAACGTACCCTTGTATACCTGCGATGGTTGAGACTGCAAAAAACAGAGTGCTGGCAAGTGTCTTGTGAGCTATAGCGCATGGCTAGTAGAGGCTGCATATTTGTTTGGGGAACAGCAAGTTGTGTCACATTGTTTGAGAAGAATTGTACCAAGGTGTGGAAGAGACTGAACTGCTTCCTTGCTTGGCAGAACATGTTCCGAAAATGCATGTGAAACACTTGCACTGGGTTTTGTGTTTGTTTGCTAGGGTAGTTTGTAGATGAGAAACTCTGTAGGGCAGGGGTGCTCATTAGGTAGATCGCGATCTACTGGTAGATCACAGGTAGGGCGGGAGGAAGACTCAATCCCGCCCCGTAGGCTCCCGACTCCGCCCAGGTGCTGCTGGCCAGTCAACGTGGCGGCGGCATGACTAGCATCGCTATGGCCCATATGCGAGCCATTCCTTCCTTCCTCATCTCCTTTCTTCCTTTCCTTCCTTTCTCCCTTTCCATCCTTTCTCCCTTCCTTCTTGCCTTGCCTTCTTTCCTTCCTATTTCCTCCCTCCTTTCCTCATTCCTTCCTTCCTTTCCTTCCTCTCTGCCTTGAACATTTGTTGTTGGTTGTGGAGGTTCTGTGTGGGAAGTTTGCCCCAATTCTGTTGTTGGTGGGGTTCTGAATGCTCTTTGATTGTAAGTGAACTATAAATCCCATCAACTACAACTCCCAAATGACAAAATCAATTTTTTTAGTGATGGTCACTCCTTGTAGGTGTCTTGTGGCCAAATTTGGCAGCAATTCGTCCAGTAGTAAGAAATCAGTTTGTGTGTGTCACCTGTAAAATAGGATGTGTGGAAGGGCCCTGGGTGATCTGAGGTCCTTTCCACACAGTAGAATAAAATCCCATGTTATCTGCTTTGAATCAGATTATATGGCAGTGTCGACTCAGAAAACCCAGTTCAAAGCAGATATTGTGTGATATGTTTCACATTTTCGTAGTGGGTAGATAGATCATTTTGACTTGATTGTTTTATAAGTAGCTTGCATGCTGAAAAAGTGTGAGCACCCCTGCTGTAGGGCTTTTGCCTGTGCCTACTCTCCTGCCCTCGAGGGTGCGACATTTAAACGTGTGTTTTCCTTCCCAGGTGACTGATGGGGAGCCTGGAGGAGAGTCGCAGCTGAGTCCTACCATCCCTCTTGAAAGCCCACATAGGAATTTACCGCGCAAACCCAGCAATGGCGGCATTGGGCCTAGAAAATTGGGAGGAGATGCAAAAGCAGAACTGGACAAAGTGGTTGGCTCAGGTGAAGTTTCACAAAGTGATTCTGCTTCTGCAAATGCCAAACTTCCAGAAAATTCAGGAGCCAAACAGAATTCAGAACCTTCAGCGGAAAGTCAAGAAATAAGCAATGCTGCTCCTGCAGAAGAGAAGAAGGGGAGCCACCCGACCAGTGGAATTGGGTTGCTCCATCCTCCTGGAGAAGCCCGGCAAGAGGAGGGTGGCCCACCAAGGGGAGAAGTGGTAGAGTCACAGGGTCGCCCCAGGGATGAGGAGGAAGGAGGTGAAGAGAGCATGGAGTGGGAGTCCATTGATCTAGCTCTTTCAGATAGCAACGATGCGGATGAGGAATCTCGAGATTTGGATCTGGATCAAGAGGCTGATGAACTTCTTGAGGGAAATGGCATGACAGAAGAGAAAGAAACCGGCATTATGCATTGCATGGCAACTCCTGCTGATAGTCTTTTCACTTCTGTAACATCATCAGTGTCTGAATTGCCCCAAGCCAGGCAGGCAGAATTATTGACTGATTCTCAGACTGAAAAAGAACTCCAGGACGTCAAAGCAGGCGGTCAGGAGTTTGAAGATGAAAGAAGTTGTGTTAAAGATGACAATCTTGGGAGCCCATCTCCAATTCAGGAAGTCACACCTGATGATACAATGAAGCAGAAGACTGTTGCCGTATCTGAAGATATCAGGTCCATCCTTTATGAGTTGATAGATACTGTGAGCGCCATGAATGTAGAGAGTGGAGAAACATGTCCTCAAGAGACCTCAGGCTCAAACTGGATGAGTTCTATAGTTCTGGAGTGTGTGACTCCTCCTGACAGTGACAAAGAGGGTGCTGTAGCTGACCAGCTTGACCACACTGACCAAAACCAGAAGATTACTGAAGATGTAGAGCAGCGTAGCATCTTAGCTCCCCAGGAAACAGCTACTTCACAAGGGCAAGAACTGCATCATTCAGCATTGCATGGAAACGTGAGCTGTGGCCAAATGTTTGAAAGAGAGACTCTTCAAGAGAGTGAGCCTGCTTCCACTGCTCTTGGTGTCCTTCCAAGTTCTTCTGGCACAGATTGGTCAGTAACAGGGACTCCAAGGCTATCAAGCAACTTCCCAATGGTCAAAACATCCACACCGAAAGAGGATGTTCCATCTGCTTCTATGTTGTGCGAAAGTGAAGTAAAACAACTCAGCCATGAAGCATCTATGTCTGAAGGGGAAGACCAGTTCAGCAAGACAGGTGTAGAAATCCCGTCGGATGTCCCAGCAGAACATCAGACTGCGCATTCATCAAAAGAATCCGATCCACCTGTGGATGGGGACACAGAAGGGAACCTAGCTGCTCCTGAAGATGTACAGCTTAGAGATGCAAGTCAAAGTTTGGAGGAGTCTGAAAATGCTCTCCATGAAAGCAGAACAGAACTGCTTGGTGAAAAGGCAGAGTTGCCTTCCAGAGCTTCAGATATGAATAAGAATGTGGAAGATGACTCTTTGGCAATGGATGAGGACCAAGAAGATGTTGGTTCACACCACAGTAATAAGGCTGGTGGTTCTTGTGATACTAGATTCACCAGTGGACCAGAAATGGTAGTAATTAGTGATGTTCTTGACTTGAGCCCCATCAGAACTCATAGTGACTTGATGTACCAGAAAAACACAGAGAGGTCATCAGCCCTTGAGCCTGATGCTATGGAACATAGCCGACCTCATGTGTCTAAAAAATCTGATAGGGCTCTCAGTACCAACAATGAGTCAGGTCCCCCAAAGAAATATGTGAACTTTTCAGTCACCAAGAAGCATAAAGAGAAAAGGTCTTTTCACTCTTCCAAGAGGCACGAACGTTACATGGGAGAGCTGGGATTGAGTCGGACATGGAGAACATGGAGAGATCCTGTCCAAGACACTCTAGACATGGAATGTTTGCATTTCCATGATAAGGTAAAACAGATCCTTCGGAAAACTCAACCACCTACCTCCGCTGATAGCTTGTCGCCGCCAATTGCAGCAGAAACGTTACTAAGAAAGGTACCTGGAACCCCTTCTGATCACTATAGTGAACCCAGACATGGTATACGGCTCCCCATACTGGTTCCGAAGAAGAAGGCGACACAGAGACGCCTTTAGACCCCCTTCCTTCACTTCCGCACACGATTCACTTAGCAAAGCTGCTAGAGTCAGAGGTCAACGCCAAGGCTCATTTTCTCCCTTTCACCTCAATAAACTGACCTACAGGAATAAGCTAAAAGATTCCCGAGGAGATATCTCTGTTATTATGGACGAGTTTGCAGAGTTCAGCCAGGTGATGACGCAGGACGGGAGGCCAACAAGTAGCAAAGGCCAAGAACCACAAACTACCTCAGAAGATGCTCCAGAGAAAAGAGGGACCTCTTTGCCCACGCGGACAGTGTCCTATGAGCACCTCTTCGACGAACTGTGCAACACACTGCATTTCAGACTAAAAAATGTTGTCCAAGAGGCATGCAAAAAAACGTACGCGTTCTACCTGATGGAAACGGAGGACGGGCCTTTCTTTGGGAGAGCAAAGGTAAAAATATGTGGTGTTTCTATAGGGTATGACTGAATTTCAATCCTTGTTTGTCCTAGTGCAGTTGTAGCTCAAGTTCCCCGCAAACTGTCATTTGGAAAGTTCTCAGTTATCTCAGTGTTGGCATCATACGACGCGCCTCTTGAAATACGTTGAGGGTTGTCTGCTTCGTACAAGATTACAGGCATGAGTAAACTTTGGCCCTCCTCCAGGTGTTTTGGACTTTCACATAATTATTAACAGCTGCTAGGCTGTTAGGAATTTTGGGAGTTGAAGTCCAAAATACCTGAAGGAGGGCCGAAGTTTTCCCATGACTGTTTTTGAGCAACAGAAAACAAGCTTGCTCCCTCCTCAATGGAATGTTCTTTCAAATATCTAAACGTGGGTCTCTTGTCCCTTTCTCCAGGCTAAGCATCCCCATCTCCCTCAGCTGCTCCTCAGAAGGATTAATGGTTTCCAAACCTTTGACCATTTTGGTTGCCCTTCTCTAGACACATTACACTTCGTTCCTGTCCTTATTGAATTGTGCTCAAAACTGGACACAGGATTACGAATGACCACGTTTACAGATCGAGTGGAATTGTTTTAGTGGTGATGTGGTTTTATACTGGGTTTTTATGTATTTTAATATGTTGTTATAGTTGTTTTAAAATGCATAGCATTGAATTTTGCTGTAATGCCGGTCTGAGTCCCTCGATAGAGGTGAGAAGGTCGGGGTACAAAAGTTTTAAATAAATAAATAAATAAATAAATAAATAAATATTCCAGGTGAGGTCTGCACACAAGCAACGCGCTGTTTCTTCAGGGGAAGTGTAATCAATCCAGGGCAGGTGGTTTATTGAATTTACAGACCAAAGAACCACCAGTCTACTGAGCCTCTATCTTGTCAAGATTCAGCTTGCATTTGTTGGTCCCTATAAATGAAGGAGGATAATCAGGGGTATTTTGAAACCCCCCAAAAAATCAAAATTGTGATATAGCTGGAATGATCTTCTGGCCGGAACACCTTTTGAAAAACCACTGGTCACCACCAGGTTTACTTGAGATAAGCTTGGCAAGAATGCTCTGGATTTGCATTCAGGCCTGTGTACTGAGGTAACACTGAAGATATTAGTTCTTCGGAATGTACGCTGCCACCATTAGACTTTTGATTGCTGCAGGGAACTGTTTTAAAACTCCTTTGACAGAGGCACATGTGAAGCAGATGTGTAGAACAATAAAACAATGAAGTTTATTAAAGAGAACTTACAAAATAGGCATTAAGCTGAGTGGTTCAGAGATATTGGCATGAAAGTGTATGGTTCCTTTAAGCAATTCAAATCTTAGTTACAAAATTCCACTCCTTTCTCCCTCCAAGAATTTACTGACAGGATTTCCTCTCTGCCTAGCAAATCTTAACTCCACTACAGATAGTCCTTCCCTGGATCTATCTCCACTCCTCTACCCACTATTTCCCTGATAGCTGTAGAACAGGGCTGCCCAGGAAGTCGATCGCGATCGACTGGTTGATCCCGGGACCGAAGGAGGTCGATCCCAGCTGGATGGGGCGCTTCTCAGAGGGGGCGGAGCCATGCCACGCCAAGCCACGCCCCTTCCCCGGCTTCAGCGCTACCACAGCTTCTCCAGGCTTGAGGAGGCTAGTGCCAAACCAGTAGTGGCTATCTATGCCACCACTGGCTTGGCATTACCCTCCTCTAGCCTGGAGAAGCTGTGGTAGAGCTAAAGCCAGGGGGGAGAGCCAGGCTGCGCCAAGCCAAGCCCCTGCCCATGCTTCAGCACCCTGCTTCAGCCTTGAGTAGATCTTTCTGACTTGGTTTTATTATATGTACCCTCCTCTAGCCTGGAGAATGCTGAAAAGTGGGCAGAGGCAGCCCTGCCCCTGCCCCTGCTTCACCCTGCTTCTCTCTGTAGAATCTGACTTGGTTTCACTAGCTTACATGCTGAAAAGCTACCTGACCAATTTCAGGCTTCTTTTCTCTAACCCTTTTTAACTGTTAATTTTATATGTTTTTATATGACTGTTTTTATCTTGTGATGTATTGTATATGGGCACTTGTTGCCGCTTGTTCACCGCCTAGAGTCACCTTCAGGCTGAGAGAGGCGGTATAGAAGCATGGCAAAGAAATAATAAATTAAACCCCAACTCCCACAACTGCTCTCTTACACTCCCTCCAACCAACTCCTTCACTAAACTGATAGACTCTGCCAGGGTTTTTTTTAAAACACCCCCTTTCAAGTCACTTTTTCCCTTTTTCTAAGTTTGGCTCCGCCCCTTCTCTACCAGCCAATCCTAACTCCCCTCATTTCCCTCCAGGCTTACTCTTAGGCATGCCCCCTTTTGGAAATGAGATCCAAGATGGATGCCCCTTGGCACCTATCTAAAATGGCTGCCAATTCTTGGGCCTACTTTTCTAGGCTTTACCAAGCCCCCCAGGTAGGGAATTCATCACAGTCCCCATCATGCCCATTACAGCATCCAGATACTGGCCAAATTCCAACTCACCCTGACAACTGGCAGAAAGAAAATACAGATGGCATCCAGCAGCAAAACTCTTAATGGCCTCACCCAGCAGCTTCCTACAAAGAGCATTGTGAATAAGATAATTGAAAAGTTGCCATTTAAAGTGGCAACTCTTCCATTGGAGTCCTTAACAGGCTTGTACATTGGTGAGACACATTTTCCCTTTGAGATAATCATAGAAAGAAAATGAAATAATGAGACCTGGAAGTTGAGATTCGGAGCCTCGTGGAAAAGGTATACAGCAGTGGTCCCGGTGCTCTGTGAGCAAATGGATTGATAAAACATCTGAATGAAATGGCTTCATATCGTACCGCAAGGGCACTTAAATTCTGTTCTTTCCGTCCTTCCTTTCCTGTGGATTTATCAAGGTTTCCCATTGCTAAGTTTCTGTCTTGTAAAGCTGAAAAGGTTGGTGCCGAAGAGAAATTCTGCTTCAGGGATGGATTCTTTTTAAAATAAAACTTTAAAACTTGCATTTCAGAATTTGCTGAAAAAAGGGGGCCATACGGAAATGGATCCTCTGCTTTTCTGTAAGGTGAACCACATGGAGACGGAGCGGCTAATGGTCATCATTAGGAACGAGGACATCTTTCAACACATACATAAGGTATGTCTCAACACAGCGTTCGTACAAGATTGCAAACATGGGCCAACTTCGTCCCTCCCTTCAGGTGTTTTGGACTTCAACTCCCACAATTCCTTACAGCCTCCCGACTGTTAGGAATTATGGGAGTTGAAGTCCAAAACACCTGGAGGGAGGGCCAAAGTTGGCCCATGCCTGGTACAAGAAGTAGCTCTAGATAGGTAAAGCATGGGACACTATTGGGATCTGTTAATGACCTTTTGGGGGTTTTGGGCAGATTCCTTGCTTGCTGTGGCTGAAGCGCTTTCCCAGTGTGACGTTTGTGGGCATCGACAGGCCGGAGGACCTCCTGGACCAGACCTACCAGGAGCTCTTTCACAGTGGAGGTTTTGTGGTGTCCGACGACAAAGTGCTGGAGACAATGACCATCGGTGAGTTGAAGACTGGATCTTCCAGGGCCACAGGCCAGGCTTCAGGCTGTTGAATGGATCTTCTGTTTTTTTTTTGTGATGTAAGATCCTTTCCCTAGCTTTCCAAGTTAGGTCTCTGGCCTCAGGAATGGCCAGGGACACCTCATGTCATGTATAAGACCAACCTTACCTATAAGTCAAAGACAGCTTTTGGAGCCAGAATTAGGGGGTTTGATCTGACCTATGGATGAGTCAAAGAGAGAGAAGAGAAGGAAAGGTACATTCCCAACTGTCATTCAGGACACATGATGGAAGGGAACCCCTCAGACTATTCCAAGGTAACTAAACTGTTCCTCACTGAGCCCTTGAGACTTGGGCAGTGCGAGTCCCAACAGTGAGCAGATTGGTACTTCTTTTAGGTTCTTCCAGAATGGATAAGTAAGGTCTTTCCTTGTGCCACTGTGCCATCGCACCCGGTCTGTAAATACTCAATGAAGGACAGGACGTGGTCTCTCTATACCGGGGGATTGCTTCTTGCCTTCCTTTAGAGGCTTGGGGCTCCCAAGGACCAAGCTGGACACTGGTTAACCCAAACAGGCTTTATTGTTCTTAACATGAGTTAACTTCACTCGAGCACTTTGCTTATTTCCTCAAAAGAAAAAGGAAAGATCTTACTGTTGCTTTGGTCCAGGCAGCTTTAGCCGGATGGCTCTCCAAGTCCTCTCCTTCTCGATGGCTTCGAGGTAAGGACACCTGAAGCCCCAGCCAGATGGCCTATATTGAAGGCCTGAAACCTTCCTCTGGCTGCCAACTGACTGGTTTGAAGGCGCTTGGGTCTCCTCAGAGCTACCCAACCTTCTGGTATGCTGGGCTTTCCGTATGAGTCCCAAGGATGATCAGACTGGTGTTAGAACAGGGCTGTCCAACTTCTTCCGGCCCAAGGGCCGGAATTCCGGTGACTGATCACCTGAGGGGCCGCAGCAGGAGCGGGGCCGATCGCGGGGGGGCGATTTCGCCCGCTTCTGCCGCCCAGCGTGACGCTGTAGGAGGGAGGGCGAAGCCATGGCGGGCTCCCCTTGGCTCCTCCCCTCCTACAGCGTCACGCCAGGTGACAGAAGCGCTGATTTCACCCGCTTCTGCCGCCCGCCGTGACGCTGTAGGAGGGAGGGCAAAGCCATGGGGAGCAGAGCAAAGAGGACGGTGGCCGTGGATGGTGCTTGCGCCGCCGCGCGCATCCGCACTTTTTGGGGGGATTTTTTTTTGGAATTTTTAGATTAAAAAATCGGAATTTTTTAAATTATTATTTTTTATTGCAGGAGGGTAGGAGGGCTGGATCCAAGGGGCTGGCGGGCCGTGTGCGGCCCGTGGGCCGCCTGTTGGACAGGCCTGTGTTAGAAGATAGCTTGACCAAGGCCTGACCTGGCAAACCTTCTGTGGCAAAATCCTGGAAAGCTCTGCCAAACAAAATGGCTTGATTCTCAAAGTCCCTGGGAAAGGGGGCGGAACAAACTTAATTGGGCTCTGTAAACAATGATTGACAGGTACTAGGGACCACTCAATGCAACCTCACCTTTAACAAACAGAGCAGGCTGCAAAAACACAATTCAACAGTGCAAACCTTAGAAACTTAAAGTTTTTCATACAAGTGCCGTTTGCTGCGCCGTCACAGCCACTCTGCTCGGGAAAGGAGATGGATCCTTTTTTGGACCCTGAACCGGTGTCTGTCAACTGTGATGGACTGGATGGGGATGAACAAATTGAAATTGAATCCAGACAGAGGTACTCCTGGTCAGTCGTAAGGTGATCAGGGTCTTGGGCTGCAACCTGTGCTGGATGGGATCACACTCCCTCTGAAGGTGCAAGTTTGCAGTCTGGGCTAAGTGCTGACCCTGGAAGTCCTGGCGTCCGACAGTGGCCGGGAGGGCCTTCAGACAGTTAAAGCTTCTGTGCCAGCTGTGCCAATGCCTTGAAAAGCCCAATCTGGCCATGGAAGTACACACCTTAGTCACATCCAGACTACACTGTAATGCACGGTATGCAAAGCTGCCCCAGAAGAGTATTTGGAAACTTCTACTGGTACAAAGATCAGCGGCTAAACTGCTTATGGGGATGTAGTGAATTCCCTACCTGGAAGGCTAGGAGAAGCCTGAAAAGCTAGGCCCAAAACCTTGGCAGCCATTTTAGATAGGGTGTGGAAGCATCCATCTTAGATTTTCATTTCCAAAAGGGGCGTGTCTTAAGTGCAGCCTGGAGGGAAATGAGCAGAGTTGGGATTGGCTGGTAGAGAAGGGGTGGAGCCTAACTTAGAAAAAGAAAAAATGCCCTGAAGAGGAGACATTTTAAAATTTGACAGCAGGAGTTTGGCTGTCAGAGAAGTCTGGAGTTTGGGTGTCGGAAGAGAAGTAGGGTTAGTGTTGGAAGACGCCTGAAAGTGGTCAGGTGGCTGGCAGAAATTTGCTGGCGAATTAGTTTGTACAGCTATCAGGGAGGATAGTGTGTAGTAGTGTAGATAGATAGATCCAGAGTAGGACTATCTGTGTTAGTGTAAAGATTTACTAGGCAGAGAGGAGTTCCTGTCAGTAAACTCTTGGAGGGAGGAAGAAGTTGAACTTTGTAACTAAGATTTGTACTGTTTAAAGAAGCCACACACTTTTATGCAAAAGAATCTCTGAACCATTAAGCTTATTAACTATTTTTGTGAGTTCTCTTAAATAAACTTTATTGTTTGGATGTTCAAACAACTGCCTCACGTGTACCTCAGTCAAAAAGGTCTCAGAACAGTTCCTGCAGCAATCAAGAATCTAAAGGTGGCAGCATACATTTCGGAAGAAGAAAGCAGTTCAGGTTTACTTCAGGGTTCAGGCCTGAATGCAAGTCCAGAGCATTCTTGCCTGAAATACCTCCAGTGGGCAAAAAGGCTTGATATTGTTAATAACTGTGGTGGTGGCCAGTGGGTTTTCAAAGGTGTTTCGGCCAGAAGAGCGTTCCAGTTCAGTACAGCTTTTGGGTTTCTATTTAGGCAATCCCAGAGTCTATTATAATTTGGAGGCAGCAGTTTTGATTTTTGGGGTTTCAAATAATAACCCCCTGATCAATCCCTTTACGTTATAGGGGGACAGGATACAGGGAAAGAACTGCTCCACTCCTGAAGCAGCTACACTGGCTCCCAGTTTGTTTCTGAGCCCAATTCAAGGTGCTGACCTTAGCTTATAAGCAGGCCCGGATTACCCATAAGGCCAGACTAGGCCATGGCCTCGGGCAGCAGGTTTTGGGGGGCAGCGGATTCAACCCCCCAAAAACATTTTTTTTTAAAAAACACGCCCCCTCGCAGCGCTTTCCCCCCGCCCTCTCCCGAGAGAGTCACCAGCCCTCGGGAGAGGGCGGGTGGAGAGCGCTGCGAGGGGGGGGGAGGAGGGAATGGCGCCCTCCTCGCCTGGGCCACCCCTTGCAAAGGAAGGAGGTGGCAAGGAGGAGGAAAGGAAGCTCCGCCCCGCCGGCGGGAATGCATGCACGTGCACGCATGCCTGCCAGCGGGCTTCCCTTCCTCCTCCTTCTCCTGGCCGCCTCCTTCCTTTGCAAGGGGGCGGCCCAGGCGGCGAGGAGGAGGGCGGGACTTCCCTTCATCCTCCTCGCGCCTTCCTTTCGGTCGCGGGAGGGGAGGAGGAGGAGGTGGACGGAAGCCGCGCGGCACTGCTCGTGGGGCTTCCGTCCGCCGCCGCCTCCTCCCGTGACCGAAAGGAAGGCGCGAGGAGGATGAAGGGAAGGCCCGCCCTCCTCCCCGCGCACTCCTTTCGGTCGCGGGAGATGGAGACGGCGGATGGAAGCCCTACAAGCAATGCTGCGCGGCTTCCGTCCACCTCCTCCCGGGCCCGAAAGGAAGGCGTGAGGAGGAAGCCTTGGGGCCAGCCGCGCGGCCGGGCTGCTGCTGCCACATGGGAGGAGCAGCGCCCTACGGGCGTGGCGCACATTCCGCGCCCTGGGGGCGTGGCTTTCTGCGCCCTGGGGGGGGGGTGACGCGGGGCGTCTTGGCCTCGGGCGGCCGAAGAGCCTAATCCGGGCTTGCTTATAAGAGCCTGAATGGTTTGGGCCCAGCCTACTTGAGGGACTGCATCTCCTATGAGCCCACACGAGCCCTGAGATCATCAGGACAGCCCTTGGTGGGCACGAGAGAGAGGACCGTCTCGGTGGTGGCCCCGTGGCTTCCAGAGAGATGCAATCGGCCCCCTCCCTGCTGGACTTTCGCTCTCAAGTTAAAACCTTTTTATGAAACCAGGCTGAAGATCAATAATAGGCAATGGCCAGATAGATATGGGCAATTGTACGTTCTTGAAATGCTATTTCGGACCAGCAGTATTTTAGCACGGCCTAAAGGAAATGGAGTTTTTAGGACCCTAGAACAACTCTTTTAATGGACAGCCTTAATGGCCTGAGGGTCAGGGAATTTTTTAATGGTTTTAATTTATTAATTTGTTAAATTTGGCTTACGTAGCGTGTATTTCTGTTTATGTTCATTATATGATGTTTTTGTTGTATTTTTATGTTATGTAATTTTGTCGTTTTTAATCATTGTACCCCCCTGGTGATGCAGTGGGTTAAATCGCTGAGCTGCTGAACTTGCTGACCGAAAGTTTGGCAATTCGAATCCGGGGAGTAGGGTGGGCTCCCACTATTAGCCCCAGCTTCTGACAACCTAACAGTTCGAACGCATGGAAAAGTTAGATCAATAGGTACCGCTCTGGCAGGAAGGCAGTGGCGCTCCATGCAGTCATGCCGATGGCCACATTACCTTGGAGGCGTCTACGGACAACGCCGGCTCTTCAGCTTAGAAATGGAGATGAGCACCAACCTCCAGAGTCAGGCATGACTAGACAATTAGTATACATCGCTTTGAATCCCACCCAGGGCAGAAAAGAGGCATAAAAATACATAAACAAATAATAAAATAATAACAAGTATGGATACAAAATCAAGGTACAGTTCTCACATTCACCCATTTATAAGTCAACTAATTGATTTGTCTTACTACCATTTCTAGATGTCTACCTGACCGATTATTTGGGACACTTTCAGTCTTAACCGAGTAGGCCTGTCCCCATAGAGTGCATAGGCAGGCCTTGCTAGCTGAAAGCCAGCTTAGAGCATGCAAACGTCACTGCCTTCACCATTGTTTTGTGCTGCTGTTTCCCTCGCACAGGAGACCTGAAAGAGATGGTCAGAACCTTAGAGAAGCTGAACGGCTACGGAAGGTGGAGGTGGCTCCTCCACTACAAAGAGATCAAGAAGCTCAGAGAGGATGCGAGGTGAGGATGACTCTGGAGGGTAAACACCTGCAGCTCTCGAGAATTCATAGAATCCTACAAAGACCACCATGCAGTCCAACTACTTTTTGGCCAGGCAGGAAGACACAATCCAAGCACTTCCAACAGATGGCCAATCTAGCCTCTCTATAGACAGCTCCAGAGAAGGAGACTCCACCAGACTTGCAGGCAGCATATTGAGCAGCTCTTACTGTCAGAAAGTTCTTCTTAAAGTTTAGATGGAATCTTTTTTCCTAGAGTTTGATCCCTGGCCTCTGGAGCAACAGAAAGCAAAACCTGCCCCATCTTCCATATAATATTATTTATTTACTTACTTACAGTATTTATCTTCAGCCATTCTCACCCCGCAGGGGACTCAGGGCGGATTACAATGTACATATACATGGCAAACATTCAATGCCATAGACACACAACATATACAGACAGACACTCAGAGGCTATTTAACATTCCAGTTTCTGGCCACCAGGGGAGTTGTCACTTCCTCATTCTTTGCATACTTTGCACCGGGAATGTGGCACAGCTGGCTGTCAGCTGCATAAGATCTCTAAGATCTCTACTGACCAGAAGGTCATGAGTTCGAGGCCTGCCCGGGTCGAGGTGGGCTCTCGACCTATTGTGTAGCCTGTTGTCGACTTTTGCAACCCGAAAGACAGTTGCATCTGTCAATTAGGAAATTAAAGGTACTACTTAGTGGGGAGGCTTAATTTAACTGATTTACGAGGCCATGAAAAAGATCTCCAGGAAACACGCTGAGGAATGAAGGAGTGCGACCGCTCCCCCTGGTGGCCAGATGTTAAATTGCCTCTGTCTTGTGTATTTGTGTGTCTAAATGTAATATGTACATTGTAATCCGCCCTGAGTCCCCTGCGGGGTGAGAAGGGCGGAATAGAAATGAAGTAAATAAATAATAATAAATACTTCCTGGAGATTTTTATGGCCTCGTAAATCAGTTAAATTAGACTCCCCACAAAGTGGTACCTAAATTTCCAACTTGACAGATGCAACTGTCTTTCGGGCTGCAAAGGTCGACAATAAGCTACACAATTTTGGTAGGGAGCTCACTCCGACCCGGGCTGGCTTCGAACTCATGACCTTTTGGTCAGTAGTGATCTTAATGCAACTCACTCCCAGCCAGCTGTGCCACAGTCCCAATATGATATCGAAATATATCATGACTTAATTGTCTTTTCTCTCCCTTCTGTGGAAGAGGCCCTCTCAGGTGACTAACAGATTTGCTTTCTGGCCATTACGTTATCACAAAGACTCCTTCCAACTCTGTGATTCTACGGGGTTTTCAGACTGGAGACAAGATATAGTTAGTGGTATTGTGAGGATTACAGACTTGTAAGAGCCATAGTGGAATCTGCCCACTGTTTTCTATTTGACAAAAAGCCTAACATCAGCATGATTGAATTGTTGCCTATTGTGAGGCCGCTCTGAGCCCCCTTCGGGGTGAGAAGCGTGGGATAGAAATACTGTAAATAAATAATACTACAGCAAAGAAAGTGAGTGCTATTTTAGCCTTCATTAATAGGAGCATAGTTTCCAAATCTAGGGAGGTAATAATCTCACTATATGCTTCAAAAGTCAAGAAGCGTCATTCCAACCTGTCTATATATGGCATGGGCAAACTTCAGCCCTCCTCCAGGTGTTTTGGACTTCAACTCACACAATTCCTAACAGCCGGTAGGAATTCCTAACAGCCTCTCCATTGGTGCCCCCTTGCAGTGGTGGAGAGGCTTGCGAGCTATGCTGGCGGTGGCATAATAGCCACCGGTAGGGCCTCCCATGCCAGGCAGGTCACAACCGAAGGGTCTGACAGAGAGCGTCAAAGGGCAGGATGGGCTCTCTAGCCTTTTGGCAACCATCCGAAGAGAAGGAAAACTCTGATTTCAAACCCGGGCAGATGGTGCTCGTTTAAGGTCAACCATCTAGAGAAGGAAACTCAAATTAAACCTACGACCTGAGGACCTCGCTGCCACTGTCCCAGCTTGCTAGGCTCTGGCAGATGAACCTCTGGTTTAAAGGGTGAGGCCAGTTCTGTGCACGCTGCGCTCCACCAGAAAGGTCCACTGCACAGGCTCGAAGGACACATCCAACCTCCGAATCATCAACGCGCTTGTAGAAAGCGTGAGATGAGTCCTTCCTAAATCTTTGTTCGTGAAGAAAAGCCAAGATAGAGATTATACACACACACACACACACACACACATATTTTCCACATTTAAAATCTCCTTGCTGTTAGCTGTGAAAGAGTTAAGTTGTGGAGCATTAGAAGCATGTCTAGAACAGACAGGGAAGATGTTGCCGTAGACCAGGGGGTTGGACACCGAATTTTTCTTCTTGGCTTCTCTTCGCGACGAAGATTTAGGAAGGACTCATCCCACACTTTCTACAAGCGCGTTGATGACTAAGAAGGCCAATCCGAAATAGGCAAGTCCGGTTGCAAAAAGCACAGCAGAAAGTCTCCTTGGGTGATGTTGTTTCCAAGTTGCGGTTCTTTCTGCATTGCCATTTCTTTTTGGGACCCGTTCGGCGTGTCTTCTTGAAAGAGGCCGCAGAATTGTGGATAGTGCGTCTCCATGCCTCCCGATGTGAAGCCAGGGTGGACCATTTTTGGTGATCAATCTGGCCAAGGCTGAGATGTTGTTTCAGGGAGTCCTTATATCTCTTTTTTGGGGCACCTCTCTTGCGCTGACCCGTGGCGAGTTCACCATAGAGTATTTTTGGGAGGCGGTGGTCCTCCATCCTTGAGACGTGCCCTGCCCAGCGCAGCTGTATCCTCAATAGCGTGGCCTCAATGCTGGTGATCCCTGCTTGCTCAAGGACAGCAACATTCGTCACAAAGTCAGTCCAGTGTATATTTAGGATTGTGCGAAGACAGCGTTGATGAAAGCGTTTGAGGAGTCTTAGGTGTTGGCGATAGGTGACCCATGTTTCAGACCCATAGAGGAGAATAGACAGTACGATAGCTCTGTACACACTGATTTTGGTGCTGAATTAATGAGCTGATAACAGTGGGGTATCAATAGAGCAGGCACCATTTGTTCTTTCTCTTGGCTCTTCTCTCTTGCATCTGAAGTGTTATTTGCAATGAATGAAATGTAAATAAAGATACGAGCTGCTACCGAAGCAAAAACAACTGTCTGAAGTCAGTTCGTTGGATGATAAGAAGCAAGTAGGCCAGCAAATTGCATTGATAAGGGCCTCTCGCCAGTGGTCCAGTTAATGATCTAATGAGGGAATTACCTGAGTCTGATGGACTCAGGTGGATGGGGAACTGAGGAAGAGGGAGCTGTTGTCAAAATAAAAAAAATGAAAAGGAAACGTTTACCATTTTGGGGGCAAATTTTTGCGGTGTTTGTGCCCCACAGGGAGGACCCTGCTGCCCTCACCAAGGAGTCGCTCCTGAAATCCTACCAGGGAGCAAATATCACTGAAGCGCTTCACTACCACGAGTGCGACAAGGCGACGCTGAGAGCTGATCATTTGAACTGCTTGTTGAACTTGCAGGTTCAGCACAATAGCCAGAGGTTTGCTGTGTTCCTCACAGGTAAGAAAAACCCATTGGGGGTGCTAGTTCTTCTGCATAGCGTCTAGACTAGGCATGAGCAAAGTCGGGCCTTCCTCCAGGTATTTTGGATGGCAACTCCCACAATTTCTAACCCCCAGTAGGCTGTTAGGAATTGTGGGAGTTGAAGTCCAAAACGTCTGTAGGAAGGCCCAAGTTTGCCCATTGCTTGCTCTAAGGCAAGAATTCCCAGAAGAATGTCATACTGATGTGGACACACACACACAAATAATACTTTTCTTTCCCTCTCAATCCCTTTCAGAAAAGTCTGGCGCCAGCCGGGAAGCCTTGGAAAACAAGGGGATCCTGGTGCTGGATGTAAATACTTTCATTGCAGCGGCAGAAGAAATGACAGCACCCTTTAGAAGCAGCAGCTATTGGTAAGGAAAAAACTGGTGAGATTTGCATACCAATGGCAACACGACTAGCTTGCAGACCAAGAGGTTTCCGAGGAATGCTGCTGGAACATGGTAGCGTTGAAGGGACTGGGTTGCAATTGGGAGAGTCCCAAGTTCAGATGTCCCACAGCAAAGCCTAAGAATGAGATCCCTCCCTTGTTCATTTTCTGGCTGCTACAGTTGGTGAAGGGATGGCCATGCCCTTCATGTTCTTGTGGCTGCCCCTAGGAAGTCTTCCACCGGGACTGTGGGTGTCAGCTGTATTAAAGATCACTATTTCAAGCAGGTTGAGGGTGAATCCAGCAAAGACGGAGATACGATGGTTGGGCCGTCTAGACTGTGGGGTGCTCCAGCTTCCTACCCTGGGTGGCGAGGCACTATGCCCGTCACCTTCAGTTAAGAGCCTGGGAGTCATTTTAGACTCGCTGCCGACAATGGAGGCTCAGGTCTCCGCTGTTAGCAAAACCACTTTTTTTCATCTGCGGCAGGTTAGGCGGCTGGCCCCTACTTGTCCAGAGACGACCTATCCACTGTGAGCCAAGCCACGGTCATCTCAAGACTAGACTACTGTAATGCCCTTTACATTGGCCTACCCTTGTCCATAACCTGGAAACTTAAGCTCGTCCAAAACGCTGCTGCTCGACTTCTCACTGGGACCTCAGTGAGGTGTCACATAACACCTATTTTGCAGCAGCTTCACTGGTTCAAGGTGATGGTGTTAACCTTCAAGGCCTTGCATGGTCCAGGGCCAGTGTATCTGAAGGACCGTCTCTCCCCCTACCCACCCCAGAGATCACTTCGCTCTGAAGACCTAAATCTATTGGAAGTACCCAGCTTCAAGGCCATCCGCCCAACATCTACGAGGCGCAGAGCCTTCTCTATTGTGGCACCGTCGCTCTGGAACACTTGCCTAACGAAGTTCAGGCCCTGCGACATTTGTCGGCGTTCCGCAGGGCCTTTGAATCTTAACTTTGTTTTTAACAAATTGCTAAATTTTCTGTATTATGATGTGTTTTACTGGATGTTGTGAGCCGCTCCGAGCCCTCGGGGAGTAGCAACATACAAATTTGAATAATAAATAAATAAATAAATCCTGACCGAAAGGTTATGAGTTCGAAGCCAGCCCAGAGTGAGCTTCCGGCCGATTGTGTAGCTTGTTATTGACCTTTGCAACCCGAAAGACAGTTGCATCTGTCAAATAGGAAATTTAGGTAGGGGAGGCTAATTTAACAAAATTTACAAGGCCATAAAAAATCTCCAGCAAAAGCATGCGGGGAATGCGGAAAGTACTTCATCAGTGTTGCAGATGGACGGTAAAGCGACAACTCCCCTGGTGGCCAAAAGTTGGAATGTCAAATAACCTCTGACTGTCTGTCTATATGTGTTGTGTGTCTATGGCATTGAATGTTTGCCATGTATGTGTACATTGTAATCCGCCCTGAGTCCCCTGCGGGGTGAGAAGGGTGGAATATAAATACTATAAATAAATAAATAAAATAAAAGCAGAGTCTTCCTCCAAATGTGTGAGGAGGCTGCCATTTTCATGACTCCTCAGCACGTCTGGAATGGTGCCAAGTTCAGTCTGCAATAAATAACTCCATATAAGAATGGGAGCGTTCGTGGGAGGTGAACGGTGCAATGGAGAGCGTCATGATATGTCACCCTCGTTATCTGCCTTTCAGTCAACCCTGGCTTTATGGCACTCCTCTCCTAGCTTTCCCTTGCCTCCCTCTGAGGGCCACCTGAAGGGCTTCCCTGGCAGACTTGGGATTCGAACTCAGTTCTCCAGAATCCTAGTCCAACACTCAAGTTATTTCTAAGTACTGGGAGCATGCCGCCATCTCTCTCTCGGCATTACTTCGCGAACGAAGATTCAGGAAGGACCCAATACAGAAGGAATTTAACAATGGCAGAATTTATGCAACAATTAAATTGCTACTCGAATAATGTAAACGGGCTGAACTCGCCCAATAAACGGAAATGTATATTTAAACAATTAAGGTCTGGACATTATAATGTTATAGCCCTACAGGAAACACACACTAAACAAAGTCACGAGGCATATCTGGTGAACAAAAAATTAGGGAAGGAATATACATCCCTGG
Organism: Anolis apletophallus; assembly: GCA_030556195.1. Lineage (NCBI taxonomy): Eukaryota > Metazoa > Chordata > Lepidosauria > Squamata > Anolidae > Anolis > Anolis apletophallus. The sequence continues at coordinate 134,794,909 of JARBWK010000009.1, read as the reverse complement.
CACAGGAAAAGAAAAGGGGAGTAATATTATACATAAAGGACAATATTCAGTCAGAATTGATCTTCAAAGATCAGGATGGAAGAATGGTGGCAGTAATGATAACCTTAGGTTATGAAAAAATTCTAATTTGCAACATATATGCACCAAATACATCAAAAGTAAAGTTTGTAGAGCAACTAAGAAATAACTTAATGAATGTGCACTTCGACCACTTAATGATAATGGGTGACTTTAATGGGGTAGTGGACAGCAAAAAAGATAAATCACAACAAAAAAAGAAAGTGAAATTAGAAGACAGTAATACGCTACCAAGAAGCTTCTTAACATTATTGAAAGACTATGACTTGGAGGATACGTGGAGACTACTAAACGGAGACACAAGAGACTATACATACTATTCTGGACGGCACGAACGCTGGTCCAGAATAGATATGATATGGACTTCAAAGACATTGACAACCAAAGTAGACAAGATTGAAATATACCCTAGAGATGCCTCAGATCATGGGGCAATGGTAATGATAATGAACTATCAAAAAAAGATTAGGAGATGGAGACTGAATGATAACCTAATTAAAACTGAAGAGGACATTAAAAGATATAAAGATAAGTCGAAAGAATATTTCGAACTAAATGATAAAGGAGTAACTAAGACGCAGACTATATGGGACGCTTATAAAGCGGTGATGAGGGGACATTTAATACAACAGAACGCAATTAATAATAAAAAGAGAAAGGAGAACAGGGATGCATTAGTAAGAGAGATTGAAATCAAAGAGAAAAAATTAAAAATCAATCCCAAAGATGCAGAAGTAAAAAAACAAATTGAATTGCTAAGAAAGGAGAAACAGAATCTCGAATTGGAATACTTAGCAAAACAATTGAAATACGTCAAACAAACAAACTTCGAAAATGCTAATAAAGTGGGAAGATGGTTGGCTAGGAAGATTCGTAAGAAAAAACAAGCACAACACATCTCAAAGATATCAGTGGAAGGAAAAACGATAATAAACGATAAAGATATCCTGAAACAATTCAAACTCTTCTATAAGAACCTATACACGAAAACACAAGTGAGTGAACAAAAGATAACGGAATACCTAAGTAGACAGAAATTACAGAAAATAACGGATGAAAACGGGAGGATTTAAACAGGGAAATAACGGTGGAAGAAATTAAGAAGGCAATAAAAAGTTTGAAGAACGATAAAGCTCCGGGACCAGACGGATACACGGCATGCTTTTACAAAGCAATGCAGGAAGAGGTTCTCCCAATGTTAAAGAAAACCATGAATGAAATCCTTAAAACAAAAGAGATACCAGAGACATGGAAAACAGCTGACATAATATTGATACATAAGGAAGATACCGACCCAGAAAATGTTAAGAACTATCGCCCAATTTCTCTACTTAACACGGACTATAAAATCTTTGCGAATGTGCTGGCAAACAGGTTTAAAAAATTCCTGAACGAATGGATAGGAGAAGAACAGAACGGTTTCTTGCCGAATAGAAACATTAAAGAAAATATTCGAACAGTCATCGACGTCATTGAGTACTATGAGATCAATCACCAAAAGGAAATGGCACTCTTAGCAATTGACGCGGAAAAGGCTTTCGATAATTTGAATTGGAACTATTTTAAATTATTATTCCGAGAAATCGACATTGGCTACCACTTTCAAAACGCAATAGAAGCAATATATAAGGATCAGAATGCCAAATTAATGATAAATGGAAGCCTCACAGAAGAATTTAGGATCGAGAAGGGAACAAGACAGGGCTGCCCCCTATCCCCTTTAATTTTATCTTCGCATTGGAGATATTAATTAAGAACGTCTGGGGAAGACAAAGATCTAAAGGGACTTAATATTGATAAACAGCACTACAAAATCAGGGCATACGCAGATGATCTGATCTGTATTATGGAGGAACCAAGGAGAAATATGAAAAAGTGGATCGAAAAAGATTGAGTGCTTCGGAGAAATAGCTGGTTTTAAACTAAATAAGAAGAAGACAATGGTACTGACTAAGAATATAACAAGGAAGAACCAGCTTGAACTGGCGGAGTGCTCAGGTCTAAAGATAGTGTCTAAGATCAAATATTTGGGAATCTGGATAACCGCAAGGAACTTACATCTGCTAAAGGATAATTACATGGAGAAATGGAAAGGAATAAAGAAGGATCTGGAACAATGGAAAAGATTAAATTTATCACTGTTAGGACGTGTTGCGGCAGTAAAGATGAACATCTTACCAAAAGATGCTCTATCTATTTCAAACCTCCCAATCATCAAGTATGAAAATTTTCAAAGAATGGAATAAGGACATAATGAAATTTGGAAGGAAAAAAATCCCAGGATAAAGTTTACAACAATGATATCTAAAAGGAAAAGGGGTTTTGGCCTCCCAGATCTGAGACTATATTATGAGGCTTGTGCGATGATGTGGATTAGAGACTGGTCAAATTTACGGAAGATAAAAACTTTAACATTGGAAGGGTTCGATCTTAGGAAGGGTTGGCACTCATACCTCTGGTATGAAGGGGCAAAAAAGGAGAAAACTTAGGGAATCATTTTATACGTTCATCTCTGATCAAGATTTGGGAAAGTACAAAAAAAGTTAATGTATCTGAAGACCCCCATGGATTTCGCCGCTCGAAGCGGACCAGAGAAGGCTCTTAGGATGGAGGAATGGCCTAAATACAGTGACTTATTAGAATCACAAAGAGACGGCACATACGAACTTAAAAGTTATGAGAGGGTCAAAGCTCAATTCAAAGACATATCTTGGCTACATTATTATCAGATTAAGGAGTGCTTTAAAAGAGACAATAAAGTAGGTTTCAGTGGGAAAGATGAGCACTGGGACAAAATTTTAATAGGAGAGAAAAAAGTTATCACCAAGATTTACAACATGTTGCTAAAAAGAAAACTATCTCAAGATGCTACACAGGTGGTATATGACTCCAAAAAAAAAATAGGGTTAATGTACAAAAACACGGACAACAAATGCTGGAAATGCAAAGCTCATGAAGGGTCATTCTATCATATGTGGTGGACGTGCCCACGGACAAAACAATTCTGGCAAATGATACACAGAGAATGCAAGCAGATTTTAGGCTTGACTTACCCAATGAAACCGAGTATTACTTACTCGGACTGCTAGATGAAAATATATTTGACCAAGAAAATACACAGAAATTATTTATATTTCTCTCGACAGCGCGAGAATGACATTCGCAAGATACTGGAAGGAAATCCAAATACCAACAAGAATACAATGGCTACAGAAAGTTATGGAGATAAAAGATATGGCGAGCTAACCTTTTGGCTGAAAAGGAATGACCGGAAAGGTGTGAGAAAGAACAAACTGGGAGGGAGTACAGAATATAGAGACAAGGAAACACAGCCCACCCAGATTAAGATAAATAGAGACAGGCACTAGTAGATAAGTACGGTGGACGAGAAGATTCAAAGGAAAGCATGAGCGCTAAACACTATGGAAAGATCGAAAGAAAAAGAGAATAGAAAGAACTAAAAATGGACCAGACGAAACGAAGATGGATGGAAGTCAAAACCCTCTTTATTTTAACACTATTGATTCTTTACTTTACTATCCTCTTTTTTTTCTTCTTCCTCTCTTCTTTTCACCTTTGTAGGAATGATGGACTCCGCAAAGGCACTGTTTATGTCATAGGTAGTTATATGTTTTTCCTACTTTCCTATAATTCTATGATTGTTCCCCCACTTTATCTGTTTTTATATATTGTGAAAACAATAAAAACCTATTCAATAAAAAAAAAGAATCTTAACTTTGTTTTTAACAAATTGCTAAATTTTCTGTATTATGATGTGTTTTACTGGATGTTGTGAGGCGCTCCGAGCCCTCGGGAGTAGCAACATACAAATTTGAATAATAAATAAATAAATAAATCCTGACCCGAAAGGTTATGAGTTCGAAGCCAGCCCAGAGTGAGCTTCCGGCCGATTGTGTAGTTTGTTATTGACCTTTGCAACCGAAAGACAGTTGCATCTGTCAAATAGGAAATTTAGGTAGGGGAGGCTAATTTAACAAAATTTACAAGGCCATAAAAAATCTCCAGCAAAAGCATGCGGGGAATGCGGAAAGTACTTCATCAGTGTTGCAGATGGACGGTAAAGCGACAACTCCTGGTGGCCAAAAGTTGGAATGTCAAATAGCCTCTGACTGTCTGTCTATATGTGTTGTGTGTCTATGGCATTGAATGTTTGCCATGTATGTGTACATTGTAATCCGCCCTGAGTCCCCTGCGGGGTGAGAAGGGTGGAATATAAATACTATAAATAAATAAATAAAATAAAAGCAGAGTCTTCCTCCAAATGTGTGAGGAGGCTGCCATTTTCATGACTCCTCAGCACGTCTGGAATGGTGCCAAGTTCAGTCTGCAATAAATAACTCCATATAAGAATGGGAGCGTTCGTGGGAGGTGAACGGTGCAATGGAGAGCGTCATGATATGTCACCCTCGTTATCTGCCTTTCAGTCAACCCTGGCTTTATGGCACTCCTCTCCTAGCTTTCCTTGCCTCCCTCTGAGGGCCACCTGAAGGGCTTCCTGGCAGACTTGGGATTCGAACTCAGTTCTCCAGAATCTAGTCCAACACTCAAGTTATTTCTAAGTACTGGGAGCATGCGCCATCTCTCTCGGCATTACTTCGCGAACGAAGATTCAGGAAGGACTCATCCCACGCTTTTTACAAGCGTGTTGATGCCGCCATCTAGTGGCCGGTGAAAGCAGTGTAATTGTTTCTCTCCTGTGTTTTTGCTCTCTTCCAGAGCTTTTTTATTTTACCCATTCTTTCCAAGAGCACCCCTCTCCGAATTGTGCACGGTGTGTATAACTGGGAAAGCAAAGAAACTGCTGGGACAGCTGCTTGAACCAAATAACAAGCAAAAGGGAAGGGGTATGACCTAACGTGGAAGAATCGTCACAACGAAATGTGTATGAACGAAATGTATATATGCTATAATAATAAAGATTGTTTGTTGTTATATACAATTTGGAGTGTGATTACTCGCTGTAAATAGTTCTTGTATAATCTATGTATGGTAAGGGTTGTAGAAATTATATTCGCAAAACAGCTGTTCTTGTGTTACAGCTGAGGCTTTTAATAAGTTTTTTCTTTGTGGTGTCTGTGAATACACACTTGTGAAGCGTCTGCGCCTGCACAGGCCCAACAGAAACATTCCCAATTTAAACTTCTCAAGTTTTGGCGGTAACCCCGCCCAGCCCTTCCGGAGGGCATATAAGCCCTCTCCATTCCTTTGGTTTCCGCCGCAAGGCAAACATCGGAACTTTTTTTAGTGGTTCATTCTAGATATGTCCACATCGCGCTTCGAGCATTGCATTGCTTGTTCCCGCAAGATCCCGGACTGTGACGGCCATTCGCGATGTCTCTGGTGCCTTGGCGAGGCTCACGTTGTGGCCTCGTGTCAGCGTTGCCAGGCACTCACTGCAGTGTCTCGGAAGAGCAGGGCTCAACGCCTTCGGGCCATCCTTTACGAAGAGGCCCTTGCCTCTGCTTCGATGGCGATGGCTGTCCCATCGACGTCGACAAGGAGGACTGCAGCGGATGCTCCGGTCCTTTCCACCTCCACCGCTTCGGACCCAAGGCCGCTGTCGCACTCCAGGGACGTGGACCCTCTAGATGTAATCACACAACACCAGCACTTGGAATATAGTCATCTATTAAAAGCAGGTAATATCCAGCAATGCAATGAAGAATAAAAGGGTAAAAGGAAAAACACATCTATAATCCAAACCGGAATGTTTCAGGAGCCAAAAGCAGCACAGGTGATATAAATCCAATAGAGTCCAAAAGAATCAAAGTCCTAAAAACACAAACTAGAATTTCCAAAGACAAAGCAGAATCTTAAGTCTATGAGCATGAATGCATACTCACAACCAAACCACTTTCGATATCCCCTAATTGGCATTTTCCTCCACCGCCCAAAAGCAAAGGCCTTGGAGTTGCCAATTAAAATTCCTTCTCTGCTGGCTGTACTGTATCAGCGCAGGTGTTACCTTTATCTCACTCTGTTTCAACAGACTAATTCCCAGAGAAACTGAGCTCATGAAAATTCCCATCCCTTTGCAAAGAAGCCCTTGTATCTGTTTGCACTTCAGATCCCACAATCCTGGTAGCCAAAGAAGCCACAAACCCAACAGCCGCACTCTCTCCCGGCTGGGAAGAGGCTGCCTTCCAAAGCTCGGTCCACGGTGTCGATGGTGTCAAAGGCATCGAAGGCGAAGAAGCAGACATGCACGGTAACGACCAAGACCATGCAACCGGCACGTGCCTGACATTCGTCAGTGAGCTCCATAGCTTCCGCCCTGTCTCAGAGGTCTGCCATCTCTGTGACTCCGTCTTCCAAGGCCATGAGAATCGCCTTCAAGAGGTCGAGCAAGGAGGCCTGTCGAGCAGCGGCAAAACAACCATCCGTGCCACCGACTCTGGAGAGAAATCTCTGGAGGCGGCTGCCTCGAGCTCGCCGGTGAGTGCAGCGAAAAAGAGAACGCTGCCCCCGTCCTCATCCTCGACATTGTCCCGGATCCCTACCTCCGGCACCTCTTCACCGAGCCCGTCTCCCATCTTTGCTGCTTAACAGTCAACTGAGCATTGTTGGGTGTCAGTGGAGGAGAGGGTTCAAGAGCTACCGGTTACGCCGGAGGACTCTGTGCAGACCGTTGTGCAAGCTCCCCCACCGCATTCATCTGTCCGGCAGCTCTTCATCACTTCAACGTTGGAGAAAGGCCTGCAAACAACCAGGCTGGCCCAGGCAGCACAGGCCTCAGCATCAAAAAGTTTCTGTTAGGCCTGCGCAGGCGCAAACACTTCCCAAGTGTGTATTCACAGACACCACGAAGAAAAAACTTATTAAAAGCCTCAGCTGTAACACAAGAACAGCTGTTTTGCGAATATAATTTCTACAACCCTTACCATACATAGATTATACAAGAACTATTTACAGCGAGTAATCACACTCCAAATTGTATATAACAACAAACAATCTTTTTATTATAGCCAGGGAGGGCGCCGCCGTGCCGGCTCCCTGCCGCCCGCTGCCCCGCAGCGCCCGGCGCGCTGCCCGCCACCACGCCCGGCCAGGCCTCCGCGGCCGGCCCCGTGCCTTTGTTAGGCAGCCTGGGGCGCTCCGGCCGCGCTTCCACATGCACGGAGCTTTTTGCGCATGCGCAAAAAGCTCCGCGCATGCGTACTGGCTCTCGCTTTGGAGCCAGTGTGCATGTGCAGATTGGCGCATGCGCACTGGCTGCCAAAGCGGGAGGCGCTCTGGAGCCAGTGCGCGCGCAGATTGGCGCATGTGCACTGGGGTGCAAAAAATTTTTCCGCGTACCCCCTGGGAACAGTTTGGTCTGCCCCTGATTATAGCATATATACATTTCATTCATACTAATCTCCTCATGGCAATTCCTCCATGTTAGGACATACGGTGTGTATAACTGCCATTGCGTGGTCTTGCATTTTCTTTGTGGCTCTTCTGTTTCTTCCTCCCATTCCCTCATACGCCTGTGTCCCTTCTCTTTGTCAAACCACGGTCAGCCGTATGCCCGTAGAGTTTGATTTGCAGAGTGCGGAAGATCGATGGCCTTTATCCTAAGGATATAACAACCGTTTCTTACTCTGTGTCCCTGAACTCAAGTCCTTCATGGCAGTTCTCCTCACCAAATTGGAAAACAAACACTCTCCACTTGAGAAATCATCTTCTTGACACCACAATGGAGGTGATCAGTTGACCCTCGGATACGGAAACCCGAAAGAAGGAAAACAAACAGTTCAACTTATTTCCTTACGAAGTTCCGTGGTGCCCTTGGGTGGTGCAGTGAAAGAAACACGCCTGGCTTTTTCAGCAGCTTTCTTCAGCTACTTGCAATACCAGAAAGCTTCCACAAACAGCACCACCATCAGTGAGCAGCTAACCCAGTGTGATTTATCCACTGTGCTTGGTAACACAGCCATCTAATACATTGCAGCTGCTCCACTATAGTTACAAAAGTTCTGATCCTTATTACTTAGGAAAGGTCTGTAGTTACCCCTGAGTATTAGCTCTCTTTTCTTCCTTCCTTCCTTTCATTTCATTCCCTCGTTTGCCTTCCTCTCTCTTCTCTTTCCTCTATTCCAGCGTTTCTCAATCTGGGGGTCGCGAGGGGGCTGTCAGAGGGGTCGCCAAAGACCATCAGAAAACACAGTATTTTCTTTAGGTCATAGGGGTTCTGTGTGGGAAGTTTGGCCCAATTTTAGTGTTGGTGGTGTTCAGAATGCTCTTTGACTGTAGGTGAACTATAAATCCCAGCAACTACAACTTCTAAATGTCAAGGTCTGTTTCCCTCAAACTCCACCAGTGATCACATTTGGGCATATTGAGTATTTGTGCCAGGTTTGGTCCAGATCCATCATTGTTTGAGTCTGCAATGCTCCCTGGATGTACGTGAACTACGACTCCCAAACTCAAGGTCAATGCCCACCAAACCCTTCCAGTCTTTTCTGTTGGTCATGTGAGTTCTGTGTGCCAAGTTTGGTTCCATTCCCTCTTTGGTGGAGTTCAGAATGCTCTTTAATTGTAGGTGAACTCTAAATCCCTGCAACTACAACTCCCAAATTGAGGGCGAACAACCAAGGACCCCCTGCGTTCAAGTTTATCTGACCTGCAGCAGGGAGTTCTGCAGTTCCTGGATGCCCCATTGGGCCAGCATTACTGGGAATGTGGCTACAGCAGCAGCTTCAACAAGCAATCTTTCTTTACTTCGCTTTCTTCCCCTGACCCTAACATTGTAACAAATCCCCCAATAAAGTATCATTTAGTTGTAACTTTTCCCTCTCCATAGTGATACATTGTGTCCTTTACTGCCTTCAACTCTCAGAAAGCACGAACCTTTCCTTTCCCGAGCCGCAGATGACTGCCGGCTCTCCTGGGATGCTCTTACAGTGTCTCAGAGTCCAAAACTGGGTTCCTCTGAACCGCGGATACTGAAACCCATCGGGCCCCTGTATCCATAGGTCCACAGATCGCCTCCAATTTGGTGCCATATTTCTCCTAGACTAATTCTAAGACTAACTGCTATCTTGCTTTTGCTCTTTTGGCCCCTACGTCCTGGGAAGAACCTTTTTTTAATCAGAAGGAAATAAACTTTACATGGAGACCAGCTGATTATCACCCATGGCTCCTCGCTGCAACGACCGATCCTGCTGTGCCGTCTTGTCCAGAAGCCTGTGACCCGGGGAGCTTGCTGCGGTCACCCCCTGGGACCCCCAGGAAGCAAGCAGGCCACTCTGGCCCCATGGCAAGATGGGATTTGTAGTCTTCCTCTCTGGATGGACAGACCCCAGCTCCCCGCATCTGCAGCAATCCCCATTGTGGATCACACGGACTCACCAAATCATTTCCCTTTTGTGCTTAGGACTTTCTCGAACTTTTATGGAACTTTTGCCTACTTTGAAGGACTTTCAGAAACTTTTTGGGAACCTTTTCCTTTCAAACCCCATCGGCTCTCCTCATGATTTATGGATTCCAATGGACTCTGGTGGGAGGGATGGGCTGATATGAGATGATATGGTTCCTTTTTCCCTCCTATATGAATGTATTCCCTATGCCAGTGTTTCCCAACCTTTTTTGAGCCGCGGCACATTTTTTACATTTGCAAAATCCTGGGGCACACCACCAACCAAAATGACACAAAATGACACTCTTAACACAGTAATACATATAGTTCATATGTTTTTAAATGTATTTATACACTCAGTGTGAAACCTGGGCCTGTTTCAATGAACTCAACATAGATATCCTGGCAGGAATGGCAGAAAGACACAAACTTCCCACACAGAACTCCCATAGCCAAGAGAAAATGCTATAAGAGTTTGCCTTGGGTTTTGGAGTTGTAGTTCACCTATATCCAGAGAGCACTGGGGACTCAAGCAATGTTGTATAAGGACCAAACTTGGCATGAATACTCAATATGCCCAAATGTGAACACAGATGGAGGTCAGGGGAAATAGACCTTGACATTTGGGAGTTGTAGTTGAACCCCACCAATGATAGAACTAGGCCAAACTTCCCACACAGAACCCCAAGGAGGCAAGAGGAGGTCTCTACTTGGGGAAAGGGAGGTGGGCCTTCCCAATGCATGGAGAGGGAAAGACCAAGTAGACAACGGGTGGGGAGGGGGTGGTGTTTGTAATTTTGTGTCTTTATCAAGGTAGGTTTCTTAGGGTTTTTATACTTCAACACACTAGACTCCCTCCCTCCCCCTTTGGAGGTTCCAATTTCCCACGGCACACCTGATGATCGCTCATGGCACACTAGTGTGCCCTAGCACACTGGTTGGGAAACACTGCCCTATGCCACCAAACCCAGTATTTTCTGTTGGTAATGGGAGTTTCTTGTGCCAAGTTTGGTTCCATCTTTGGTGGAATTCAGAATGCTCTTTGATCGTAGGTGAACTCTAAATCACTGCAACTACAACTCCCAAATGACAAAATCAAACACCCCTCCAAACACCAGTATTCAAATTTGGGCGTATCAGGTCTTTGTGCATCCTGCATACCAGAGATTTACATGACAATTCACAACGGTAGTAAAATTACAAGTAGCAACGAAAATGACGCTATGGTTGGGTGTCACCACAACATGAGGAACTGCATTAAGTGGTTGGGGCATTAGGAGGGTTGAGAACCGCTGCTCTATTCCTTTGTCGTACCTTCTTTTTCTTCCCTTTTCCGTTTTCTTCCTTTATCCAGCCTTTCCTTGGAAGTCAGGTTCTCGGCTTCGGAGGTGGATTGCACGCACAAATCACTTCCCAAATATTTCATTTAATTGTTTACTTCTTTATGGAGTGGATGTCCACATTGTGGCTTCAGGGATGTGTCCTAGGCCTCTTGGTTGCCACCCAGTACCTAATCCTTTCTATTTGTATACTGCCCTCTTGAAACCCAGACGTTGGCGGTGGCTGGGAGAGCTTTCACACAATTGAAGCTCGTGCGCCAGCTGTGACTGTTCCTCGTGAAGTCTGATTTGGCCACAATGGTCCACGCCTTAGTTATCTCTAGATTGGACTACTGCAATGCTTTCTACGTGGGGCTGCCCTTGAAGACAGCCTGGAAATTTCAACTGGTCCAACGAGCAGCTGCCAAACTACTAACGTGCAAATTACAGGGAGCAGTCAACCAGCGTTTAAGAAGTTCCACTGGCTGCCGTTTCTCTTCCGGTCCCAATTCAAGGTGCAGGCTCTTACCTACAAAGCCCTGAACGGTTTGGGACCTGCCTACCTGCGTGGCCGCATCTCCATCTACAAACCCACTTCAATCTTTTGGAGAGGCCCTTCTCCCGCCACCATCACAAGCACAACTTGTGGGGACGAGGGAGGGGGCCTTCTCTGTAGTGGCCCCTCGGCTCTGGAATTTGCTCCCGAGATATCAAGCAAGCCCCCACCCTCGCAATCTTTAGGAGCCTGAAAACCTGGCTGTTCCAATGTGCCTAATTATTGAATGTAAGATACAGTAACTCCTGACCAAACTCAGCATATAAGGCCCTCAGAATTACTTTATTTTCTGGTTTGTGCAACTAAATCTTGCCTTATCTCCCAGATCCCCTGTCCTGTCCCCGTTCCATCCCCCTGTCCACCGGGAATGTGGCGCAGCTGGCTGAGTGTCAGCTGCATAAGATCTCTACTGACCAGGTCAGGAGTTCAAGGCCTGCCCAGGTTGGGGTGAGCTCTCGGCCAATTTGTGTAGCTTGTTGTCGACCTTTGCAACTCGAATGACAGTTGCATCTGTCAAGTAGGAAATTTAGGTACCACTTTGTGGGGAGGCTGATTTACGAGGCCATAAATCTGGCCAGAAGCTGAAATGTTAAATTGCCTCTATGTCTATGTATGTTGTATGTCAATGGCATTGAATGTTTGCCTGTATGTGTGCATTGTGATCCGCCCAGAGTTCCCTGCGGGGTGAGAAGGGCAGAATGTAAATGATGTAAATAAATAATTGCCCTATCACACAGTGGTTTTAATATTTTTTTACCTGAATTTGGCCCTGCCCACTGTGCTCATGCTTTAATGTTCTGATTTTATAGTGTTGCGTTGTTTATTTATATTGGTTTTGTATTTTATGTATTTTCCTTCTCCTTGGTGTTCTTGTGATATATTGGGTTACTGAAGGGCATGGCCTTATGTAAGCCGCCTTGAGTCCCCGTGGGGAGATGGTGGCGGGTATAGTTCATTATTATGGTTGCATCTGTATACAGACATACCTATAAGCCAGTAGCTAACCCTTTCTAAATTCTGCAACTTTTCACTTTTTAGGTTCCTTGCCCCAAAACAGTGCATTCTGTAGTTGAAATCCCACCAATTATTTTATGTTGGGAAATAAAGGGTCTTGTGTGCCAAATTGAGTCCGAGATACATCAACTCATGGGAGGACCCTCTGTGGTACTAACACATCCATATATTTTTGACATTATATAGAGAGAAGATAGGATTCTTCCCAGTTGTGCTGGCTTTTCCATTGACTTCAGAGCTCCTTGGCTTGGGCCTAACCATGGTTTATTCTTCATTTCAGATGACCAGGATGGTGGACGTTATTCAACTCTTGGGAGAAACAAACCCCCCTTTTTAGTCCCTTTGGCTTGAAAACCCTTGGATGTGCATCATTTCCCAGGCCTGCGCAATAACGAATGGCTGCACACCGAAGCCACCGTGGGATGTGTTGCAATTGAAAGGCGAGAACGCTTCTCTGCCATTCAGCCACTATGTGGATTCTCACTTTTTTCTGAACTGCTACTAGTTGGTCTTTAACTAGAATGCATTTACCTGCATCAACCGCTGCATAGAACTCAACCATAGGAAAACAAAGCCTGTTTACTTGAAGGTTTAGCAATGACTCTGTTGACGCTGGTCCCTTTCTAAGCGACTGGAAACTTTCCTGCTGAAGCGATTGAACAGTTCCTCTGAGCAGACTTCAGTCAGGATACCTCTGCAGTGGACTAGCCAGTGTACTTGAATGACATATTATTTCCCCCACCCTTTTTGTTTTGCTGAAACATAAAATTAATAACTAACCGATGAGTAGCACTGTATCTCCCGCACCCCTTGGTAGGCAGCGTGATGGTGGCAGAACCTTGATAGCGGACAAAGGTACTCTAGGCTGGCGCCTTCTGTAAAGCATTTACATGAGCTAATATTAAACTTTTCAGATACTTCAGGTATCTTCTTTAGAGAATTTCTTTTTGTAACTCATCTTTATAAATAAACTGGCTAAAAAGTTGCTAGCCTGATTCGATGCCAATATAGGGGACCTGAGAAAATAATAGAGGAAGGGGGAGAGGTGTAACAGGTGAAGGTTTCCCCTTGACATGAAGTCTAGTGTCCGATTCAGGGGGTTGGTGCTCATCTCCATTTCTAAGCCAACGAGCCGGCATTGCCGGTAGACACCTCCAAGGTCATGTGGCTGGCATGACTGCATAGTGTTGTTGCCTTCTCACCAGAGCGGTACCTATTGTTCTTACCACATTTGCATGGTTTTCTTTTCGTGTCCGGACTAACTTGAGACACTGCATGTCACTCCTGATGTGAGAGAATTGGCTGTCTGCAAGGACGTTGCCCAGAGGCACGAATGGAGGGCAAAAGAGAGAAATGTGTCAAGAGGAGGGAGCATTAAGCCAACCCTGACTGGGACCGCCTTCCACATGGAAACCGATGTCCTCACTGCGGGAGAACATGCGGGTCAAGAATAAGGCTCCACAGCCACCTACGAACTCACTGCCAAGACACTACACTTGCGAGGACCATCATCTTCGGACTATGTGGGATTGCCCAAGTGTCTTCCACAACTCTAAATTCACAGACTCCGCTTGAAAGGCTGAACTAAAAGTCAGTCGTATGGCCGACAATGTCCCTCAGCTTCCATGTTGCAAGAGGCCTACAGCTATATGAGTGTAATAGGAGGGCCAAGAGTGAATCAGACCACAGCATGGGACTCGGTTTCCAGAAGTTGGCTTTACTGGGCAGTACAGAAGTCATCCGGAGCTCTTTCTTTCCCCGCCCCCCAGGCTCCGTCAAATCACTTACTGCAGTGCAGCTTGGTCCACACCTGAGAAACAACCAGGCCAGGGAGGGGGTGGATACAGAAGAGAAAGGAAGTTTGGAGAAGGAGAGAACTTGGAACACAATATACACACACACACATGCTTTGCCTTGCTTTGGAGTTTTCATTCTTCCACCAAGTTTTGTTGTTTTGTTTTTATTATTAGTAATAATAATAATGATGATCGCATTATTTAAAACACAAAAAAGCCTTAGCGGCCGAGTTGTGTCCCAACAGATGTAAACATTTTTTTGTTTTTGTTTTGAGAAGCCTTTGAGTCGAGAAGCTTTGAGGAAAGAGGAGGGCAGGGGGGAGAAAAAGAGGAGACGGAGGAGAGCACTGGGTTGAGACCCTGCCAAAGGGGCGACAGGGTTGCTGTGGGCTTTGGCCATGATCCAGCTTGATGTGGAATTAGGACTAGATGGGAAGAGGCTTCTTGGGGATCCAGGTTTATAGACTCCCCCCAAACACCAATGGCTTTGGCTGAAACACAAACCCAAGAGGAGGCTGTGAGGTTTCAGACGAGTGCCTCAGGTTAACCCGAGTCGGATTTTAATTCCTTTTGATTTGTGGCCCCTCAAAAATCTACAAAAATCATCGAAAGCAGCTTCTCCTCAAAGTCAAAAGAGTTAGCAACAGTTAGACGTCATCGAGAAGTGTCAGTATCTGCCAATTTTGACACGGCAAACTTTGCTTAATGAAGAATTAACACATGATTATTATAATCCGAAGATTGGAGGAGGGGAGCGTTTTTTTTTAACCAGTGCAGGACTCTTTTCAATCTCAAGAGATATGATTACAAAAAAAAAGAAAGAAGCAGGCCTTACAATATTTCAACTTTGTACGGAGCTTCGCTTAAGTGCCTCTTGGGCAGACGCATCGACACCAGCCAGCGGAGAGCGAACTTAAGACCCCCCCTCCCTCCCTCCCCCAAAGCACCCTCATTATTATCATTATTACTGCTGTAACTACTACTGCTGCTGCTGCTCCTCCTCCCCATAGATATCATTCTTCTTCCGCTTCATCTCCTCAAAGTCGAAGTCTGAGCCCATCATCCGCTTGTAAATGTCTTTGATGTCGTCGCATGTCGTCTCGAAGTGGGTGGTGGCGTCGTAAGTGCGGGAAATGAAGATCTGGGAAAAGGAGAAAGAGAACTTCTTGAAAATGAAGAAGCAGCAACACTCGTATATATGGGTTGCTTACCTGTAACCGTAGTTCCCTGAGTGGTCACCTGTGAATTTGCACATATGGTATTTCCTGCGCCTGCGCAGACAGTTTGGAATCTTCTAGAAAATGTATTAGACACTTTTAGGCAGTAGCCCCGCCCACACTCCACATAGAGTATATAGCCAATGGGAGGGGCTACTACCTCGGTTACTTTTCTCCGCCGCCATTGCTACCGCCTAAAAGTGTCTAATACGTTTTCTAGAAGATTCCAAACTCTGCACAGGCGCAGGAAATACCATATGTGCGATTCACAGGGACCACGATGGGAAACACTGTTCCCTAACTTATGCGTTCCAGGACCACGCTACACAGATATCTATGAATACAACGAAACTACACAAATGTGCTGTTATTATACACTTCAGCAAAAATACTGATTAGAATAATAATGAAAATACCAAACTAACTCGTATAGTACACAAGTGTAGGAAACAAACACATAGGGAATATTTACAACAGTGTAACAAACATAATATTCCTGTTTTCCAGAATATTTAGTCGGATCTTCCAACAGTCGTGTGGACAAACTTCAACATATCCGATATTGTCCCATGTGAATTCAAGATGTGATAAATAGTCTTGGGAATACAGCAAGGGTTCCTGGGTGTTTATAGTCCTTGTTTCGGGAGGAGTATCCCTTCTTCAGGTTCCTTCATTCGTTTGAAATAATATCTTCTGAGGCTTTATAAACTCAATTCAAAGAGGGCAAAATAATAGATATGCTAACCAGCACCCAGTTACAATATGATGTGTTGTTTAGATAAGGGAAGTCTGACTAAATATTCTGGGAAACATGAATATTATGTTTGTTACACCATTGTAAATAGTCCCTATGTGTTTGCGTTCCAGGACCACCCGCAAAAAGTGAAACTCCGCAAAGTAGGGATGCACCTCCCTTTACGAACCACTGCAGAAACTAAGATCAGGGCATCCTGAGTATTTCCCCTCCTGTTTCCTATCATAACCTATAGCATTGACTACTCTGCTATAGATACCCGATATTCCACCATAGTGCCCACGTCATACAAACCTGGCTCTCTCTTCCCAAGTCGGTTGGTGCAAACAGGTCGCTGACACTAACAAACCTAGAGAGGGGGAAAAAAGGAGAAGGCTGGTTTAGGAGTGTGTTCAGATACAACACAGCATGACAACAGTCATGCAAAAGTGGTCTGCATGATAGCAGGGATTCTAAAACACTTGTATGATGGAAAGAGTATCTGCAAACCCACCTTTTGCATTTGGAAGGATTGTGAGGTGCACACGTTGCATGCTAAATGTCCCCAGATTCAGTGCCCTGCATTTCCATCAGAAAGACGGAAAGTTCTTAGACCAGGCATGGGCACACTTGGGCCTTACCTCCAGGTGTTTTGGACTTCAACTCCCACAATTCCTAATGCCTACTGGCTGTTAGGAATTGTGGGAGTTGAAGTCCAAAACACCTGGAGGCAAGGCCCAAGTGTGCCCATGTCTGGCTGAAATGCTCAGGACTCTACTGGAATCGTCTCCAAAATGACACATATGGCGCTTTCCTTGCATTGGTTACAGGTCTTCCTCTGGAATGCAAGGCCTCTCCCAGGTGGCTGAAAAGAGAAATTGCTTACGTACTTCTGCTCAATTGGCTCAAGAAGCTCCAGGGCGGGCTTGATCTCTTTCTCTGGGTCGCTCGTCTCCACGGTGGTGCTCACAATGGCAATGTACTTCCCTTGTGCTGCCACGTTGTGCGCAGAGGAGATCATGCAGACATAGATGTCTGGAAGACAAAGGGGACCCAAGTTGGCAGCTGAAGGCTGGGCATCACTCCCCTTTCCTGACTCCAGTCCAGACTGGCCCTTGGGCTTCAGCAGGCCAAAGTCTCAACAGAAAGTGGTCACAGTTGAACGCTGCAAAACCATCCTGCCTCAAGTGATAGCAGGAGGAAGAGCAAATTCTTCCTGAAAGATTCGGATCTAGACTCTTCTGAGTATTAGCAGTTTTGCTCCAAAATTAGTCACCTCCAGATTGGATTACTGTAATGCACTCTACGTGGGGCTGTCCTTGAAGACGGCCCGGAAGTTTCAATTGGTCCAACGGGCAGCAGCCAGATTGCTAACTGGAGCGTCTTTCAGGGAGCGGTCAACCCCCCTGTTTAAGGAGCTCCACTGGCTGTCGTTCATCTTCCGGTCACAATTCAAGGTGTAGGTTCTTACTTACAAAGCCCTGAACGGTTTGTGACCGCATTTCTGGCTACGAACCCAGGCGTTCTCTCAATCATCTGGAGAGGCTCTGCTCTTTTGCTCCCACCACCTTCGCAGGTGCGATTGGTGGGGACGAGGGAGAGGGCCTTCTCTGTAGTGGCCCCCTCGACTCTGGAACTCGCTCCCCAAGGGTATCAGACAAGCCCTCAAATTGGCAGTTTTTAGGAGGAGCCTGTAAACGTGGCTGTTCCAGTTTGCCTTCCCTAAATAAAGTAAATAATGCCCTGCTGTGATCAATTCCTTGCAAAATGTCCTCAGAAGCACTTTAACTACCTGTTGGGTTGATCTCCCCACGTTATCCTTTAAAGCCTTCCTGCTATATACATTCTACCTCTGCTCGCATCCAGTGTTTATTTATTTTAAAATTTTAATATTTCACATCTGGCCCGGCCATGATGGTTTTAAATTCTCTCTTACTGCTTATGTGTAAGTTATATTGATTGCATTGTTTTATTATTTGCTGTTGTTTTGTTTTATTATGTGTCATTGGGATTGGCCTCATGTAAGCCGCCCCGAGTCCCCTTAGGGAGATGGTGGCAGGGTATAAATAATAATAATAATAATAATAATTATTATTATAAAATGGAAACATCCGGCTCTATGTACGACAAAGTAATGAAATATCACCTGGGAAGGAATCCCACTGGAGCATTGCAGCACACCCAAATACCTGGGAGTGAACCTGGACCTTGCACTGAGCTACAAAGAAGCATTGCTTGACTACCAAGCAAAAAGTGGGTGCTAGAAATAATATCATATGAAAGCTGACTGGCACAACCTAGGGATCACAACCAGATACAGTGAAGACATCTGCCCTTGTGCTTGGGTACTCTGCTGCTGAGTACGCATGCCTAGTGTGGAACACATCTCACTACGTTAAAACAGTGGATGCGGCTCTTAATGAGACATTGATGTATGCGCCCTACACCACTGGAGAAATTACACTGTTTAGCCGGTATTGTACCACCTGACATTCGTCGGGAAGCAGCAGCCTGTAATGAAAGGACCAAGGCAGTGACATCTCTGGCACATCCCCAGTTTGGATATCAGCCAGCATGCCAATGGTTTAAATCAGGAAACAGCTTCCTAAGATCTACAGAGATACTTGCAGGAACACCTCAGTAAGTGAGAGTCCAAAAGTGGCAGGCTAAAACCCAGAACCTCAATGGGTGGCTGGGGCCAGATGAGAAACTCCCCCCTGGACACACAGAAGGCTGGGTGACTTAAAGGCGCTGGATGGACTGCGCTCTGGCACCACAAAATGCAGAGCCAACCTTAAGAAATGGGGCCACAACGTGGAGTCCACAACATGCGAGTGCGGACAAGAGCAAAGCACAGACCACCTACTACAGGGGTCTTCAAACTTTTACAACAGAGGGCTGGTTCACTGTCCCTCAGACTGATGGGGGTCCAGAGTATATTTTCAGAAAAATATGGACAAATTCCTATTCACACTGCAGATATATTAATTGTACTCCAAAAACATGAAAGGATAATACAGTATTTAAAATGATGAACAATTTTATCCAACATAAACTTACCAGTATTTCAATGGGAATGGTGGGCCTGCTTATGGCTGGCTGATCAGATAGTCAAGTTAATTCAGATGGTTTAAGTTGTTTCAGACTTAGGGTGACCCTGAGTCTAAAGTTTAGACCAGGGGCCGGGTAAATGACCTTGGAGGGCCGAATCCGGCCCTCGGGCCTTAGTTTGATATCGAAGTGGAGTCTGCAACATGCGAGTGTGGAGGAGAGCAAACCACAGACACCTACTTAAATGCAACCTGAGCCCTGCCACATGCACAATGGAGGACCTTCTTACAGCAACACCAGGGGCACTCCAAGTGTCCAGCTACTGGTCAAAGGACATCTATATCTATATATATAAAATGATAAGTGTCATGTTTCCTGGCTCTAAAACAAAGAAACCATACAAGGCAGAAACACACAAACAGCCCACATACGTCCACAACCCTACAAGGTATGTTCTTTGCTAAAAAAAACCTTTTAAGAAATGACAACGGCCAAAACCCCCAAAAAACCTTTGGGACTACAAGTCCCAGAAACCCCTGCGTCTAAACAACTTCTAAACTCCCCCCTCCCAAACTAAAAAAAACAAACATGGATGCAATAAGCGGCGCGCGCCAACGCCAGCCCCAAGATGGGGCTAGCCTCGCGCCTAACGTCCTCCTGACATCTCCTCGCGCGTGCACCTCCCAATGGATCGAGGAGGAGGCGGAAGCAGCAGCAAGAGCAGCAGCAGCCTTGGCGCCTGAGCGAGCTGCCCTGGCCGGAGGATGGAGGAGGGAGGAAGAGCCCAGAGGGGGAGGAGCCGGGCAAGCGGCGGTGGGGGCCTGCTCTACGTGCCCGCTGCCATGCCGAGCAGCAACGGCTCGCCTTCGCCTCAGGAAAAGGAACCGCCGCTGCCGCCGCTGGGAAAAAGGAGAGAGAGGGAAGGAATACGAAGGAGAGAAGCTTGCGCGAGCCCTCTGAAGAGGCGAGAAGAGCGAGGGCCCCGAGAGCCTCCCCAAGGGGCAGACCGAGCAAGTTACCGGCCGCGCTACCGCAGGCTCCCCCCCCCCACACCGCCAGCCACGGGAGGAAGGCACCAACGATGCCCTGATAACCCCTGGCCCCAGGAAGGCGGGAAGGAGCCCAAGGCAGCGGAGGGGAGCGCGGAGCGGCCAGAGCGGCATCCAGAGGAGGAGGCGGAGGGGCCGGCAGCGGGGAGAGGTGAAAGGGGAGGAAGGAAGGAAGAGGAAGGGAGGAAGGAAGGAAGAGGGAGAATGGAGGAAGGAAGGGGAGAGAGGGAGGGAAAATGAAGGAGAGAAGGAAAGGGTGAAGGGGAGAAAGGAAGGAAGGAAGAGGAAGGAAGGAAGAGGGACAATGGAGGAAAGAAGGGGAGAGAGGGAGGGAAAATGAAGGAGAGAAGGAAAGGGTGAAAGAAAGGAAGGAAGGAAGAACAGCTGGGGGATGGTGGCCTGCTGGGAGTGCCGAAGCCGGGGGCGGAGCCAGGCTGCGCTATGTCCCTCCCCCAGGCTTCAGCTCTCCCAGCAGCTTCTCCAGCCTTGAGGGGGCAATGCCAAGCCAGTGGTGGCAGAGCCAGCACAATGCTGGCTTGGCATTGCCCCCCTCAAGGCTGGAGCAGCTGCTGGGAGTGCCGAAGCCAGTTGGAAGGGGGGAGCCAGGCCGCGCCATGCCCCACCACCCCAGCTTCAGCTCTCCCACAGAGGAGGAGCATGAGCGGTGGACGGGCTTCAGTGGGTGGGGCTCCTCCTCCACGCGGCTTCAGCAAGCAAGGGGCGAGAGTCATGGCGGATTGGAGGCTGGCTGGGGAAACGACCGAAGGAGGCGGCGCCCCAGCTCCTTCTTGTTTTTCTTCGCCGCCGCCCGGCCCTTCCTCCTCCTTCCTTAAGCAGCAGAAGTTCGGCAGGAGGAGGAGGGAAGGACGGTGGGGCAGAGAGCTTTTCTCGCGGCACAGCAGGAGGTCCGTCACGGCACACTAGTGTGCCACGTCACAGCGGTTGAGAAACACTACTCTAAGGGGTCGTTCCCAAACTTTGGTCCTCCAGATGTTTGCAACTTCAGCTCCCAGAACTCCTGACCATTGGGACTAATTAGGATGCCCTTGCAAAGGTTATTATTTTATTATTTCAGGAGTTTACCCTGCTCTTCTCAACCCCCGAGGGGGGACTCAGTGCGGCTTACAGTACGGCACAATTCGATGCCTACATAATAACAATATAAATCCCCCAAAAACCCCTTCAACAGTTAAGATACATTAAAAATACATTAAGACAGTTGCCTTAGCATCATACACATTCGTTCCAGATTAAAACCATGTTCAGTCCATAATAGCATTGGTCCTCTTCATCTACTTTCTATTTAAAATCCAGTCCTAAAATGCTGCCTAGTTCTGGTGAGCAAACGCCTGGTCCCACAGCCAGGATTTTACTTTTTTCCTGAATGCCAGGAGGAATGCGGTGGATCGTACATCGATAGGGAGCGCATTCCACAGGCGGGGGGCCACCGCCGAGAAGGCCCTATCTCTCGTCCCCACCAACTGCATCTGGGAATTAGGCGGGAGCGATAGCAGGGCCTCCCCGGATGACCTTAGATTACGAGGTGGGACGTAGCGGCCCGATGCGTTCGGACAGGTAAGCTGGGCCAGAACCGTATAGAGCTTTAAAGGTCAAAACCAGCACTTTGAATTGGGCTCGGAATTGGACAGGCAGCCAGTGAAGCTAATACAACAGGGGGGTGGTATGCTCCCTGTATGGAGCTCCAGTTAGTAACCTGGCTGCCGCCCTTTGGACTAGTTGGGAGTTTCCGAACCGTTTTCAAAGGCAGCCCCACGTAGAGTGCGTTGCAGTAATCTATTCGGGATGTGACCAGAGCGTGGACCACCGTAGCCAGATCAGACTTCCCAAGGTACGGGCGCAGCTGGCGCACGAGTCTTAACTGTGCAAAAGCTCCCCTGGCCACCACCGAGACTGTTAAATCTCCCCACATCTTGTTCTGTGCCATGAGTCAAGACTCACCCCATCATACATCATCGCTATTAACCAGTTTTGCAAAATCTAAGACGGCCACCTTACAAAGCTAGAGAGAAGGGCATCGGCAAGAATCCTGGCGAAGAGAATTGACTGACATATCCAGAAGACCGGGCCGCTCTTGCACTTACCCGATTTCCTGTTAACTTGGTTCTGGGGAATGATGATCTGGCACGAATTGGCGTCGTTGGTGTTCTTGATCGGGTGGCTCATGATACAGATGACCCGGATCACTTTGCCGACCTTTTTGACTCTGTCCAGGACATAGCTGGGGTCGCAGATGAGCTGTTTGCAGCGGGCGATCTGCAAGGAAGCAGGCGCCGAGGATGAGAACGAGAGGTTTCCTAACTCACTCGGTAATCTGGATTCAATGTTAGTCAGTGGAAGAACTGGCGCAGGAAGCCATCCCCATTCCCTTAGGAAGCACATGAACACAGTGGCCTGGGCCAACTCGGGACCTTGTGCCAGGTGTTTTGGACTTCAACTTCCACAATTCCTAAAAGCACCACTACTTTACCTCTCCTTCCGACTTCACGCCAACCACTTTGCCATTTTCTATGACAATCTCTTCAATGGGCTTGTTCAGCATGTAGGTCCCGCCATAGATGGCACTTAGCCTGTGAATGAAGCACAAACTTTGCATGATATTCTGCTGCCTGGTGCCCTGGTGGCACAGCGGGTTAAACCGCTGAGCTGAACTTGCTGGCCGAAAGGTCAGCGGTTTGAATCTGGGGAGCAGGGTGAGCTCCCATTGTTAGCCCCAGTTTCTGCCAACCTAGCAGTTCTAAAACATGCAGATATGAGTAGATGAATAGGTACCGCTTCTGCGGGAAGGTAACAGCGCGCCATGCAGTCATGCTGGCCACATGACCTTGGAGGCGTCTACAGACAATGCTGGCTCTTCAGCCGAGAAATGGAGATGAGCACCAACCCCAGAGTCGGACACAAGTAGACTTCATGTCAGGAAAAACCTTTACATTTACTATTTTGCTGCATTGAGGGCCAGGTTTGAATTCAGGAGCTACACAATGCCTTATTTTAAAATTTTTATTTTACTATTATATTAAAATTTTAATATTTCACATTTGGCCCGACCAGAATGGTTTTAAATTGTCTTGTTATTGCTTATGTGTAAGTTATATTGATTGTATTGTTTTATTGTTTGCTGCTGTGTTGTTTTATTGATGTGTCATTGGGCTTGGCCTCATGTAAGCTGCCCCGAGTCCCCTTGGGGAGATGGTGGCGGGGTATAAATGAAGTTTTAATTATTATTATTATTTTACTAAGTGAAACCATCACTGGCTTTATTTCCAACTGGATTATGCTTTCTCTATATTCAAGGCTGTAGTTAGCATTGACAACTTCTCACTTCCTCCCTTGTAATCTTGTAATCCACTTGGCTATGTGCTCATCGTATGTTGACAACTGTCATCATTAGTTGCCGATATTAATCAATTTATACATCAAGAAGGCAAGTAACTCCTCGCAGGGAGATGGCTTCACACTTGCTCCAGGAAGTTTTACCCACATCCAATCCTCCCTCCTTTTGATCCTCTCTCTTCTCAATGATGTGCATGCATTGTTGGGTCGCTGTGTATTTTTCAGGCTGCCTGGTCATGTTCCAGAAGCATTCTCTCCTGATGTTTCACCCACATCTATGGCAGGAATCCTCCGATGTTGTGAGGTCTGTTGCAAACTAGGAAAGTGGAGTTATGTATCTATGGAATGTCCAGGGTGGGAGAAAGAACTCTTGTCTGTTTGTTGGAGGCAAGTGCGAATGTTTCAATTGGCCACCTTGATTAGCATGGAATGGCCTTGCAGCTTCACAGCCTGGGGGAATCCTTTGTTTGGAGGTGTTAGATAGCCCTGATTGATTCTTGTCTGGAATTCCCCTGCTTCAACCTCTAGGCGAAATGTTAGGAGAGAATGCTCTTGGGACATGGCTGGACAGCCCAGAAAACGCACACCAACCCAGTGATTCCGGCCATGAAAGCCTTTGACAACACTATGTATATTCTTGTTTCACAGAGACAAGAAAAGATAAGCAAAAATTAAAGAAGAACAAAAAAGGGAAGAACCTGAAGTCTACAAAACTGAGCATGAACAGTGACACAGCAGAGCTGCCGAAGCATCATGCTGTAGTGCAGGGCTGTCCAACTTCTACCGGCCCAGGGGCCTGAATTCCGGTCACTGATGACCTGGGGGGCCGTAGGGTCCGCCCCCGGCTCTGCCCCCGGCCCGGCTCCGCCCCTCCCCCGGCTCCAATTTACTTACAATTCCTAGTTGCATTATTAATTATAAAATAAATATAATATTTTACTAACATTAAATGCAGGGGGGCATTCAAAAGGGGCATGCATACAATTAAATATAATATTTTTCTAACATTAAATGCAGGGGGGCATTCAAATACACAATTACATAATAATAACATAAAGGTTAGCCTACCCTCCCAAACGTGCGGGATCCAGGAGCAGCCGGACCACGAGCAGAGGCGACGACCGAGCGAGGCAGCAGCCGGGAAGGTACAAATCACGTCTGCGTGGGCCGCAGGGGATTAAGTAGCCGAGATTTCGGCAACAGGAGTATCGCGAGACTACGGAAGCCACACGGGATTTTGCTCTCAACGCAGGCGAGATTTCGCGTAGAGAGCGAAATCCCATGTGGCTTCCGTAGTCTCGCGATACTTGCTCCAAAACCCGGAAGTGGGTAATTTTTTAAAGTATTTTAATTTAGTTTTTAATTTTTATTAAAAAGCTTAGGGGGCCGTAGGGAAGGTGCTGGGGGGCCGTATACGGCCCCCAGGCCACCAGTTGGACAGCCCTGCTGTACTGGATTGAATGCTGGACGAGGACTCCAGGAGATCTGATTGTACCACTGAAACCCACTGGACGGCCTTGGGCACAACACACTTGCTCTGCCTCAAACAAAGGCAATGCCATTCCCTGGACTCTTGAACCAATATTGTCAAGATCACACCATAAATAAAGTTTAAATAAATAGTTTATTATCATTATAAATAAAGATTATTATTATTATTAGTATAGAAGGTTCATCTTAGGGCTGCCATAAGGTAGAAACAACGAAAGCACACAACAAGCACATTAAAAGTGTCTCTGAATCCAACAAATGCTACATACAGCAAAGGACAAGGCGGATCCTCTCACCTCTGCAGAAGTCTACCGTATCCCATGCAGATGTGGACAAGTCTACAGAGGGACCCCCAAACGCAGAAGCATTGCCCAGGCACGCACAAGGAACATGAAAGGCATTGAAGACTAATTCAATCAGAGACGTCAGCCATAGCAGAGCACTTGATGAACCAACCTGGACACAATGTATTATTGGAGAACGCAGAAATGCTGGACCAGACTGACAATTACTATGTCAGACTACAGAGAAGCCATTGAAATCGACAAGCATGGGGACAATTTCAACAGGAAAGAGGAAACCATGAAAATGAACAAAATCTGGCTACCAGTACTAAAAAAACCTCTAAAATCAGGATAGTAAATAAAGAACAACACTAAAAAACAGGAGAATGCCAGATAAGACTCAATCAGGGCCAGCTGATCACCTCCCCAACAAAGGTTTCCCCCTGGCAGGAATCAGCCAGGCCTTGAAGCTGCAAGGCCATTCAAGTGCTAATCAAGATGATCAATCGCAGCATCCACAGTTGACTCAAATAGACAATTTTATTTATTTTATTTACAGTATTTATATTCCACCCTTCTCACCCCGCAGGGGACTCATCTCCGATCACAATGCACATATACATGGCAAACATTCAATGCCATAGACACACAACATGTATAGACAGACGCAGAGGCAATTTAACACTCCAACTTTTCATGTGGGAAATCTGGCCACTAGGGGAGCCGTTGCTTCACTGTCCATTTGTGACACTGATGAAGTACTCCCTCATTCATTGCAGACTTGCTGGAGATTTTTATGGCATCATAAATTAGTTAAATTAGCCTCCCCGTGTAGGCGGTACCTAAATTTCCTACTTGACTGATGCAACTGCCTTTCGGGCTGCAAAGGTCAACAGCAAGCTACACAAATTGGTCCGACACTCACTCTGACCCCGGCTGGCTTTGAATTCATGACCTTTCGGACAGTAGTGATCTTAATGCAGCTACGCCACAGTCACAGTGCTGTGGCATTCTTTCTCCCACCTTGGACATTCCACAGATATATAAACCCAATTTTCCTAGTTTCCAACAGACCTCACAACCTCTGAGGATTCCTGACACAGATGTGGGTGAAATGTCAGGAGAGAATGCATCTCCAAGGTAGGAAAATTAGGACTAATAAAGGGAAATATTTCTTCACCCAGAGGGTCATTGGGTTATGGAACTCACTTCCAGAGGAGGTTGTGACAGCGGTCAGCCTGGACAGCTTCAAGGCAGGATTAGACAGATTCATGGATACCAAGTGTATCGGTAGTTACTGAAAAGGACATTCAAGTGCCACCTCGGAGTTGGTTGAGGTAGGCAGGATTTCCCCCCCTGGGTACTGGTTGTGGGGGTCGGGAGCAGGTCAGGGTTTTGCCCTCCCTTCTGCTCGAGATCCCCGTGTACAACTGGTGGGCCACTGTGTGATACAGAATGCTGGACTAGATGGGCTGAGGTCCGATTCAGCATGGCTCTTGTTATGTTCTTATGTTCTTATCTAGAGCATGGCCACAGTCCAGAAACATCACAGCAACCCACTTTTTCCGAATCCTAATCCCATAACAACAACAACAACTTACGAATTCAAACTGACAAGAGTTTTGGAGCACAATCATGTTAAAAAAACAAAGTATGGATCATCAATGCGACAGCAGGATTGAAGAGGAACAAATGGACAAGTTGACATGATACGAACTTTAAAGATCGAACTGCAAAGACTCTGGCACAAGCCAGACAAGATGGTCCCAATGGTGATCGGCACACTGGGTGCAGTGCCTAACGACCTTGGCCTGCACTTCAACACAACCGGCACTGACAACCACCTGCCAGCTGCAAAAGGCCACCTTACTGGGATCTACCCACATTATTTACCGATACATCACACAGGCCTAGACATTTGGGAAGTTTCCAATGTGTGATCCAATAAAATAGCCAGCATCGTGATCTTGTTTGCTGTGGACTCATCTTTTTTTGTTTTAATACTGATGATTTTGGCATACATATCTCAAAAAATTAGTATATTCCATCCGACCAAATATGCTAATTTTTTGAGACAGCATTTTTGGGTTTTCAGGAGCTGTATGCCAAAATCATCAGTACAAAACAAAAAAAGAGCTGAAATATTTCAGTTGGTGTGCAATATATGAAAGTTTAATTTGTATCATTACATTATGGAAAACAATGAACTTTAGCACTATATGCTAATTTTTTTAGAAGGACCTGTATCTCATGTCACAAAACTCCCTGGCAAAATCCATAAAATACAGCAATAGCTGCAGGTATAAACAACAGCAACCCATCTCAGTCCTGTAAACCCCATTGTAGAAGTGTAAGCAAGAGAAGGGATCTCACCTTGCAAATCCCTGGGGCAGCTCCCCCAGGCCATAAAGCGGATACAGGTAGGGGCTTTTGCCATATCTAGCTAGAGACTCGCTGTACAATTTAATCCTGTTGATTGATTCATGGCAGGGTTGGTCTAGGTAGCTGAAACAGAGACAGGCAGAGAGAGATTAGATAAAATAGCTGTAGGGAATGAACTTCTCCGGCACCAGACTTTGTGCATTTCCAAGGCTCCTCCCACACTTCTAGAGGGATTCCTTTAAATAAAATCCTTCCTCATTAACCCAGCTTTCCAGCTAAATTGAGGATAATGTAGATCAGGGGCGCTCATTAGGTAGCTCGGGAGCTACTAGTAGATCTTTGGCCCTCTTCCAGGTGATCTTTGGGCCTCACTAGCCGGATGGGGCGCTCCTGCCATGGCACAAACGTGCTCCTGCTGCTGGCTTCCGCTCCGCAGTGCTTTTTTTCACCTGCGGGGCATTGCAGGAAGAAGGAAGCACGAGGTGGGCCTCTGGAGGAGGCCCTCCCTCTCTCTCGTCCAGAAGCAGCTGTGCAGCCTCCGTTGCCGGCGAGACAGGCAGGGCGGAAGGCCCCCTCTGGATACCCGCCTCGTGCTTTCTCCTTCCTGCAATGCCCGCAGGCAGAAGAAGCGCTGCACGGGCGGAAAACAGCAGCAGGAGTGCGCACGGTGGCAAGAGCGCGGGGGGGGGGGCGGGGGAAGGTAGATCTTTTGGACTTGGTTGCTTTAAGAGTAGCTCGCATGCTGAAAAAGTGTGAGCACCCCTGATGTAGCTGGTGTGATATACAGCGCTTAGCAGTGGAATACATTCCCTCAACATTGCCATGTGTTTCCAAGATTCCCACTGCAATAACAACATTAGGATTGCTGCTCAGGGTCAAAACTCCCCGTAAAGCCTGCAAATCTATGCTCGTTGTCTGTAGCTCTGACCTTAGACCGATGCCAATCACCAGTTACCAGGTCTGGGCAAACATGGCCCCTCCCTCCGGTTGCTTTGGACTTCAACTCCCACAATTCCTAACAGCCGGTAGGAGGGCCCAAGTTTGCCCATACCTGTGTTAGATAGAGGCCTCCTACAATCTTGCAATTCCCTGAGATGTGAAGCTCTATTTCACCATTTCCCACAAAAGTGGGAGGCCCTCCAGAATACAGGGAAAGGCAACCAACTTACTCATCGGTCCTGTACAGTGCAAGGGCATGGCCGGTGAAATCTATGACGTCTTGGCCCAAATCGAATTTCTTGTACACGTCGCGCATGGTGTTCTTCTTGGGGTCGACGCCTTCAAAAGTGCGGGAATCGTTCTCGTCGAAGTTGGCGATGTGGATGAGCATTCTCCTGAAACGCCTTTTCTCAAACAGGCCCATCAGACCTACAAAGCCAGGGAAAGGTTGCATCAACTCCCACAATTCCTATCAGCCTACCGGAAGAACTTATTGTGGGGTTCACGTTCCAGGATCTCCCGCAATATGTGAAAAACCGCAATGTAGAGATGCTATATTCATTTAAATATTTATACATTATTTTAGTAATTATATACTATTTTAAGTCTTTATAAACTTAAAATAAAGTTAAAGGAAGGAAGGAAAGGCCCTTCATGGCTGGCTGGAGGGAGGGAGGACTGAGGAGGGAAAGCGCCTTGGAAAGTGGCGGTGGAAAAAACCTGCAAAACAGCAAAAATACAGCAATATCTATTTTAAATTAATATTTCTTAAAAACCATGAAACAGAGTCTGTTAAAAGCGAACCACGAAGTAGCGAGAGAACACTGTACTATTTTTCTTAACTTTTGGATTTCCATATTTTCTCTGAGCACAGACACAAGGTGGCTTGCAACAAAACAAATCCACACTAACTGAAAGCCACCATCCAAGACCTCCGGCATCCTCCTTAATCCGTCCACTCGAGATGCTTCTCAGCCAGAGAAATCACGAGACTGAACCCAGGGGCCTTCTCAATGCAAAGGCAGCCAGTCACCTTAGCAGTGAGCTTATGTCACAGGTCTCCAAGGGACTGAACGTGCACAAAGGCATGCAGTCAGGACTGACACAGCATCAATCCACTGTGGTCTGTGCTACGGCACAAAAAACAAACAAACAAGCAAGCAAACAAAAAAAAAAAACCCAACTTATGGCATCAGCAATATACAAGGGAGCGGTTTCCACAGCAGAGATACGACTATGTGTAAAATGACCAACTATAAATGACTTTTGGTTAGATGTGGAATGGTTCTGATTTAAACTAGATGGTGACAGACGGAAGTGAGGGGCAAAGGGCATTGGATGAGGCATTACGGGGACAGGAAGTGACCCTAACTTCATCCTGCAGCATGGTTACAAAGTTCCCTCGCTACTTCACGGTTGGCTTTTTACGGACTCGCTGTTTTGCGTGTTTTTGCCTCCTGGCAACAATGGAGTATGGAAGGGGTTTCCCCCACCCCCTCGGGAAAAGAGGCAACCAATCATAAAAAAGAGAGGAGATACAAAGCAGTATGTAAATCACGACCTTATAGTCCCTTCCTTATAGCTACCGTGGTTAATGGTTAATGCAGAACCAGGAACTCAAATACCGAGCCTGGCCCCTGCCTTTAACCACTGAATATTTTAATCTAGTTTTAAATACTCTATTTTAATTGTGGAATTTGTTGTGTGTAAGTCGCCCGGAGCACTAACGTGGAGGGCGACTCAGAAATAATAAAGTCAGTCAGTCAGTCAGTCACCGTGTTTCCCCGAAAGTAAGACAGTGTCTTACTTTCTTTTTACCCAAAAGCCCCACTACGTCTTACTTTCAGGGTATGTCTTACATTGGCGATGGTAAGCCGTGCCAGTAAGCCCCGGCTGCCGCGTCACTCGGTCCCGCCTCCTCCTCCGCCGCACAGCCGGCCCCACGGGCCGGCCGCGGCACACCTCCAAAAGAACAGCTGTTTCTGCGCCTGTGCCAGGCGCACTCGGGACCTAGTGCCCATGCGCGGACATTCGCGCATGCGCAGAAACGTCCGTGCTTTGGGAGTTCCAAGCACGGACGTTTCTGCGCATGCGCGAATGTCCACGCATGGGCACAAGGTCCCGAGCGCGCCTGGTGCCTAAACGGCTGTTCTTTGGGAGGGGTGCCGTGGCCGGCCAGTGGGGCAGCTTGCTTGCGGAGGAGGCGGGACAGAGTGACGCGGCGGCCAGGGGTACGGCTTACTTTCGGGGTACGGCTTATATTAGCTGACCCCTCTGACACCCTCGATACGTCTTACAATGGGGGTGTCTTACTATCGGGGAAACACGGTAGCAAAAAAAAAGGTGTGCGTTGCCTTTAAATCTATCTTTGCTTCTGCGTCACCCTCGGATTGTGATTGATCATACACACATACACTAGCTGACCCCTGCCACGCATTGCTGTGGCCCAGTCTGTGTATATGTGTTTTGTGTGTGTATAAATTCCTCAAAATGATTATCCTGCTACATGAGGATCAGCACAGTCAAGTCAGATATGGCAATGCTCTCTCGGAGCCCTTTCTAATAACTAACAGAGTGAAACAAGGCTGTGTTCTTGCACCAACCCTATTTACAATCTTCTTCAGCATGATGCTGCAAAGGGCTACGGCAGATCTCGAAGAAGAAGACGGCTTCGTACTGATGGCAGCTTGTTCAACTTAAGCCGTCTGAGGCTCGCACTAAGACTCTAAACTATCTAGTCCATGAGCTGCTTTTTGCAGACGGTGCTACCCTTGTCGCCCATTCAGAAGCAGCACTCCAGCGCCTCACATCCTGCTTTGCAACAGCTGCAGAGCTGTTTGGGCTGGAAGTCAGCCTGAAGAAAATGGAAGTCCTCTACCAGCCCGCACCACAGGAAGAACACCACCATCCCCACGTCAGCATAGGCAAATCTGTGCTTAAGTCCATTCAGCAGTTCACCTACCTGGGAAGCATAATCTCTTCAGACGCCAAGATTGATAAAGAGAGAGATCACAGATTAGCAAAGGCATAGAGTGCATTTGGAAGGCTTCACAAGAGAGTCTGGAGTAACAAACACCTGAGGCAAAGCACAAAAACCAGTGTGTACAGCGCTATCGTACTGTCTATTCTCCTCTATGGGTCTGAAACATGGGTCACCTATCGGCAACACCTACGACTCCTCGAACGCTTTCATCAGCGCTGTCTTCGCGCAATCCTAAATGTACACTGCACTGACTATGTGACGAATGTTGCTGTCCTTGAGCAAGCAGGGATCACCAGCATTGAGGCCATGCTACTGAGAACACAGCTGCGCTGGGCAGGGCACGTCTCTAGGATGGAGGACCACAGCCTCCCAAAGATACTACTCTACGGTGAACTCGCCACGGGTCAGCGTAAGAGAGGCGCCTCCAAAAAGAGATATAAGGACTCCCTGAAAGAGCATCTCAGACTCGGCCAGATTGATCACCAACAATGGTCCACCCTGGCCTCACATTGGGAGGCATGGAGACGCACTATCCACAATGCTGCGGACTCTTTCGAGAAGTCACGCCGAATGGGCCTTGAAGAGAAACAACAACGCAGAAAGAACCGCAACTTAGAAACAACATCACCCAAGGAGACTTTCTGCTGTGCTTTCTGCAACCGGGCTTGCCTATCTCGGGTTGGCCTTTCTTAGTCACCAACGTGCTTGTAGAAAGCGTGCGATGAGTCCTTCCTGAATTTTCATTTGGAAAAAAAAGCCAAGATATTTGTGTATATTTGCACATATGTGTCTCTCTGTGTGTGTGGTTGTGTGCATGCATTGTTATGTATTTATTACTTTTTTTGCTTTTTAAGTCTCCTTTGCTGTGTTTTTCAGTGTTTTTATGAGTGATCATCACTTGTTGGCCTGATGGGTGTATTGGGTTAAAATTTGGTGTCAATTCATCCAGTGGTGTTTGAGTTATGTTAATCCCACAAGCGAACATTACATTTTTATTATAAATAGATAAGAGTGTCCCTACTTCGTGGATTTTCACTTTTCTGGAACAGTCCTGGAACGTAACACCCGCAATAAGTGAAGGAACACTGTACTAACATTCTCCAAAGCCATGAAATGGGAGGCTTCGTTCAGCTAAATTGCACTGATGTTAAATTTCCTATGTTCATTTCTGAGTGCTTCCCAAATGTATGCATGCAAGTTTAATGAAGTTGGACAAACACATTCCAACACTGCGGTGCATGGATGCTGATGCCCTTCTGGATTCATTATGAGCACATCAATTAGTTCAAGAATGCTCTACTACAGGGGTCGGGAACCCTTTTGACTCAGAGCCATAAAAACAAAATATTTTGAAATTTATTTTGGTGAGAACCATATATATATATATAGATAGATAGCCTGGGCAAACTTGGGCCCTCCGGAGGCTTTGGACTCCCAACTCCCACAATTCCTAACAGCCGGAATTGTGGGAGTTGGGAGTCCAAAATACCTGGAAGGCCCAAATTTGCCTAGGCCTGATCTCTAACCATGTTGCAATACAACGAAAGGGGGTGAAAGGGAGGAAAAAACGCTCCTCTTCCTTTCAGACAGGGACAGGGGCTTCTGGAAGCGTCACCGGCCTGTGTGGGAGAGAAAGGGCCTGGTCCGCCTCCCACCCCGCTCGCTCACCTTGCCGGCGACTTGGCCCAGCCTCACGATGCACCGGTTGGAGGAGGAGGCAGCGGCGGGGGCCTCTCCCCTCCCCGGGGCGCTGCCGCCCTGACGCAGGTGTGTCCACATCGCTCCCCTCTCTCGCGGAACATGAGCTTGGGGGAGAGGGTGGCTGCGCGTCCCAACTCGCGCAGGAGAGAGCAAGAGGCGATGGAGACAGGACAGCAACAATTCCGCCACTGCCGCCGTCCGCAGCACACACAGCTGAGAGCCGGTTGGCCCCGCCTCCAGCGGAGCTGCACGCGCGGTCTTTGCCCTCCTTCTCCAAATTCCACACACGCAGTTCAGCTGGAGGCAGGGCCCGACATCGAGCTCTGCATCTGGGCTCTCAGCTGCATGCACGGAATTGAAGGCGAAGGAGGCCGAAAGCCGCACACACAGCTGAGAGCCGGTTGGTCCCGCCTCCAGCGGAGCTGCACGCGCGGTCTTTGCCCTCCTTCTCCAAATTCCGCACACGCAGTTCAGCTGGAGGCAGGGCCCGACATCGAGCTCTGCATCTGGGCTCTCAGCTGCATGCACGGAAAGCCGCACGCATAGCTGAGCGTCGGCATGGAGTGCTTGATGCTGACCCCCCCTCCAGCTGAGCTGCATGCGCAATTTTTGGGGCGAAGGCAGCGCGTGCAGCTCAGCTGAAGGCGGGGTCAGCATCAAGCGCTCCATGCCAGCTCTCAGCTGCACGCGCGGCTTTTGACCTCCTTCGCCTTCAATTCCGCGCGCACAGCTGAGAGCCCGGATGCAGAGCTGGACAGCGGGCCTGATTACAGCTGAGCTGCGCAGAATTTGGGGAAGGAGAGCGAAGGCCGTGCACGCAGATGAGCAATAAAAAATCATCGAAAGAGCCAGATATGGCTCGCGAGCCCCTGCTCTACTACAATAATCATAGAATCCTAGAGTTGGAAGAGACCCCATGGGCTATCCAGTCCACCCCCATTCTGCTAAGAAGCAGGAAAATCTAATTCAAGTATTCCCGACAGATGGCCAGCCTCTGCTTAAGAGCTTCCAAAAAAGGAGCCTCCATCACACTCCAGGGCAAAGTTCCACTGCTGAGCAGCTCTTACAGTCAGGAAGTTCTTCCTAATGTTCAGGTGGAATCTCCTTTCTTGTAGTTTGAAGCCATTGTTCCACTGCATCCTAGTCTTCAGGGCAGTAGAAAACAAGCTTGCTCCCTCCTCCCTAAGACTTCCCATCACATCTTTATACATGGCCCTCACCAGGTCTCCTCTCAGCCTTCTCTAATGCAGGCTAAACATGCCCAGCTCTTTAAGCCGTTCCTCATAGGGCTTGTTCTCCAGACCCTTGATCATTTTAGTCACCCTCCTCTGGACACATTCCAGCTTGTCAACAACTCCCTTCAACATGTTGAACACTGAAGAACTCCAACAGACATTTGAAAAAAGCTATAGGCACTTACTGGATGCCAGGGCTTCTGCCTCTGTTGAAGGGACTTTGTAAATCTTCCCTGCTTTGTAGACAAAGCTTCCTTCAATCACTTTGAAGTCCAAGTAGCGAGTGACTTCTGTGTACATTAACATCTTGACGAGCTGGCCTGGAATCAAAAGGAGTTTTAAAGTGAATCAGCTGAAGGCAACAGGCTCAAGGAGACAAACAGTATTATTATTATTATTATATTTTATTTGTTACCCGTCTCCCCTCACAAATCGAGGTGAGCACAACAAATTTAAATGTAAAGGCTTCCCCTGACATTAAGTCTAATTGTGTCCAACTCTGGGGAGTGCTGCTCATCTCCGTTTCTAAGCCAAACAGCCTGCCAGAAAAAAACAAAAATTAACTGGGTATTTTTAAT
The DNA here is from genome assembly GCA_030556195.1 of Anolis apletophallus. Classification (NCBI taxonomy): domain Eukaryota; kingdom Metazoa; phylum Chordata; class Lepidosauria; order Squamata; family Anolidae; genus Anolis; species Anolis apletophallus. Next base: position 134,759,791 of record JARBWK010000009.1, on the reverse strand, counting down.
TACAAAAATGTGAGTCAAGCACTGAAAGTTAAATGGATGCAATGGCTCAGAGAAGCTGTGGTAGGCGTGACTGTTGCTTAGTAACGCCTCCGTGTGAGAGGCCTCTCTGTGTGAGAGATCACCTCAGTGGGAGAATAGGCCTCATTGACACTAGGCCTGATTGTGAGGTAGGCCTCAGTATGAGAAGACCTCGTGTGTGAAGCTCCAGTGTGAAGGTTGAACTTTGTGTCATGGAAACCTTGTTCTTGTAAATAGTGCAACCGTATTATTTTGCTATAAGGAAAAGCCTCCTACGGAAGATATGCCCGCCATAGTTGTGGGCGAAAGTTCAGAGAGAATGCTTCTGGAACATGGTTGTGTTTATTTCTGTGAGTAAGAGCATGCTGGCTCTGTAATGTTGTACTGGGCAATTGTTGGAGGCTAGGATCCCCATCAACCCTCCGAAGTATGACCCTTCTCTTACAATAATGGACATAGCGGCCAGGAGAGCAGAAATTCCAGGGTACAAGGGTGGAACTGTGGAGTTTGACTTAGCCAGAAGCAGCAGCCACAAACCCACCATTAGCCATGAGGAATTTGGGGATCAGGTCCACATTCCAGTCTCTTCCTCGGCCCATCGACTCAGGTGGACTCCCCGGCAGGCAAAACCTTTTGTACAGCTTGAAGAGAAAGACATGGTGAAAATAAGATTGTGTGTTAGGCAACCTCAAAGCAAGTTCTAGGTCGGCCAATAGTAAAGGCCTGGGCTATCCAAGCTGCTTCAGCATAAGCCTGGATTTAGAAGATGGAAAGAAATCCGTGAATTGTATTTGAAGCAGAATCCGAAGGCTCTTGAACAAAAGCTTCTAGTTAGCACAACTCCTACGTATGCGGTGTCTCCTTCAAGTTCTTGGACACAACAGCCACCTTTATCTAGAATTTATTTATTTACAGTACTTATACTCCACCCTTCTCACCCCGCAGGGGACTATGGGCGGATTACAATGTACACATAAATGGCAAACATTCAATGCCATAGACCAGGGCTGCCCAGGAAGTCGATCGTGATCGACCAGTCGATTGCAGGTCTAAAGGAGGTCGATCCCAGCGAGTGCGCATGCACCTTGCACGCGGCGCTCCTTCCGCAGGGCATTGCAGGAACGACAGAGAGCGAGGCGGGGCCTTCGAAGGCCCCAGCGCGCGCTCTGTCATTCCCGCAATGCCCCGCGGAAGGAGCGGTGGGCGGGAATGAGGGAGTGTGAGGCGGAGCCTTCAAAGGCCCCACCTCGCGCTCCGTTGTTCTCACAATGCCCCGTGAGAGGAGAGGTGGGCGGGAGGAGCAGCGCGCGGATGTTGCGCGTGCAAGGTAGATCTTCTTGACTTGGTTTTTTAAAAAGTAGCTCGCATGCTGAAAAAGTGTGGGCACCCCTGCCATAGACACCCAACAAATATAGACAGTCAGTCAGAGGCCATTTAACTTTTTCTGGCCACCAGGGGAGCTGTCGCTTCACCGTCCACCTGTGACACTGATGAAGTACTTTCCGCATTCCCCGTATGCTTTTTGCTGGAGATTTTTTAATGGCCTCGTAAATTTGTTAAGTTAGCCTCCCCACACATAGGTGGTACCTCAATTTCCTACTTGACAGATGCAACTGTCTTTTGGCTTGCAAAGGTTGATAACAGAATTGGCCAGAAGCTCACTCCGACCTGGGCTGGCTTCGAACTCATGACCTTTCGGTCAGTAGTGATCTTAATGCAGCTGACGCCCAGCCAGCTGCACCACAGTCCCGGTCGAAGATGATCATACGTGAGTGGGTCAAATAGTTTTGCCTCCTGTGTCATAAAAATGTCAAGAAAAAATTACTAGGCACATAGAAGAACTGGCATTGCTGAAAGAAAATCAACATGGTTTCTGAAAGGCAAATCATGTCTTACTAACTTGTTAGAATTCTTTGAGGGTGTAAATAAACACATAGATAAAGGGGACCCAATTGATATTGTTTACCTTGACTTTCAAAAGGCTTTTGACAAAGTCCCTCACCAAAGGCTCCTAAACAAGCTCTTCAGCCATGGAATCAGGGGACAGGTCTTGTCCTGGATTGGAACCTGGCTAAACTGTAGGAAACAAAGGGTGGTAATAAACGGACATTTCTCTGGGTGGAAAGAGGTGAGAAGTGGCGTACCCCAAGGTTCAGTTTTGGGTCCGTTACTTTTTAATTTATTCATTAATGATCTGGATGTAGGAGTGAATTCTGAGGTAGCAAAGTTTGCAGACGACACTAAATTGTTCAGGGTAGTTAAAAATGGAACTGATTGTAAAGAGCTCCAGAAAGATCTCTCGAAATTGAGTGAATGGGCAACAAAGTGGCAAATGCATTTTAACCTAAACAAGTGTAAAGTCATGCACATCGGGCAAAGAACCCCAACTACACCTACCAATTGATGGGGTCAAAGCTTTCCGAGACAAACCAGGAAAGGGATCTTGGGGTTTTGGTGGACAGCTCAATGAAGATGTCAACCCAGTGCGCTGCAGCAGTGAAAAAGCAAATTCTAGGATTGGCATGATCAGGAAGGGAATCGAAAATAGGTCAGCAAATGTTGTATTACCTCTCTACAAATCGATGGTAAGGCCACATTTGGAGTACTGTGTACAATTCTGGTCTCCGCACCTTAAGAAGGATATGACGGAACTGGAAAAGGTATAGAAAAGGGCAACAAGAATGATCCAAGGGATGGAGCGGCTCCCTTATGAAACCAGGTTGCAACGCCTTGGTCTTTTCAGCCTTGAAAGACGGCGTTTAAGAGGTGACTTGATCGAAGTGTATAAAATCATGCATGGGATAGAAAAGGTGAAAAAAGAAAATTATTTTATTTGTCACAAAACACTAGGACTAGAGGGCACTCCCTGAAGCTCCAAGGTAGGAAAATTAGGACTGATAAAGGGAAATATTTCTTCACCCAGAGGGTCATTGGGTTATGGAACTCACTTCCAGAAGAGGTTGTGACAGCTGTCAGCCTGGACAACTTCAAGGCAGGATTAGACAGATTCATGGATACCAAGTGTATCGGTAGTTACTGAAAAGGACATTCAAGTGCCACCTCGGAGTTGGTTGAGGTAGGCAGGATTTCCCTGGGTACTGGTTGTGGGGGTCGGGAGCAGGTCAGGGTTTTGCCCTCCTTCTGCTCGAGATCCCCGTGTACAACTGGTGGGCCACTGTGTGATACAGAATGCTGGACTAGATGGGCTGAGGTCCGATTCAGCATGGCTCTTCTTATGTTCTTATGAATCAACATATAACAGCTGAGGTTGCTACAGATCCTAGTCTGAACTGTCCTCTACATAAAACTACTGCTCAACGTTGTCACCATCAATTTGTACACATCTATGCCATCGTTTAACTCGGGCATCATAACAATTTTGGAAAAACTCAAGAGTTTTGCTTCGTGATTTTAAAGCAGTTTGAATGTCATTCAAGTCATTGAATCTGAAACCACATAGGTTGGTCCAAACAGGTTCAAGTCAGAAGGGGCCAAATCATAAACATTCTTCAAGCGATGAAGGATTTCTTTAGGTGAACAACCTTCTTAAGCTAGAAATTCAATGACGATTCTTTCTTTTAGTTTGAGAATCATGGTTATAATCAGTCAATTGGACAAATAAAAGACCATATCAGTAGAATAAGGTTGCCCCTATCATATCATGCATAGATAGTCCAGGGGCTGTAGAAGAAATAGAGCGATGGAGGCATTACTTTTTGACCCACCCTCGTATAACACAACTATTAGATAAAATGTAAGCAAATCCATAAATCTAAGTTGTAAAATGACAGAAAACCTGTCATGTCTGTACACATTTTGCACTTGCTAACAATAGCCTCAGCATATGGATATGACTTTGAAAAAGGCACCAAACTAGCAGCTGATATCATAATCCTCTGGCTTTCTCCCTCCCACTCATTCACACCACAGAAAACCTGTCAGATGATCAGGCTATAATCATCAGAAACCATTTCAGCCTCCCAATTAAGCCAGACCTGCAGGGAGAAAATCTGCCTATTTAGCATACGAAAGGAAACAGGGGTGGGGGCTTTTTAGCAGAGCTATTGCAGAATCACATACAGACTGATAATAAATCCATTACAAGGGCTTGAGTAATGTGGCTTTAGCAGCAGCTAACAACGGCTCTGCGTTCCAAGAGCTTTACACAAATCCCATGGGAAAGTAAACTGGGTAACGAAGCTAAATACTACTTCACGATCCTGAAGCATCTCGTGTGCCACTTCCATTCCTGTCCAAAAGCATTAGAAACAAAACAGGCAATGAGAAATAATAGGTTTGCTTTCAAACAAAGTCCTAGAGCCACCTGGACAAAGCCTAGAGCCATTGGAATGAGAGGGCAGGGCCCAAGGATGACATTATGCACTCGATCTCTTGTTAAGTGCTAAACCCATTATTATTTCCAGGACTGCTGAAATAAAACCAAAAAGGTGACTCCACTGTAGCCTCCAGCATCCCTGTAAGCGGTTAGAAACTGCATGTCAACTTTGTCAAAGCGTATGCTATACCATTTTATATATTTACTAGCTTGGGGACCCGGCGGTGCCCGGGTTATTTGAGAAAGGCATTGTGTGCCAAGGTTGGTCTTTGGTACTTCAAGTCCCATCATCCATGGTCCACCCTCCTGTAAACTGTAGAAGGATGGAGACTGGGTCATGGGGGCACAGGGTGCCAAGTGTAGTCTTTTTAGGTCTTTGTTCAGGGATGCAGTGGTCTGTGGGAAATGAAGGCTTTGAAAGTACTACAAATCCCATAATCCATGGAGGTACCTCAAGTCCCACTCTTCTCCATACGGCAGTAGAATGTAGAGTGGGTCATAGGGGCACTGTGTGTCAAGCTTGGTATTGCATTGGGCCTCTGTGTGGCAAGTGTGGTCCTGATCCGTCATTGGTGTGGGCCACTGTGCTCTAAGCAAGTGAGTTAAAGTACTGCAATTTCCGTCATCCATGGTGCATCCATCCTACCTCAAACTGCACCAAGATTTAGAGTGCATCTTGGGGGGTCTGTGGGCCAAGTTTGGTCTTGTTCTGTCATTGTTGTGGACCTAGTTTGGTCTTGTTGAGAAAGCCTTACTGTCAAATCTGGTTGTGGCCTAGTCAGGATAATCAAGTAGAGGAAGCCTTGCTGGCAAATCAGGTTGTGGCCTAGTCTGGGAAATTAAGTAGAGGAAGCCTTACTGGCAAATCAGGTTGTGGCCTAGTCTGGAAAATCAAGTAAAGGAAGCCTTACTGCCAAATCAGGCTGAGGCCTAGTTCGTTAAATCAGCTGAAGGAAGCCTTTTTTTAAAGTGCACTCTCTGGCACCTTTGAGATTTTGGATGTTGGAATGTTGGCCATGCAGAGTCCGTTACGCAAATTTTCCCTCAGTGGCAACCAATCTCCTCTGTCTGGTACCTTAGAGGGTTGGAGTTCTGAGGCTGGCCAGTCAGAGCCATTTATGCAAATAATCCCAGAGTGGCAGCCAATCGAAACGCTGGCACATATTCCTCCCGTCGCTCGGTCCACCCACCCACCCGCAAACACTGACTTTTATTATATGTAATAGATAGATAGATTTTTTATTTACTTCATTTATATTCCACCCTTCTCACCCCGCAGGGGACTCAGGGCGGATTATAATGTACACATTACATTTAGACACACAAACACACAAGACAGAGGCAATTTAACATCTGGCCACCAGGGGGAGCTGTCGCACTCCTTCATTCCTCAGTGTGTTTTCTGGAGATCTTTTTTATGGCCTCGTAAATCAGTTAGATTTAGCCTCCCCACTAAGTGGTACTACTTGAGAGATGCAACTGTCTTTCGGGTTGTAAAGGTCGACAACAGGCTACACAATAGATCGAGAGCCCACCTCGACCTGGGCAGGCCTTGAACTCATGACCTTCTGGTCAGTAGAGATCTTATGCAGCTAACACCCAGCCAGCTGCGCCACATTCCCGGTCAAATAGGAAGATACCATTATTATTTCTATTACTATTTTTGACTTGTTCTGTTGTGAACTGCCTTTTGCATATTGTTGATTTAATCGCTGCCTTTCCATTAAAGACTGATGCCTACAATATATTTTTGTCACACCTCAAGGGCCTCAGGAATCACTTTCGCTTGAGCGAAGTTCCAGCCAAGGTAACCAGTGTGTAATTTCCAAACCAGCTTGCTTTGCTCTTAAACCCTGCGAGGGCCTCCCGTGCGAAGCCTAGGGATGCAAGCATAACAGAGGCTTCTCAAGGCCGTACCATCTCACCTCCTTGATAATGGAAGCGGGCCGCGGGAGTAGAAAGCCTGACTCCCCGGCCCAGATGGCACTTGCTAACGAGCACCGCATTCCAAGAGTTCACAAAACATACAAGGGATCATCAATCTTAGCTTTTGACGTGCGACGCAACTAAGGAACAGTATAACTGCCTTGCAGACCCCTATGCCGGTGTCTTGTACCAACAACGCGTTTGGGAGAAGATCTTGCGGGTTAGGCCAATCGGGCCTTCCATCAAGCCTTGCCAACCAGCCCGCTTCGGGCTGATTTGTTCCAGTGTTGCCTTGTTCCAGTGATTGATCCTGAAAGACTCTTTTACCTTTTGAACCCTTTGCCTTATAATCAATGCGTCCCAGCCTCATTTGCTTCGGCTGGGATTCCAAGAGACTCTTTGCATCCGGCTTGTGTTCCTGCTTGTGCTCCTTTTGCTTTGGAGCATGCACACCCCTGCTGATTCCTGTTTGGCTGCTAGTTGAAGGCACTATAAGGATTGCCTTCAACCTCTTTCCTATATTTAGCTATTCTCAATAAAACCCGTTGTACCTCAGTTGCTGTGTGGTTTATCCAGGGGGGTCAGGTTACCAAGGCCTCAGAGGGCGATAATTTTAGGGCCCTTCCACATCACACTATGGTAGGCCTCTGATTTCACTTTAACTGCCATTCCAACATCCTATTTAATCCGAAAGCATTCCAAATATCCCTTCTTAAACGGCAAATGCCAGATTCCTGAATCACAATGTTGTATCTGTGTAGTGTGAAAGGTGTTGGATCATGTAAGAAGTCAGTTAGTGTGTATGTGTCTACTGTAAAATAAAATGTATGCAGCTGTTTGGTTTGGTAATGCCCGGGGAGCTGGCTGAGTCTGGGAACTTTAGATACGGTTATATTTTTCAGGCTTGAGCTATGCAGGTGCTTGCAGAGAAGCGGAGAGAGACAGAGTATCTCTTGCTACATGAGCTGCTGAAGGAGTTTGTCTACAATACATGGGACAAAGAAAGACCATTTTAAATCTCTCATAAAAGGACATTATGTAAGTTGATGCAACATTGTAGATATGTTGTTCTGAACTACGAAGAGTAAATCACTTGTTCTTTACTGTTCATCTACGTGGCATATTTTCTTTCTCTGGTAAGGTAGTGTGTGGGCTGATCAAACGTGAACTACATGTGGTTTATTTTACACTAGCTTGGGGACCCGGCGGTGCCCAGGTTTTTTGAGAAAGGCATTGTGTGCCAAGGTTGGTCTTTGGTACTTCAAGTCCCATCATCCACGGTCCACCCTCCTCCAAACTGCAGTAGAAGATAGTGTGGGTCATGGGGTCTCTGTGTGTCACATTTGGTCTCGATCATTCATTGGATGAGGGTTGCAGCGGTCTCGGAAGGTGAGTGAAGGTACTTCAAGTCCCATCATCTGTGGTCCATCCTCCTTGAAACAGCGCCAGGGTGTAGAGTGGGTCAAGAGGGCTTTGTGTGGTAATTTTGGTCTGTATTGATCATTGGATGAGGGTTGCGCTGTTTTCAGGAAGTGAGTGAAGGTATTGCAAGTCCCATCATCCATGGTCCATCCTCCCTCAAAATGCACCAGGATGTACAGTGCATCTTGGGGAATCTGTGTGGTAAGCTTGGTCTTGTTCTGTCATTGTTGGGGGCCTTGTCAGGAAAATCAAGTTGAGGAAGCCTTACTGTCAATTCAGGCCCCAAACAATATCCCATGAGCTGAGGCCTAGTCAGGAAAATCAAGTTAAGGAAGGCTTGCTGTCAATTTTGGGCCTGGTCTGTGATTTATAGGAGCTGCAGTGTTGTTTGGGAAGTGAATCAGGTGAAGATACTGCAAATCCCATCGTTCGTGGCCCATCCTGCCCTAAACCACACCAGGTTGTGAAGTGGGCCATTGGGCCCCTGTGTGCCAAGTTTGTTCCTGATCCGTTATTGCTGTGGGCCTCTTAGAATGTTGGAATGTAGATGGCCAATCAGAGTCCTTTATGCAAATACTCCCTCAGTGACAACCAATCCCCTCTGTCTGGTGCCTTGGAATGTTGGAGTTCTGAGGCTGGCCAATCAGAGTCCTTTATGCAAATAATCCCACAGTGGCAACCAATCGAAACGCTGGCACATATTCCTCCCTCCGCACCACCGCACCTCCGCAAACACTGACTTTTATTATATACGTAGATAGATAGATACATAGATAGATAGATTACGCCACAAAAGGGCCCAATATTAATTGGTTATTTTCCTATCTTCTATATCTGGTCTCACCCACCCAGCTATCCCACCTATATTACTTATTTTATTTACTGAATATATATTCCGTCTTTTCCCCCAAGACGGGATTTTAAAAAGCTTCATTAAGCAAACCCTTGGCACTTCTAAAACACCAGCCTGGAGAAGAATGTGCTATAGAATCATCAAGGTGGAAGAGACCACATGAGTCACTCAATCACCTGCCATGCAGGAAATGCACAATCAAAATACCCTTGACAGATAGCCATCCAGCTTCTGTTTAAAAGCCTCCTCCTCATATCTTACCATAACTAAGCCTAACATACAGGCAAGAATGTGTAATCTCCCTTTACTCATTTATCTTCACTTAATAACAATTATAACTTTAGTTAAGTATATATCACGCCACCATCTCCCCGAAGGCACAAGGTGCCTAAAAAGCAGAATGTGAAATAAAACACAATATAAAATGCAACTGGATAAAACGTATCAGCACGTAAACAACCAGAATAAAACAGTGCTCATCCATCAATGGCAGTAGCAAATGAAAACATGGTCAGGCTGTAAACAATAGGACAAGGGAATGGGAAAAGTGCAGAGCTGTAACCATGGGATGAGGGCATGGGATAAAGTGCAGACTGCAAAGGATGAAGCAGACCCAACCCAACTCAGTTCCCAAATTCTGACAAAATTTGGTGTGTTCAGGGAAATATGGAGAACTATACACACTGGAAAGAGACGATGAAAACTTAGGAAAGTTATTTTCGGTCCTCAATTCCCACAGGTCCTCAATTCTGGTCTATGTCCAAAGAGTTGGAAGGCACCACAAGACCAACCAGTCTAAAAAGCCCATCCCATAGAAGCCACCTTAACTAAGGCCCAGTGAGGGGTACTTACGTCTTCCAAGGGTGTAATGGATGCGCTTTCACCTCCATAGTAAGCATTGCGATCCATGTGAAGGACCTTCTTTCCATTCACGGACATAATGCCAGAGAGAATGCATTCCTGGACAAAAGAAGAAAATAGACACAAAATTAAACCAAGAAGCCCCTAAGCTCATATTCCTTCATTCAAGATGCACAAGAGCATCCAAAGAGCTAGAGAGACACCCTGAGTTTATGGAAATCAAGCAGGTGGATATTAGACAAGTTGATTTGTATGACATATCCAAGTACCTCTGATAGCTCACTGCAAGATAACATGAGGGCTTGAGAACATGGCCATAGCAAGCAATGAAGAAAATGCCAGGTATTATTAACTACTTGGAGCAAAACTGCATCAAATTGGTATCTTGCAACAAGTTCTTCCTATAAAAATGGCACAGAGAGCCAAAGGGAACACCAATAGTCTTGGCTCCCAGATCTGCAAACAAAACAGCAGGTGCATTAAGACAGAGACCCATAGGTTGAGAACAACTGAATTAAACCAATGTACTGGGGCCAAACTATTGCAGGAGATTGATATTTATCTGTCCAAACATATCTCCCTGTATGCACCAGTTCGTAGTTTAAAATCTTCCAGGGAGGTCCTGCTCTCGGCCCCACCACGTCACAGCTGTGGTTGGTGGGGACAAGTGACAGGGCCTTCTCGGTTGTGGCCCCACATCAGGTCAGCCCCCTCTTTCCTGACCTTTAGGAAACAGCTAAAGACCAGGCTTTGGAACCAAGCGTTTGGCCCATATTAGGGATATTTAAAGTTAAAGTTGAAAGGGCAATCACTCAGGACTGTTTACGGATAGCGGCTATGTCTTTGTGTGATATGTGCTGTTATTTTATGTGAAGTGTTTAATAATGTTCAATGTTTTATCAGGGGAGGGTCAATTTTGATGTTTTATACTGGTTTTTTTCATCGATGGCATTGAATTGTTGCCAACACTGTGAAAAGCCCTGAGTCCCCTTTGGGGTTGAGAAGGGCCGTATACAAATCCCGCTAATAAATAAATAAATAAAATGATGAGGAGACACAACCTACAAACTTTCTACAGATCCACTAAGAAAATCCAACAAATGCTACATGCAGTAAATGACAAGAGGCATCCTCCCACCTCTGAAGGAGTCTACCGTATACCATGCAGCTGTGGACAAGAGGTCTACATAGGGACCACCAAACGCAGCAGCATTGCCCAAACATGAATCAAGGAACATGAAAGGCACTGCAGATTACTTCAACCAGAGAAATCAGCCATAACAGAGCACCTGATGATGGACCACTCTTAACAACCACCATGTCACACTACACAGAGAAGCCACTGAAAGCATGTGGACAATTTCAACGGAAAGGAAGAAACCATGAAAATGAACAAAATCTGGCTACCAGTATTAAAAAAAACTCTAAAATTATAACAATAAATAAAAACAAAGCTCAAACACAGGGGAACTCCAGACAAGAAACAACCAGGGGCAGCTAATCGACTCTCAACAAAGGATTCTTCCAGGCAAAAACAAGCAACACCTAAAAACTGTCAGGCCATCAAATGCTAATCAAGGCGGCCAATTGAAACATTCACACCTAGCTCCAACAGACAAGAGTTCTTTCTCCCACCTGGAATTTTCCACAGATACATTTTCCTAGTTTCCAGCAGACCTCACAACCTCTGAGGATGCCTGCCATAGATGCAGGCGAAACGTCAGGAGAGAATACTTCTGGGACATGGCCATACAGCCCGAAAAACCTACAACAACCCATTGATTCCGGCCATGAAAGCCTTTGACAACACAAATAATGTGTGTTTGGTTCGTCATGTCGTTTTCAGAGCTTTGAACCTTGTAACACACACACACAGAGGGAAACATAGTGCAACTGAAGTAGGCATGTGGCCACCACTCTACTCCAACAGTGAGAATTATGTAACTCTCCAGATGTTGTTCAACTGCAAGCCCGGGTATCCCCAGCCATAAAAGCTATTCAACACCCTGTGAATGGTTGCACAACTATCAACTCTGAGCCAGAGTGCCAAGGTAGAAGGACTTTCTTTCTGACACCAAATAGCAGGACATGATTTCTAAAACAACATGCATTTCCATTAAAGAAAGTGTCTCCTAGTAAAACATGTTCATATATTTCCACATCTTGAAATATCCGCCGCCCGCTCAGGCCAAGGGAGGAGAGCAGGGGTGCGGCTCTGTGGGCAAGCAGGGAAAGCAAATTGGCCACATGCCCCGTTTCTTCCGCTTCCTTTAGCAACCCAAAGCTGCAAGTTCAGCTCTGCCTTTCCTCTGCCTTCATGCGGAAGAATCTGAAACAGGAAGCTGGTGCTCAGAAAAGGGGAGGGGAGAGAAAGAAAAAAAGGGAGGAAGAAAGAGCGAGCATAAAATCAAACCGGCCTGGAATTGTCATATAAATATCTCATTTTCAGGATGTATTTTCATTCACTGGACACAATTTGGCACAAATATCCAAATTGCCCAAATTTGAATACTAGTGGGGTTGAGGGTGGGTGGGGAGATTGCTTTTGTCATTTGGGAGTTGTAGTTGCTGGGATTTATAGTTCACCTACAATCAAAGAGCATTCTGAACTCCACCAATGATGGAATTCAGCCAAACTTGGCACAAAGATATCCCATGACCAACAGAAAATACTGGAAGGGTTAGGTGGGAATGGACCTTCAATTTTGGAGTTGTAGTTCACCTACATCCAGAGAGCACTGTGGACTCAAACAATGATGGATCTGGACCGAACTTGGCAAAATACTCAATATGCTCAAATGTGAACACTGGTGGAGTTTAGGGGAAATAGACCTTGATATTTGGGGGTTGTAGTTGCTGGGATTTATAGTTCACCTACAATCAGAGAGCATTCTGAGCCCCCCCCCCCCCAGAATTGGGTACAACTTCCCACACAGAACCCCCATGACCAACAGAAAATATTGTGTTTTCTGATGGTCTCTGGCGACCCATCTGACACCCCTCTTGTGACCCCCCAGGGGTCCCGACCTGCAGGTTGACAAACGCTGCTAGAGCTTTCAGTTATTCTGAGAAAAATGGCTATCCAATGCAGAGGAAGGGATGGCTGCCAAGATCCAGAGGCAATCCTGTGGGTTGATACCTTCAAGAATGGCAGCCAAGGCCATTAGTCCGCCCTCTTTCTTCCCTGCTTCTGGAACAAGGAGTTTCAACCTGGACTGGCTGTTCCTTCCTTACCAACATACGTGGTAAGGAAGGGACAGTAATAATAATAATAATAAACACATAATAATTTATTTATAAACTGCCCTATCTCCTCAAAGGAACTCAGGGCGGTTTACAGACAAAAGTAGCAAAGTAGCAAACATTCATTGCCAAAATGAACGAACAACAGCAATAAATCAACTGGAGTCGTGGAGAGTGAGGCCCCCCTGGGCCTGGTGGTGCATGCACACATGTGTACATGTTTTATTGCAAGGGGATTTGTGAGCCACTTGGCCGAAATAGCTCATAATTATGTAGTCCTATACCTGAACTACATTTTCTACTATTTTGATGCAAAAGAATACTGGACTAATAGTATAGCTGGCATAATTTATCTTGACCTTTGCAGCTAGTCCAGACTTCAAGCTTCAATGAGGGAGAGAGGGCAGGGTATGAAACAAAGTAAGTAAGTACATAAATAAATTTTACTGTCAACTGAATATTTCAATCTTATGAGCATTCTAGTCTCGTCGTCCCGTCCCCTCTCACCTTTAGCAACCATTTTTTATGACTGCACAGCAGAGGTGAAATAAAACATGACAGTGTTATTAGTTAATAGAGGGCAAACAGGTTCCTGCCTAGGTGTTCACAATGGCTACAGCATCCAGTCACAGAAATTTGAAAGTCTAAATTTAATTAAGAATCAGCTGTCAGATTGCTGCCGCTTTGTGCCTCAGCTGCTTCCCATTATGTCCATTGCTTCTGATCATCTGAGGAAGGTTACAATCTGAAGAGCCATAGCCAGAGATAAAACACCATTTTATACTAAGAGCTGACAATATTGGATACTGGTGTGTCTGTGTGCCTCCTTCTGCCAGATTATGCAACAAATGCACATCAGTTGAGACATTTTCATCAAGAGCATTTTAACACTCTTCATTTACAAGTGGGCTTGGAATTAAACCAACAAGTTTTTAGCTACCGCTTGTATAAGCAAGGCTTGTTCTCACAGCTGCCAGACATACTTCTAGTTTTGGACTATTTGTATTCGCCCACTTGTTCATATCTATTAAGGCATCTTAGAGCCTCCAACATCAATGAACAAACACACACTGGCTTGGTCACTAGCGCAGGTTAAATATCCCGACAAAAGCCATTACTGCAAGGTGAACAGAACAAACCATACGGCTATCAAGAGGAATATAAACATTCTCCGGTCATTCCCTGCCTGAAAATCAACAATTTATAGAGTGAAGGAGCTTGTAGATAGAGAAGGAAGCGTGTACTACAATGCTGCTATAGATTAATCCAGGTCTGGGCAAACTTGGTCCTCCAGACTCTTTTTGACAATGTCTATAGAAGGAACCCCTACCGGATCTCAAGGAAACTAATTCAAATATTGAACATTTCTTACTGTCAATAAATTCCTTCTGTAGGTCAATCAAAATCTATCATCCTGTAGCTTGAAATCATTAGACCTGGTTCTATCCTATGAAGAAACAATAAAACCTACTTGCTCATCTTGGTTATTGTTGTAGTTCAGCCTGTGATTGTGTCTGATGTTCATGATGGGAATGGAGATTAAGGGGTTTTTTGGGCCTGGGTCTGTTGGCAATGGGGATAAGGGTTTCCCCGGGCCTGAGTTAAGCCCAGACAAGAGTACTGAGGTGTCTCATAAAGATTCACAAGGTCACATTCATGGGAGAGGCCCTCAACAGTCTTTCTCTGAGAAACTGTCTTCTGAAGATGAATTGTCAGATGCAGAATTTAATGAGAGTGAAGATAGAAAGGAAGACTTTAAACAGAGGCATAGTTCTCAGGCACAAAGAAGAAACCCTTATCTGGTTGTAAGGGCAAGATAAATGCTTTCCCTTCAGTTCCGGGATCAGGAAAAGCGTTATATTAATACAAGGGAAAGAACTGCCTCAGTCTTGTCAACGGTGGAATTTCATAACGGTCTTGTTTCCAAATGTTCCTAGTTTCATGTACCAAGTTTTGCCAGGCTCCTGATCTGTGTATTGGATTTTCATGCTGCCTTGTTCCATGGATTTTGTACGTTTGAATCTCATGTGCTACCTTGTGCCTTGAAGTTCATGGGCCATTCTTTATCTTGGGACTATACTGGGTTTTTTAAAACAATGTTTACTGCTTTGCCTGCTTTTATTCTTCAATAAACTGCTTGCTGATTTTACCATGCTGGTGTGGTGTTTAAGGTCAGAGGTGTTCCTGCTCTAAAGTACAACAGTTATAGCCCTTACTGTATTTAAAGAGTATGACTGTGTCACCCTTCAGCTGAACATACCCAGCAACTTCAACCTTCCCTTGTATGTTTTGCTCTTATCCTCTTTGCTGTCCTTCTCTGAACCCACTCCAAACTGTCTATAACTTCCTTAAAATGACTTTCAGGGCCCAATACATACTTCATATAAGGCTAGATCAGCACATTATGCAGTGGGGCTCTTACTTCCCCTGACTTGGAAGTTATGGTCCCATTAATGCAGACTAAAATAGCATTCACCTTCTTTATTACAGTATCACAATGCTGTTGGGCTTTCCCTCAAATAAAAAACCATGGTGGAATTTAGTAGGCCAGTTATGAATACATAACCAAAATAGTGTCATATATACATATACTGTCTCCAGTTTGACTACACCATAGAATCACAGAGTTGAAAGAAGTGCTTTGGGACCTGCAACTAACAAACCAATGGCTGAAAAAGCAAATCCTTTAGGCACCTAAGATTGCCTTTCCGTCATAAGGAAGCAACCAGAACTTCAGGTGGTCACGCCCAGGAGTAATCCTCAGCTTCAGTTGTCACACTTTTCACTGCACCACAATGCTTTCTCATGTTCAACTTATGATCAGCAGTAACCCTAAGGTTCTTTTCACATGTAGTGCTTACCAGCCACCTATCCTCCACCCTGTACCTGTGCATCTGGTTTTTCTGGACTACATGTAGAACTCTGCATTTGTCTATAATGACCTTCATTTTACCACTTTCTACCCATTTTTTCTAGTTTATCGTGGTCCCCTTTGATGCTGTTACACTGTATTAACTACCCCTCCAAATGTGTATCATATGCAAACTTTATACAGATTCCTTTCTAATTCAGCTAGATGTATCCATTTATAAATCAACAAATTTATTTGGCATTTATGTTGTTTAAGAATATAAAACATTTAGTTACATACCGGCAAAATTGTAAATATATGCTACATAAAAGATACAGTAGCACACTACTGTCTGCCATCTGAGAAGTATGGAAAAATATTAGAAGCAGGAAACAACAGATTTGCAGTTAAAATGGTATAGTATTTGAACAGAAGAGCTTTCATGCAGACAGTCTTAAAGCATATTTGGGTACTCTACAGTGAACATGCAGAACTCCTTTATAGTTTATTTATTTATTGGCTTCTATACCGCCACTCCCAAAGGCTCGGGGCGGTTCACAAGACCAGTGTGTTATCAAATTAGAAAAAAAATCACTAGGTTTTATATTAATAACAATATACTGCAACATCTGATAAATTAGCATTGGAAAAAACACCAGCATTTATATAACTGCAAAACTATTCCAGAATATCCAATTAATGTACTACTGTCACAATAGGATGTTACTGGGTTCTCACAACTGTCTTGTTTATTAAATTTTATAACCCACTTATCTATTGCAAAAGGTGCAAACAATCACAATCAAAACACAAGAGACAACAATAAAAACAAACATCAAACACCTAAGTAATAATAATAGCATTAATAATAATAATTTATATCTTATCCACCTTTCCTCGTGGCTCGAAGAGGGTCACTGAACAGTTAAAACACACAAACATTGCAAAAGGTCTATAAACACACATATTAAAATGTAGTTCTATAAAAGATACACATTAAAATGTATTTCTATGTAAGTAAAGCCCACTCCTGCAAAAAGTCAATACTCAGATACCTGTCTGAAGGAAAGACAACAGAATCAGAACCAGACACATCTTCTTTAGCAGAGACCTCGCTCACATCTCCAGCAAATATACTTTTAAGGATCATGGAACTGATAAAAGGAGTTGCCCTGAACACTGTAATACCTGGCAGGCTTATAAGTGAGCATAGTATTTCACAGTTTATTGCCATGTTATGTAGTGTTTTCTATGTCAGGGCTGTCCAACTTCTACCGGACCTGTGGCCGGAATTCCGGTTACTGATGACCTGGGGGGCCGAAGAGTCTGCCTCCGCCCCCGGCTCCACCCCCTCCCCGGCTCCACCCCTGCCCCACCCCTCCCGGCTCCGCCCCTCCCGCCTTGGAGGTGTCTGTGGAGGACACCAGGGCTTTGACTTGGAGATAGAGATGAACACCAAAATCCCAGTCTCAAGTCCCAGTCCCTGCTTTGAACTGGATTATATTGCAGTGTGGACTCAGGGCCCTTCACACAGCCATATAACTCAGAATATCCAGGCACGAAACCCCACAAAACCTGCTTTGAACTGGATTATATTGCAGTGTGGATTCAGGGCCCTTCCACACAGCCATATAACCCAGAATACCTGCTTTGAACTGGATTATCGGGGTCCACACTCATATAATCTGGTTTAAAGCAAATAACATGGGATTTTATTCAGATGTGTGGAAAGGAAGTCAAATAAGAAGCCAGGGCGCTTCCACACAGGCCTATAACCCTGAATGATAAGGCATAATATTCATTCTGCCTCTGCTAATAATAATAATAACAACAACAACAACAGGTTCCTGGAGTAGGAGACCTCCAAGGGCCATCCAGGGCCATCCAGTCCAATCTCCTTCTGCCATAAGGGGAAAACACAATCAAAGCATTCCTCCCAGATGGCCATTCAGCCTCTGATGATGATGATGATGATAATAATATTAATTACAATGGGTTCCTAGAATAGGAGACCTCCAAGGGCCATCCAGTCCAACCTCCTTCTGCCATAAGGGGAAAACACAATCAAAGCATTCCTCCCAGATGGCCATTCAGCCTCTGATAATAATAATAATAATAATAATAATAATAATAATTACAATGGGTTCCTAGAATAGGAGACCTCCAAGGGCCATCCAGTCCAATCTCCTTCTGCCATAAGGGGAAAACACAATCAAAGCATTCCTCAGCCATGTTGAATCAAACCTAAACTCTTATGAGAGCAACAGAAAGTACTGAACCTTGAGTTTGGAAGTTGTAGTTCTCCTCCATCCAGAGAGCACTGTGGACTCAAATAATGATGGATCAGGACCAAACTTGGCACAAAGCCTCAGAAGAGGAGGAAGCTGGAAAGGGAATGGATGAGCCCCCCGTGCTCCGAACTCGGCCCCGCCCCTTTTTCGCTCTGGCCACGCCCCCTCTCACTCGTGCACTCTCTCTCTCCTTCCCTCTTTCCTTCAGGTGGTGGAAGGGGGAAGGAATGAAAGGGGGGGAAAGACAGAAAGAAGGAGGGAGGGAGAGGGGGGAAGTAGGAAGAGGAGGAGGAAGAGAGCCTGCTCCTCCTCCCTGCCCCGCCCCTCACCTCCCCCCCCACCGCGAAAAAAAATAAATAAAAATATTCTGAAAAATATTCCAAAAAATATTTTTAATTTTTTTTAATCTTAAAAAGCTGATATCTTGCAGGTGGGTTGGGGGCCGTGGGGAAGGGGCTGGGGGGCCATATACGGCCCGGGGGCCACCAGTTGGACAGCCCTGTTCTATGTCATGACCAGCAGGCGAATTCAACCCAGGTGCAGACTACAACCAGGAAAGCTTATTTTTTTAACAAGGGAGCCAAATAGTCCTGAGTCCATATTCCAGTCATTGCCTTCTGCATTGCTTGAAATTTCTAATCAATTTTTTCAAGGGACCCTTCATTCACCAAGTGCAAAAAAGGATGACATTCAGGAATTAACCAAGGTTAGATCAAACATATGAAAATATTAAGTGCAGCTGGCATGGCAGCCTTTGGGTCATGCAAACACACTGTTGGCTAAAACCTGGGCACTAGTCATATTAGAAAACCTCACCAATCCCTGTAATATATAATACAAATAGCAGGAAACCTGTGAAGTAGCCTAACTGTTTTGGCACAAAAACCAGGACAGCAGTATGCCACATGCAATTTAAATTCATTTTGTTTGAAATAGTGGCCAAACAGGTTGTATTTAACTATCCTCCGGGGAGAAATGAGTTCAGTAATCTATTATACAACTTAAAGACACCTGGGCAACAAACAACTCTCATCATAAAAACCTTCTACAAATACTACCAATTACATTTTAAAGTTATTACCAAGCTTCTTTCTCCCATCGTAGGTTTTATTAAGATTTAGGCCTGTAGTAAAACATATTCCAAATATGCCACAAGTTCCCCCAAACCTGAAAACAAGGCACAATGGGAAATGGACAGAGAAAGCCACGCATGAAGGAAAAACAGTTCAGGTGAAGCTGCATCATGCTGTACTTCCAAGTAAACTAAGGCTCCTTCCACACAGCTGAACAAAATCACACATTTTCTGCTTTGAACTGGGTTATATGGCAGCGTAGACTCAGATAATCCAGTTCAAAGCAGATATTGTGGGATTTTTTGCATGGATATTCTGGGATATAGGGCAGTGTGGAAGGGCCCTAAGAAAGCCAGCAGAGTGTAGTACTCATAGCTTGAGCGTTGGACATGACTCTGAAGAGCAGTTTGATTCCTCACTCAATCACCGAAATCCACAGGATAAATCACACATTGACCTCAGAAAACTCTGTGATAGTCAGAAACAACTTGAAGGCACACCACACCATAACCACAATGGGAAAGCAAGCCCAAGTCAGCATAGACATTCGTCTTTAAAAGAAAGGTACTGTAGGTACAGCCACATTAGCAGTGACATAATAACTTATGGAACAATTTGACTGTGCTATGGATATGGAATTACCTGCATTACATGGCAACGCGGAACTTATATTGCCAAGTGGAAACGTTTATATTTGCACTAGATTGCCCATTCAGTAACTAACTACAATCAAACTGATGATGGATGGCCCAGCATTGGGTGTGTTTTGATTATGTCTTCCTGCTGGCAGAATGAGCTTGGATTGGATGGTCTTTGGAGTTTCTTCCAACTCCATAATGCTATGAAGTAGTGCATAGCTAAAATTAATGCATTCTTTGCTTGCAAATAAAAAGGTATGGGCCTAAACTGGGTAAGATGACCAGGTATGAATAGGTTTACATCTTCTCCCTTGAATCTTTTAAAAATCGAATTCCCTCACCCCAAACCTTTATAACTGCAAATGACTGTATTAATAAGGGTTATGTTTTGTTTTTAAACTTTGCATGAGGGTGCGTGAGAGGGAAAAGCTAGAGTTAAAGCCGATATCTCGATTATGTACACGATAGCTCCCCTCCAGATCAATCCTGCGCTTTCTCATGGGCCTCAAAAGAAACTACATGTACTCAAATGATGCTAACTCATGTGTTCCATGATATGTTTCCTTTTCACATACATTTCTATATAATCCGACTTCTGGAAGTAGATTTATAAAGAATATCAAACTGTAAGTCACCAGCCTGAATGGGACTCGTTCTACTTACAAATAAATATAGGCAAAAAATCAATTATGATATAATTCTTTGTTCTGTTTTGTAATGTTTGTGTCTGGGACTGGAAATATGCTTTATTAATGCCAACTAAAAGTTGGACATTTCTGTACTCTACAGCATTAGCTGTAACTTATGCAAACATTTCTGTTGAAGCATCCATGAATGATCAGATGTTTATTTTACCTAACTCCATACAAGCCAGTAGTCAGCCAGATCACAATACAACTAAATTGCACAGTATTCTGGATTCAGGAATGTGTACGTTGGAGATCGCAAGATGACCAGTGACCAAAATCACATTTATTAAATAAAATATGTTGCACTTCATTGGGTTGCTCATTTTACTGAAATGAGCCCTTCACTTTCATGTAATTTCTTCCGACACCATAAACTTGCAAGTCTGTCTAATCTGGACTGTGTGTATTTTATGCAACATATGACTGTTGGGAGTCTCCACCCATTTAGCCATCAAATGTGGCAAGAGTTGTGGTCTGAGGGACACTTCTGTCACACAGTTGCTACTCAAATGAGCAAGAAGCAAGTTAGAAATCAGTCACTTTCTCTTGCACGGAAGAGTACTTTGGTTACGAACAAGGTCATTTAATTAACGACTGTAAACATACCTACATATCTACTTGTCATTCAAGGGTACTCTAGCTGAGCTTCAATTATATCCTGAACATAACTGTTGAACCCCAGAAACAATGCATTGGCTCCTACAATACCAGTAAAACATCTTTCCAAAGCTTTTATGTTTTAGGAGGAGGCCTTGAGAAGCCCTTGTTAAAAGTCAAATTGGAAGATGGGCCATCTATGTAGACTGTCTTAGAAGATGCTGAAATGGCATTCTTACTCCCAATGCAGTCAAGCCTCATACATATGCTGTATATCAGTCATGCACAAACTTCGGCCCTCCTGATGTTTTAGACTTCAACTCCCACAATTCCTAACAGTCGGTGGGAGTTGAAGTCCAAAACACCTGGAGGGCTGGTTTGCCCATGCCTGATATATATACTCATGTATAAGTCTAGAAATTGCATTTCAAAAATTGACCTGTCCCCACAAAAAAAACCCTCAAGTCGACATATCCATAGGTCAGTGCAAGAACTTTACCCTAACTCTTATCCAAAAAGAAATCATCTTATTCTTTGAGTTGATGACTAATGGCAAAAACTTAGGTCCAGGAGAACCTTAAGAAGCATCGATCCCTCTACTCTCTCTCTCTTTGTGGTGGCACCTCTTCTGGACTTGTTGAATGCCTGGATAGCAAAATGGCGGTGGCGGTTTTTTGTGGCTCCCTTTCAAAAGAACACTGGTTTTCCCTCTCCATGGAATGACCCTCACCTTATTTGCGTGTTCCAACAACATCTGTAATTTAGTCCCCCAAATCTGGCCTTGACTTATGCACAAGTATATATGGTACTCTCATTTTCTCCAGTCCTACGACCCTCCAATTATGACACCAGTCCTTCCACATGAAACTGGGCCCATCAGTATTAGGTGGAGACCACTTTCAATTCTAAGAGGAAGCGGTATTCTGTTAGGAGTGGGGTTGGTTTTTTTTAAAGAACAGAACCTCCTCATCTTCTAGTTACTTCGTGGTGAGAAGTGATTGGAAACTGGGCTCTGGACATATCAAAAACAGTCTTGGAAAAACTTTGCAGGCCAAATCAAATATAAATTTCAAGCACTATTTAAATCAGAAGTGACAAAGAGGAACTAGACACGGACTTCCTGCAACAATACCTCAAAAACCAGGTTTGCAAGCAGGTCTATTTACTCCCAGGGTCACCACATCCGAAGTCAGCTATATAGAGTTCAGACTTATTTCCATATACACAGGTTTCAAGTCACATTGGTATTTTCAGGGTCATTCATTTTGGAATGTTTTCTCTTTTCAGTATTTCCACTAATGGACTTTGGCTTGGTTTAAAATTTCGTATCTAATGATTTATTAGTTAGCTCTGGGAAAGTTATTCACCTCTTCTCCATCCTTCTGAACTACCCTTAGGAACAAAAGTAATAATATTTTTATTAAAATGTGCTGGAGGAGCATCAAGAGGCAAAAATTAATATTTGGGAACACTGTAGACTTGAAAGAGGTTATTTATAATAGGATTTTGTTTTATTGCACAAAGTCACATTTCATAATTTTCTATTTCAAGTTCTACTGCAATGAAATACTAAGCCTAGACTAGTGATTTTCAACCAATGTGCTGCGGAACACTAGTGTGCCGTGAGAGATCATCAGGCGTGCCGTGGGAAATTATTTTCGAATTTCATTCATATATAAACTATAAGGCGCATCTGTCCCTTTAAGAAATGGAACCATAGCACTCTCGCGTCACCTAAGAAGTGACGCGAGAGTGCTATGGTCGCGCCATCTTGGATTCGCTCAGATGTGGCTAAGTAAACAAAGTTAGAGTTAGTGCTGCAGCTGCGCGTCAAGTGACAGTGGCAACTTGGGATCAAAGCAAGACAAGCGAGTGACAGTGATGGAGAAGTTTTGGCTTGACTGCAATAAAAACTAAAAACAGAGAGAGACTGACAGCTGTTGAGCAAGAGCTTCGTGTGTGTCTTTCTACCATTCCTGCCAGGTTATCTATTTTGTGTTCATTGAAACAGGCCCAGGTTTCACACTGAGTGTATAAATACATTTAAAAACATATTAACTATATGTATTACTGTGTTAGAGTGTCATTTTGTGTCATTTTGGTTGGTGGTGTGCCCCAGGACTTTGTAAATGTAAAAAATGTGCTGCGGCTCAAAAAAGGTTGAAAATCACTGGCCTAGACCAGTGTTTCCCAACCTTTTTTGAGCCGCGGCACACTTTTAACATTAAAAAAATCCGGGGGCACACCACCAACCAAAATGACACTCTAACACAGTAAAGAACGGCTGGGGGATGGTGACCTGCTGGGAGCAGCTGCTGGGAGTGCCGAAGCTGGGGGGAGGGGGAGGAGCCAGGCCGTGCCATGCCCTGCCCCTCCACGCAGCTTCAGTTCTCCCACAGCTTTGCCAGCCTTGAGGGGGCAGTGCCAAGCCAGCGGTGGCAGAGTCAGCAGAATGCTGGTTTGGCACTGCCCCCTCAAGGCTGGCGAAGCTGTGGGAGCGCTGAAGCCGGGGGAGGGGGCAGAGCCAGGCCATGCCCCGCCCCGCCCCCTCCCACCGGCTTCAGTTCTCCCACAGAGGAGAAGCATGAGTGGTGGACGGGCTTCAGTAGGCGGGGCTCCTCTGCGCAGCTTCAGCGAGTGAGGGGTGAGAGTCGTGGCGGGAGTCATGGCAGATTGGAGGCTGGCTGGGGAAACAGCCAAAGGAGGCGGTGCCCCGGCCCCTTCTTTTTTCTTCACCGCCACTCGGCCCTTCCTCCTCCTCTCCCAAGCAGCAGGAGTTCGGCAGGAGGAGGGGGAGAAGGAAGGGGGCAGAGAGCTTTTCTCGCGGCACACCTGATGATCGCTCACGGCACACTGGTTGAGAAACACTGGCCTAGACTATGTAATGGTCTTGCTGTTAGCAATTTGGGAAAAGCCTCCTTGATTCTTCAGAATGTTTAGCTTGAAGACAAACAGTAAGCATCCCAGAGTTTTAGCTGAAAAATTCTAATTACATTGCTATTGTTAATAAGGAGTAAATCTTTTCTAATTGAAACATAACCAAAACCTGCAATGAAGTTGGGCAGACACCAACTAGAAGCAGAAACACACTGTTACGTAAAATAGAACACTCCCAATATTTATTTATTTATTTATTTATTTGGATTTTTGCACCGCCGACTCCCGGGGGCTCGCGGCGGCTCACAGGCCAATGGCGTAGTGCCAGAGGTTCAGCATAAAAACACAGGAAACATACATTGCTTAAAAACATGCGATACAATAAAACAGTTAAAACAGTAAAAATTAAAACAGTACAATGAGCGGTGGCCGAAGAGCGGTCTATTGTGGATGCAAGGGACCTACTCCCCAAAGGCCTGCCTAAACAAGTAGGTTTTGCAGGCCCGTCTAAAGGGAGTAGGTCCCTCAAAGCTCTGGCCTCGACCGGGAGGCGTTCCATAGCGTAGGAGCTATCACAGAGAACGCCTCCGGCGGGTGGATGTTAAACGAGCCAGCTTAGCAGATGGTACAACCAGTAAATTGGCCTCTTCAGACCGGAGTGATCTCGATGGGCAGTATAAGGCGAGACGGTCCCTCAGATACGCTGGCCCCAGGCCGTGGATGGCCTTAAAGGTAAGAACCAGCACTTTGAAGGCGACCCGGTGCTCAATAGGCAGCCAGTGCAGATCCCGCAAGACTGGAGTTATTCGGCATCCTGCTGGAGCCCCAGACAGGAGCCGGGCGGCGGTGTTCTGCACCAGCTTGAGCTTCCGGATCGACGACATAGGCAGGCCAACGAGCGCGTTGCAGTAGTCTAGCCTTGAGATGACCGTGGCTTGGATCACCGTGGCTAGGTCGTTCGGGACAGATAGGGAGCCAGCCTCCTCGCCTGGCGGAGATGGAAAACGCCGCCTTGCTGACCATGGAGACCTGGGCCTCCATGGTCAGCTGGGAGTCCAGGTGGACGCCTAGGCTTTTCACTGACGGCGCTGGATGCAGCGCCGCACCGTCCAGGGTCGGAAGCCAGGTGCCCACCCCGCCCGGGCGGCCCAGCCACAAGATCTCCGTCTTCGCCGGATTCACCCTCAACCTACTGGCTCGCAGCCATCCAGTAACGGCTTCGAGGCAATGTTGGAAATTATCGGGACGGACTCCGGCCTGCCCCCATCCTCAGAATGAGCTGAGTGTCATCGGCGTATTGATGACAGGTCAGCCCATAACTCCGCACCAGCTGTGCAAGCGGCTGCATGTAGATGTTAAATAACAGAGGGGACAGGATGGCCCCCTGGGGAACCCCACAAATCAGTGGGGAACCCTCAGAGACCACCCCTCCCCTCCTCACACGCTGAGACCGCTGGTGGAGGAAGGAGGCCAGCCATTTAAGGGCTGTCCCCTCACTCCAGCCATGGCCAGGCGGTGGATCAAAAGATTGTGGTCGACCGTGTCAAACGCTGCCGTGAGGTCCAATAACACGAGCAGCGCAGACCCGCCTTGGTCGAGCTGGCAGCGGAGTTGGTCTGTGATGGAGACCAGGACCGTCTCCGTCCCGTGCCCCGAACGGAAGCCGGACTGGAAGGGGTCAAGCCATGTTGTATCATCTATTTGGGAAATGGTACCTAGTTCCATCTAAAACCTAAAAGGCCAGAGAGACAAGCTTATCTTTAAAAGGCCTGTGACAATGAGATTCAAATGCACTCCCTCGACAATACGCTGTACAACTGTGGGGTTGCAGCCAAAAGCCACTCCCTTGTTCTCAGCAGCCTGGCTGTCCTCCCCAGCAGGCATGCAAATATGTCTTCCGCAGCTAGTTTCAGCAGGCAGGCAGGCTGCAAGCAATGACTATGGCACTTTAACTACCCTCCAAAGGCATCCAAGATGAAAATGAGCACTTTGGGCTCACAAATGCACTGGTAAGGAGGAAAGCTGGAGTAGGAGAGACATTATATGGTCCAACCAAAGTGATCCTACCAATACCCCACGAGTTACCACTGTGCATAGCACCAAACGCTTATGCAAGTTTTGTGCAAAATGTAGTGTGGTCTCCAAGATGCCCTATCTCTAGTACAAGGAGTGTGGGTTGGTCTCTGCCTTTCAGGGAGCTTGCACATGTCCTCAATCTATAGCAGTGGTTCCCAACTTGTGGTCGGTGGACCACCAGTGGTCCGCAAGAACTAAAATATGGTCCGCAGCCTCATCTTTACACCATTGCAATGAGAGCGACGGGTCTCATGAAACCCTCTTACAGTGCTGAGGCTTATTAAATATGGTTTTCTGTGGGCGAGCAGATGGGTGACTACTGGGTGGCATATGTTCTGTATCAGAAACTAGAGCTGATGTGGTCTATCCAATGCAATTTTCTGAATCAAAGCCCCAAATAACCAATCTGAATCCAAAGTTGACCAAAACTGATTCATAACCCCTTTGGTACTCATGTTGGACTGTGGTCCCTGGTCAAAAAAGGTTGGGAAACACTGATCTATAGAAACGAAAAATGGAATTGTATAACCCAACTGGGAATTGTCACCCAGAAGACCTTTTCATCGGCTGCCCCAAGAGGACTGTGGAATGACCTGCTGGAAGAGACTGGACAGCTAAATCAGCTATCAGAATTTGAGATACAACTGAACATCTATCTCTTCCAGAGGCAGGTGATTTGTTGTTATTGTTCATATTATATGCTGTATTGGTGCCTTTCAGAACATGCTAGTACTCAAGTCAACAGATATAAGTAGAGTGGGCCCTGGATACCAAAAGCCATGTATGCTCAAGACTCATTATATACAATGGCATAGCAAAACTCTTTCCCTTATATAAAATGGCAGAATTACAGTTTACATTTCGGTATTTATTACAAAATATTTTCAAGCTGTGAATAGTTGAATACATGGATGCAGAGAATGACTGTATCTGCAGAACATCCTTCAGTAGGTACTTGAGGGTTTCAAAGTGTTGTATTCTAGAATGTACACTGAGCAAATCTTTCAACAGTCAAAATTGTGAAAATGACACTGAGAAGGAATGATAAGTAAGCGGCAAGTTTTCTTCATTGCAAGTGCAGCCACATCACATTTGTTCTGTATCTTCCGCATTTGCGCTCTAGTAGCTCACCCTGTTTAATCTTTAAATATGAAGGACATAGTGCAAACACTGGGCTGAGGAGCAAGCTGTTAAGAAGGTTGGCTAAACCTGAAAGAACTCTTCTCCCCACACAGACCCTCAGCAAACCATCTGAATTAATCTGTCACTGGAAGTAGCGCATCCGTCGTTTGCCACCCCCTGTGAATGTTGCAGGCAGCATGAAGATTAAATGTGATCTGGCAACAATCTGTCCAACCAGATCATTCCCTCCTAATCCAGTGTAGAAACAAGATCTAAAGTGTGCCTTGTCATGTGCTAGACCCATCTTACCTGTTTTCACAACTGAAGAGTGGAAGGGTTCTAGGTTTACTAATAGATTTAAGAAATCCAAGGCTGATTGTACAAAAGCACTTTGACAGGCTAATGTACCAAGCTGCTTCAAACATTTTACTGTAAAAACTCGAGTGAAATCACAATTTTTGCTACTTTATTCATCTGCAAAATTTGGATAAGGAAAACTGTTTTGAATGAGGTATTCAACATTTTGGAAATCCTTGCTTCTTTTCTTCCCTAGCTCAAGGCCTCACATAACCCACTCTGCTTTACAAGGGACAATAAGCTTAGGGCAGATAAATCCTCTAAATAGCAAAGCACAAGCAAGTGTTTTACCTGCTACCGTTATGACATTCTAGTTTCAGTCTCACTCAGCATTTCCTTCAACAACAAAGAGGAAACCGATACACCCTAAGAGGTCAAATTTCAATCCAACATGTGTTCCAAATGAAGTATTGTGTGTTTCACTTTACTTCTGCCACAAGCTGATTTTGGACAGCTGCTCAAACTGAACCCCAAATGGCAGCTGGCCTTTGCTTTCCATATGTGAGGTTCATTTCTTCCAGGACAATAGGCTTGTGCTAATGCACATGACAAAGCAAATTCCCATGTCACCATATGCTCAAAGAGCGCATGGGCAAACCTGGACCCTAACATAACTCCATTTGCCACTAATGACCTTCATGATAACACCCAAAAGCTAACCACAGATCCACCAACATGTCACAAACGCATACCAGTTTTCCAAGAATTGTATCTTGCAAAATCAGGGAGGAATGCAAAGTATGTTTCACAACTCCAGTTCAGAAATCTCTGCTCTATCCCTCCAAATGAACAAAACTTCGAAAACAAAAGCAGGAAAGCAGTGTTTTCAACAACTACAGGAAGCATACATTCATTCGGTGCCATACTAATCTCTCCCAGAGCTCTGAAAGGAACAATGCTTCCTCTTATCCTATGACTTGACGCCCATCATTTATTCAGACTCATTCTTTTACTACAAGCAATGAAATTGGTAGGTTTCAGGAGAAGAGTGAGAGAAACCATTTCACGACTAGAATATAAAATGATGTTGTTGTTGAAAAGGTGACTTGAGCTTTTCAAACTCTCACTATTTATGTATGGATCTGTCTTTCATCAGAGCCTTCCTTGATGCTCCCTTTCTCACCTACTAGCCTCCCATAGTGCTTCAGGAAGTAATATTGCACCAAGCCACCACGATCATGAAAGAAAACTTTTCAGCATCCTTGAGATAAGCACATTCTTCTGCAAAAGGCTGGCCTTTAAGTTCAAACCAGAGCCAGGATTGCAATATAAACATGCAGAAGCAAAGCCAGTGTTGATATTTGCAGGGAAGAATGTTTTTCAATTCTTCCCTGCCTGTTAGCATATTGCTTGTTTCTCTGTCCTTTTAAAGTCAGTGTAAACAGAATATGGTTTGTCTTGAAGGATGGGCTTACTTGATTGCAAGCTGACTGCAATCAGGGGTTAAAACACATTAGCTAGCTATTCCGAGGAAATACCATTCTCGGAAATGATCAGCCACAGGAAGGAATGGGGGGAGAAGGGAAGGATTCAGCTGGTGGTGAAGCTGCAAAAGCATACTGGACAAGAAAAGCAGCAGCTTATGAAGAACAAAGAACCAGATTGATTACTGAAGTAGCAGGACAACTGTAAAGGGCAAAAAGACCAGAGGATAAAGAAAGGAGCCCTGTGCATGGGAATAGTTCAGCAAAATGGGTTAAAAAGGAATAGGTTTGGGGACAAAAGCAAGCACTGCTTTGAGGAAGATCAAGAAAAAATGAATGGTGTTTGATATATTTTATGTTTACTACAGCCAACAATATCAAGAGGGCCACACTCTTAACAAACAAAAGCAAGATAAAAGAATATGCCATAGTACACAACTGTTGAGGTGAGGCCTAAATATCCTGAAGGGGACATGCCCTGTCTACAGATGGAAATTGAGTAGGCTGGTTCTGCGTAATACTTGAACAAGTTACTATCCAGAAACACCAGGTACTGTAGGATGTATTTCACACAAATCTACCTCTGAATGTTACTTACTACAGTTATGAGGGTATCCCAAGTTAGCAGGAGACTTGAGGGCATAGATAAACATACACACACAGGAATGATTTTTGGCAGGAATGGAACAAGCATTAAGAACAGTTAAGAGACCGGTAATTTATTAAAGAGATGGCCAAGAGAGAAAGTGATGGGGGTGCTATGAAAAGGTATCAATAAGAAAAGGTTATCAATAAACATAATAATAATATCATCAGGAACTGATGACAATTGGAACAGAGTCATGAGAAAATTGCTGATATGCACATCTGAATAGGCAATTTAAAATAAAATAAGAAGATGGAATAGATGAGGACAAGGACAAATAGGTAGCAATATGGAGGTGGTTCAAAAGGAACAACAACAAGAACCAAATAAGAGATGGGTTGCTAATATTATAACATTCTAATAACTGTGGTTGAGCTTCATGTTTTGGAATGCAGTAAGAAGCTCCAAACAGTCTAGAAAATTAAAAAAAACAAACAAACTCTGATTCCACATTAAGGGAAACCACGATCATGTTGAGAGGATTCAACTGAGGGATGTGACATGAAGAAAGATGCATGCCAAAATATAAATGGGAACAGAGGGGGGGGATGTATAACAGGCAGAGGATGAAGGTGCAACACATTTCAGGAGGGGAAATGGTGTAAAACAAAAGCTGTGTAGTGTTGTGGGTGTTGCTTGAAATGGAAGATCAAGGCTGGATCAAGGCAATTCATATTCAAGGTGGGTGGCTTTCTCTACCATATAATCTTTCAGATGAAACTTAGGAACTCACTCAATTCACGGTTTCCAGAGTTGCCAAGTAGGGCACTGCTATCCATACTGCCCTGGAGGGACAGCAGCTGTCATCACATGAGAGGAACACTAAGAAGGGCAGACGGATAAAGAAAGGGCATAGCATTCTTTGTGACTCCAGGGCATGGCAGTGGGAAGATGTTAGGGATGCTAGGAAGCCACTCTAGATTTTAACAAGTTTCAGGGGAAAAGGGGTGAACAGAAGCTGTAGCAGAGGGGGAAATGATTTAGATATCGTTGTATGAGCTAGAAAAATGAAAAGACAGCAAAGCAGATGCAAAACAGAGACGGCAAAGCAGATCAGTTGAAGAACTAGTTGAGGAAGGAAGTAGGGGCACTAGAAAGCCTTTCAGGGTTGAGTCAAGGAATAAGGTGAAGCAGGGGAGAAATGACAGAATTGAACAATTCCTCAGGCTGGTGGAAGGATGGACAATGTAAGGTAAGGGTGAAACGTGAGAACAGGTATACTGCTGAATGACTGGGAGTGAACAGTGAAGATGAAAGCAAATGGAAAGATATTAGAGAGACACTAGAGTGAGGAGCTAAAAGGATAAAGAGAGGATCAGCCGTAGCATGTGAGTGATAAATAAAGATAATGCAAAAAAAAATGTAAAAAGAGTGGAAAATAAAAGAATTAAAGTAATACTTGCCATGTCATGTCCAGGAAGTCATGGAATTACAACCCAAGAGGACTATAAGAGTACCAGAAGGCGGAGGACTAATGGGAAGTAAAAGGGGCATCAAAAATTGTTTCATTTTAAAAGGGAATCAGTCCAATTTGGCATGTGACAAGAGAATTGCAACCCATTAAAATAATGGTTTTCAACCTGTAGGTCCCCAGGTGTTTTGGCCTACAACTCCCAGAAATCCCAGCCAATTTAGCAGCTGTTAGGATTTCTGGGAGTTGAAGGCCAAAACACCTGGGGACCTACAGGTTGAGAACCACTGCTCTAAAAGAAGGGACACAGGAAACCAAGGTAGTGAGAACTGGCCTCCCATTCATAGGCTCACCATAAATTGAAGTCAATTTGTCAACAATTATCAACAAAAAGGGAAGTGGCGGAGATTTGTCTTTAGAGCTGTACTTTATGGAGTATGGTTATAAGAAAACCATTGAGCAAGGGGTACAGGAATGATTACAATGGGTCAGGAAAGAGGGAGGTAGCAGAATGAGATCTCAATATCCAGTACTGTAGAGGAGGGGGTTTAACAGTGGATCTTCCTGAATGACAGGAGATTAAGAATAGACAAAAGATTATCTCCTAGGTAAATAATAATAATAATAAACAACTTTTATTTGTTTACTGCTTGATCTCCCCGAAGGGACTCATGGCGTTTTCATCAAAGCTAAAGCATTGCAATTGTGGACACAAAACATGCAAAATAATCATTAGAAAACATAGACATAATACTATATAAACCCATGGAGTTCAGCCCCTCAATTCAGTTTGAGGTATATCATGGTGCTAAAGGAGATCCTTCACACCTGGAAGAAGAGGAGTACTGTAGATCAGGAGGGTTCTGCTGCCTTCACATCCTGCTTGTAGGGTGCTCATGACATCAGACTGACCGTTATGGGGGGAAAGGGTGCTTGATTTCATTGACCTTTGGTCTATTCCACGACAACCTTTCAGTAAAAGCTGCAGACTAATGTTTCATGAGTAGGTTGTGCCAAGGACAAACAGCACAAAACATAAGAGCCCAGAAAGGTGGGTGGTCATCAAACCAGAAAGAGTAATTGGAATTAGATGGGGGAGTAGAAGACAGAGCAAGAACAGCAAAGTATTCTGGAGAGGCGGAGAGACACTCACTTTAAATCCTGTGGCTGATTCCTGTGGAAAGCAAGAATTTGCAGTTTTGGGAGGTGCCTTTAAAATTCCCAACCAGAGAAGTCCTAGGTTAAAAACTACAAACTCCAGGATTCTGCAGGAGGCTGCCATAGGATTTAAAGTGGGAGAGCAGTGCTTTGAAGTGTCATGTGATAATCCAGTATGTCAATTAATACTTGATCAGTACCACAAACAAATACCCAAAGAGCAGGTACGAAACTTCAAAATGGGGAGTGGGAGGAGCAATACATTACAATGGGAAGCCACAGCAGATGCTCTTTAAAGAGAATCCCTGGCAGGGAGATCCCATCTGTTAAGTTACAAAAAAGAAAGAAAGAAAGAAAAGAGAATGGTTGGTGTAAAACCTATTGTTAGCCACAACCAGAAAAAAACCATGAAATCAACTGGATTTACCTGTAAGCTGACTGTCATTCAAAAACTGTTTTCCCAAGTTTGTCCTTGTTGGGACTAATCAAGAAAAAAATCAAGAATTGTGACATAAAAGGAAGAGAAAGGGGCAGAAAACTGAAAAAAAGAAAGAGAAAAATAAAACAAAATATTTTAAACAATGTGACAGAAAGAGATATATGAAAACAGAACAAGAAACTAAAATGAATGAGATTTGAGAGAAGTTTTAAGGAAATTTTTTTGCAAGTGATGTGACAGAAGAGGGTGCAGGTAAACAGGGCAAAAATACTAAAATGAGAGAAAATTCAATATTTTTATAGGGATTTGAAAGGAGACATATGAGAAGATGGAACGGAAATAAATGAGACATTTTTTAAAAAAAGGGGATGTGACAATGGGGATGGCACCAAAATGTATGAGAAAATAGTTTTGAGAGGGATGTGACAGAATGGAGCAGGGGAGTAAACAGAAAAATGTCAAAAATTCTATTTTTTGAAAGGGACATGAAAGAAACCAGTATGTGAAAACAGTGTAGGGAATTAAAATAAAAGAGAGAAACTTCAAAAATTATTTTTGGAGACTGATATGACAGAAGAAGACATGTTGGAGTGGGAAAGAGACATGATACTTAAATTTGAGAGGGCATGACAGAAGGAGGCATGTGGGAAGGGAGAGGTTGGCTAAAACCAATGAGAAAAAATAAAACAAAATCCTGAAATCAATATGACGGAAGGAGACATGTGTGGAGGGGAAAAGAATTAGAATGAATGAGAACCATTACATATAGAGACGGGGGATGTGATTAAAAAAACTATAATAAATGAGAGATTGATTAATTGAGGAGATATGTAAGGATGGACAAGGAACTAAAATATTATTTTTAAAATATAGATAGGAGACATGATACCAGGAGATATGTAAGAATGGAGGGAACTGAAATAAATGAGAAAAGGACAAACATACGCATATTGTATTACTTATATATATATTATATGTGTATATATGAAAGGGATGTGGAAGAATGAGATAAGGGATAAAGGGGCACAAAACTAAAGGAAAAAATAATTTTCAATATTTTCTCACCTTATTTTTATATATTTTATATGCATTTATATTAATGTGTATGTGTGCGCATTTATATTAATGTATATTAATGTATATGTATATATTTGAGAGGGATGTATAAAAAGGAAATATGAGATAAAGGGGCAGAAACTAAATGAAAAAGATAAATTTCAAGACCTTATTTTTATATATATTATTGTGTGTGCGTGTATATGTATATGTGTGTGTGTGTGTGTGTGTATGAGAGGGATGTAACAAAACGGGATATGAGATAAAGGAGTAGAAATATTTTTGTACCTTATTTTTATATATGGCAATTGATGTGTGTGTGTGTGTATATATATATATGTATGTGTGTATATATGTGTGTATATATACATACATAGACATGACAGAAGGAGATATGAGATAAAGGAGTAGAAACTAAACGGAAAAATAAATTTCAAGATTTTCGTACCTTATTTTAAAATGTATCATTTGATATGTATATTTATTGATTTGTGCGTGTATAGAGACAGGGGAGGACATGATAGAAGGAGATATGAGATAAAGGAGTAGAAACTAAACGGGAAAAATAAATATCAAGAATTTCATAACTTATTTTGATATATATCATTTTATGTGTGTATATCTTGAATTGTATTTCTATATTAATAAATTATATTATAATATATTATTACATATAATTATTATATGTAATAATATTATTATATCAAATAACAGTATATAATATTATTACATCCTTCGAGATGTGTCCTTCGAGCCGGTGCAATGGATTTTTCTGGTGGAGTGCAGCGTGCACAGAACTGGCCTCACCCTTTAAACCAGGGCTGTCCAACTTCTTCCGACCCAAGGGCCGGAAGAAGTGTCACTGATCACCTGGGGGGCCGGAGGTGATCAGTGAGCGGGGGGGGCGGGGCCGCTCGTGGGGGGTGGGGCGGGGCCACTCACTCACATAGCCCCTCCTCTGTCCCCCCGCTCGCACCGCTCCTCGGATCCCGGGCGGCAGGGGCGAGCGGGGAGAAGGAGGAGGGGCTACAGAGGAAGAAGGCAGCCGGCTTCCTCCGTAGCCACTCCTGCTTCTCCCCGCTCGCACCGCTTCTCGGATCCCGGGCGGCAGGCGCGCGGGGAGAAGCAGGAGTGGCTACAGAGGGATCCTCCTCCTAGCACTCCTGCTTCTTGTCCCTCTTGTCCCTCACCAGCGCTGATGCAAACCAGTTTGCATAGGTGCCGGCGAGAGAGGGAAGAAGAGGGCAGTGCAGGGAGGAGGAGCTGGCTCCCTTCCTTCTCCCTGCCCCGCCTCCTCCCATCCCTCCCCCCCGCCGCTGCGATCTTGCAGCGGTGGCGCGGAGAGAGGGACGGAGGGGGCGGTGCAGGGAGGAGGAGCTGGCTCACTTCCTCCTCCCTGCCCCGCCCCCCGGCCGCCATTTTTAAAAAATATATATTTTTAAAAAATTAAATTTAAAAATGGCGGCCGGGGGCATAGCGGGGGCCGTGTCCAACAGGCTGGGGGGGCGTGTACAGCCCCCGGGCCGCCTGTTGGACAGCCCTGCTTTAAACCAAAGGTTCGTCTGCCAGGGCCTAGCAAGCTTGGACGGTGGCAGCTAGGTCCTCAAGTTGTAGGTTTGGTTTGAGTTTTCTTCTCTTACATGGTTGACCTTACAGGGTTAGACGAGCAGCATCTGCCCAGGTTTGAAATCAGAGTTTTCCTTCTCTTAGGATGGTTACCAAAAGGCTAGAGAGCCCATCCTGCCCATTGGCGCTCTTTGCCAGACCCTTCAGTTGTGACCTGTCTGGCATGGAAGGCCCTACCGGTGGCTATTATGCCACCGCCAGCATAGCTCACAACTTCATTAGGGTACGCAAGCCTCTCCCCCACGGCAAGGGGGCAGCAATGGAGAGGCATATTATTATATAGAATAATAATAATATTATATTATTATATATTATTATTATTATAGAGAATCATAGCATCATGGAGTTGGAAGAGACCTCGTGGACCTTCCAGTCCAACCCCATTCTGCCAAGAAGCAAGAAAATTGCATTCAAAGCACCCCCGACAGATGGCCATCCAGACTCTGCTTCAAACCCTCCAAAGGAGGAGCCTCCGCACAACACACACACACACACATATATATGTTTGAGAAGGACGTGGCAGGAGATAAAGAGATGAAGAAGTAAAAAGTAAAGGAAAAAATAAATTTCAAGATTTTCGTTATATATATATATATAAAATTTATAAAAATAAGGTATGAAAATCTAGAAATTTATTTAAATGCATACAAATTAATATAATATATATTCATATTATATATTATATACAAATATATATATCATATCTATAAATATATATGATATATTATATTATATATTATATACAAATGTATATATATAACAAATTTGTATATAATATATATGACTATATATTTATAAATATGATATATATATTAATTTGTATATTATATATAATATATATAGATATATATGAATATATATATATTATATTAATTAGTATATTGGCATATTTATAGATATGATATATATATAAAAATGTGTATATTATATATAATATATAATATTTATAGATATGATATATATATTTGTATACTATAATATATATTTATAGATATGATATACAGTATATATTTGTATACTGTATATAATATATAAGATTATATATAGTTATAGATATATATTTGTATACTATATAATATATATTTGTAGATATTATATATATATATATGTTTGTATATTATATATAATATATATTTATAGATATGATATATATATATAAATTTGTATATAATATATGATTATAGATATTTATAGATATGAGATATATATTTGTATACTATATATAATATATATGACTATATATTTATAGATATGATATATATATTTATTTGTATAGTATATAATATATATATATATTAATATATGATATTAATGTGAATATTGGCAATATATCCCTATATTGTTGGCAGCACTAGAGAGGGAGAGAGAGGTGTCTACGGAGGCTCTGAAGGGACAAGGTGGTGGTGGTGGTGGGGCGCGGCCTAGGCCTCTCTGCGGAGCCTGCCTCGATTAGCTCCCTTCCCCGCTCGCTCGCTGGCTCACCGTGAGGCCGGTGCCTAGCACGATCACGTCGTACTCTTCGTTCATGGCGGCGGCGAAGAGGACCTGCTGGCGGCGGCGCCGGGGCGGCAGAGGAGGAGGAGGAAGGCCGGCGGGCTGGGGCCTGGCGGGGGCTTCGCTTCCTTCGCGGGAGGAGGAGGAGCGCAAAATGGAGGCGCCACTGCCAACGCCGCTGTGAGGAGACCGCGCCAGGGGGGCGGGGCTTTGGCTGGGGGGCGTGGCGTGGATGAGGACCCCGCGGATCGGGGCGGAGCTTCCGTGCGCCCTCACCCTCTCCGCCTGGGGGGCGGGGCCTCGGTGGGTGGGCGGGGCCTGGCCCCCAATGGCCCCTAGCGTCCGCGCCAGGGGGACGTGGCTTTGGGAAGGGGGCGGGGCCTGCCGGGACCCTCCTGCCGACCCGGGCCTCTCCATTGGGCCGAAAGAAATGGGAGGAGCTCGAGGTGGTGTCTGAGCCGCTCCGGCGCCGTCATTGGTCTCCC
This sequence comes from Anolis apletophallus, assembly GCA_030556195.1. NCBI lineage: Eukaryota > Metazoa > Chordata > Lepidosauria > Squamata > Anolidae > Anolis > Anolis apletophallus. Next base: position 134,722,822 of record JARBWK010000009.1, on the reverse strand, counting down.
TGGCGACACGTCAATCACCGCCGCGGCTTTTTGTTTCCTCCCTCCGTTCTAAGGGACGCTGTCGCTAAGGGGCGGGGCGAGAGGCCACGCCCCTCGGCCTCTCTGCCACGCTGATTGGCTCCTGCTGACGTCTAAGTCTGGGAGTTTTGGCGCAGGCGCAGAAGCGACAACAAGGGACTTGGGGGAAGGCTATCTTGCAGGCTTTGCTGCATAATTGGGTTCCTAGCTCCAAATATACAATTGTAGGTTTTTGGTTTAGCACTTGAATGCATTTATGAGCTGTTTGGGCTGGAGGTCAGCCTGAAGAAAACTGAAGTCCTCTACCAGCCCGCACCACAGGAAGAACACCATCCTCCCCATGTCAACATAGGCTAATCTGTGCTTAAGTCCGTCCCTGACACACCCCAGCCTGCACACCAGCCTGATTCCTTAACCCAGTGTTTCCCAACCTTTTTTGAGCCGCGGCACACTTTTAACATTAAAAAAATCCGGGGGCACACCACCAACCAAAATGACACAAAATGACACTCTAACACAGTAAAGAACGCCTGGGGGATGGTGAGCTGCTGGGAGCAGCTGCTGGGAGTCCCGAAGCCAAGGGAGGAGCCAGGCCACACCATGTCTAAAGTCATGCACATCGGGGCAAAGAACCCCAACTACACCTACAAATTGATGGGGTCAAAGCTTTCCGAGACAAACCAGGAAAGGGATCTTGGGGTCTTGGTGGACAGCTCAATGAAGATGTCAACCCAGTGCGCAGCAGCAGTGAAAAAAGCAAATTCTATGCTTGGTATGATCAGGAAGGGAATCGAAAATAGGTCAGCAAATGTTGTATTACCTCTCTACAAATCTATGGTGAGGCCACATCTGGAGTACTGTGTACAATTCTGGTCACCGCACCTCAAGAAGGATATAACGGAACTGGAAAAGGTACAGAAAAGGGCAACAAGAATGATCCAAGGGATGGAGCAGCTCCCTTATGAAACCAGGTTGCAACGCCTTGGTCTTTTCAGCCTTGAAAGACGGCGTTTAAGAGGTGACTTGATCGAAGTGTATAAAATCATGCATGGGATAGAAAAGGTGAATAAAGAAAAATATTTTCTTGTCACAAAACACTAGGACTAGGGGGCACTCCCTGAAGCTCCAAAGTAGGAAAATTAGGACTAATAAAGGGAAATATTTCTTCACCCAGAGGGTCATTGGGTTATGGAACTCACTTCAGAAGAGGTTGTGACAGCTGTCAGCCTGGACAGCTTCAAGGCAGGATTAGACAGATTCATGGATACCAAGTGTATCGGTAGTTACTGAAAAGGACATTCAAGTGCCACCTCGGAGTTGGTTGAGGCAGGCAGGATTTCCCCGGGTACTGGTTGTGGGGGTCGGGAGCAGGTCAGGTTTTGCCCTCCCTTCTGCTCGAGATCCCCGTCTACAACTGGTGGGCCACTGTGTGATACAGAATGCTGGACTAGATGGGCTGAGGTCCGATTCAGCATGGCTCTTCTTAAGCTGTGGGAGTGCTGAAGCCGGGGGGAGGGGGCGAAGCCAGGCTGCATCATGCCCCCCCCCCCCCGGCTTCAGCTCTCTCACAGAGGAGGAGCATGAGTGGTGGACGGGCTTCAGTAGGCGGGGCTCCTCCGCGCGGCTTCAACAAGCAAGGGGTGAGAGTCATGGCGGGAGTCATGGCAGATTGGAGGCTGGTTGGGGAAAGCCAAAGGAGGCGGTGCCCCAGTCCCTTCTTCTTTTTCTTTGCGGCCGCCATCCTTCCTCCTCCTCTCCCAAGCAGCAGGAGTTTGGCAGGAGGAGGGGGGAAGGAAGGGGGGAAGAGAGCTTTTCTCGCGGCACACCTGATGATCGCTCATGGCACACTGGTTGAGAAACACTGCCATGACCAAACCAGATCAAAGCCATGTTGTTTCTGAGATGCCAGCTAGGCCAGAAAGCAAGCCGCTGCAGAGGCCTCCAGTTCAATCCACGTTCAAGGCCAGGTGAAACTCAGCTCCATCCCGGGCCGATAAGGACAAGCGCTGGGAAAGTGGCGCCGAGTTAACTCCTTTCCACCCAGGTGCAGGCACTAATGAGCCAACATACCATTCTGATGAGGGAGGCTTGAGAAAGCCCAGCTGGATTCCAGCTCCTGAGAACCAGTTACGACGCACCTATGCGTCGTAAGGATCAAAGCCTGTGGGACCTATTTAAGTTAGGTCTTAGAGATGGGTGGCATCTCTCGCCAACGTTCAGCTTCAAGCCTTCAAGGAACTTTGCCTCGGCCAGTGGGCCTCCCAGCCTTTGGACTCTGTTTGCCAAGCCTTTGTGCCAAGAACTTATCCCTGGATCTAGCCCATTGGGGTATTAAGACTTTTTTTACCTATTTTGATTCTGTTTTGCTTTTGGACTATTGCTTTGCAATAACCTGATGCTTGGAAGCATCGTTGGACTATAACTCTCTTTCTTTTACTACTTTTACTTATTCTAAATAAAGCATTTAACCGTAGCTGGTCTCAAGTGGTTTACTGAGGGAGCCATCAGGGCTAAGGTGCAACAGTCCAGCAGTTCATCTCCCTGGGAAGCATCATCTCTTCAGACGCCAAGATTGACAAAGAGATAGATCACAGATTAGCAAAGGCATAGAGTGCATTCGGAAGGCTTCACAAAAGAGTCTGGAGCAACAAGCACCTGAGGCAAAGCACCAAAATCAGTGTGTACAGAGCTATCGTACTGTTTATTCTCCTCTATGGGTCTGAAACATGGGTCACCTATCGCCAACACCTACGACTCCTCGAACGCTTTCATCAGCGCTCTCCGCACAATCCTAAATATACACTGGAACTGACTATGTGACTAATGTTGCTGTCCTTGAGCAAGCAGGGATCACCAGCATTGAGGCCTTGCTATTGAGAACACAGCTGCACTGGGCAGGGCACGGCTCTTGGATGGAGGACCACCGCCTCCCAAAGATACTACTCTATGGTGAACTTGCCACGGGTCAGCGCAAGAGAGGCGCCCCCAAAAGAGATATAAGGACTCCCTGAAACAACATCTCAGGCTCGGCCAGATTGATCACCAACAATGGTCCACCCTGGCCTCACATCGGAGGCATGGAGACGCACTATCCACAATGCTGCGGCCTCTTTCGAGAAGACATGCCGAACAGGTCTCGAAGAGAAACAACAACGCAGAAAGAACCGCAACTTCGAAACAAAGTCACCCAAGGAGACTTTCTGCTGTGCTTTCTGCAACTGAACTTGCCTATCTCGGATTGACTTTTAGTCATCAACGCGCTTGTAGAAAGTGTGGGATGAGGCCTTCCTAAAAATCTTCGTTCGCAAAGTAATGCTGAGATATATATATATATAGAAATTTTACGAGGGGCGTTCATTAAAGATTTTTCCCCAACCCACTTCTATTTATCACAGGATGCTGAAACTGCCCATGTGTAATTATCAAAGTCTCTATAGGTTACGTGCCGGTTTTGATGTGGCAAGTGCTGAAGTGGTGTGAGGTTTGAGAATGGACCTGCTGGAATACAGAGTATTCCCATCCGATCCCAAGGCTTTCCTCTAAACCAGGGCTGCCCAACTGGCGGCCCGGGGACCGTATACGGCCTCCCAGCCCTTTCCCTACGGCCCCCTAAGCTTTTTAATAAAAAATAAATATTGAAAAATAAAATAAATAATAATTTTTTTAAAAAAATACCTACTTCCGGGTTCGGAGCAAGTATCGTGAGAATACGCAATCCACACGGGATTTCGGTGTCAACGCGAGATCACGCCGACGTTGACAGCGAAATCCTGTGTGGATTGTGTATTCTCGCGATACTCTTCGGCTACTCTACTACTGGACCGCTGAGGCCCACAGACGCAATTAGGACCTTCTTCGACTCAGTCGGTTGCCGCCTCTCTCGTCGTCTGGGTACTCCTGGATCTTGCGCGTTTGGAAAAGGTAGGCCGAAGCAGGGGGCTCCTCAGGGGGCTCCTCATTCCCTCCCCCCATCTCCCCTCATGTATTAAATATAAAATTAAATACATTTAAAGATGAAATAAGGGGAGATGGGATACATTAAAATAAGAGGAGAGGGGAGGATGGAATTAAATATATTTAATATTAAATAAAAATAAGTGGAAAGGGGAGGATGGAATTAAATATATTTAATATTAAATTAAAATAAGGGGAGAGGGGAGAGGGCGCCGGGGGAGAGGGCGGAGCCGGGGGCGGGGAGGGGGCAGAGCCAGGGGCGGGGGCAGACCCTACGGCCCCCCAGGTCATCAGTGACCGGAATTCAGGCCCCTGGGCCGGTAGAAGTTGGACAGCCCTGCTCTAAACCTAACCTTCAATGTCAAAGAAAACCAAATAAGCCACTTCGAACTCAGAAGAGTAGTCCTCAAGTTCCTTTCCTTGAAAGGCTGCACATCGAAGGAGACGATCCATGAGAAGAAAGAGGTTGATGGTGAGGATTCCCCATCATACGATGGAGTCAAGAACTGGCCTCAATTCAAATGTGGCTGGACTTTGGTGGAAACAGCTCCCATTCCAGGGTGACCCCACTCTGCTATTGATGAAAACAACAGCCAGCAAGTGGGCAATACAGAATGATGCTGGAAGTCAGCTATGACCAGCAGTGCTGTAGAATTTGAAGAGGTATGAATGGAGGGTGGAAGAGAGAAATGTGCCAAGAGGATGGCACGTCAAGCCAACCCTGACCACTTGGAAAACGATGTCCTTACTGTGGAAGAACATGTGGATCATGAATAGGGTTCCTCAGCCACCTACGGGCCCACCACCAAGAGGACCATCACCTTAGAGAACCATCACCCTCAAGCTACGAGGGATCACCTAAGTAAGTAAGCAGCAGCAGTGGTTCAGAGCCCGGAAGATGACGGTGGCAACGGAAATGGCTAATCCCTTGCAACTCCCATCCGATCCCAAGGCTTTCCTCTAAACCTAACCTTCAATGTCAAAGAAAACCAAATAAGCCACCTCGAACTCAGAAGAGATCCTGCTGGACACGGATCTCCCGCCTTTCAATGAGCTGCACCCTGAAAGTAAACCTTTCGCTCACGGTGTGAAACGAAGCAGAGCTGCTGTTTGTAATTCACAACCGGATCAGGAGAAATAATTATTACAAGCAAATCACATTTGCTGCTGCCTAATGGAAGGCTTAAGGAAGCAGAAAGCTTTCGCTGTTCCGGTCGACTGAGAGCGAAAGTACGGACGAGACAGGCCTGGAGGACAGGTCCCGCTGTGACAGATGCAAGCCATGGAGCGGACGTAAAGCCTTCCTAAGTACTTTGGCTGCTGAGTCTGCTGAAAAAGTGATCCCCCTGCACACAGGAACACACTTTGTAGTTGTATTGAGTGTTTCACGGGGATGCTTGCCTGGGCCTGCCAAATCGGTCTTCAGCGACCCAAAGCGGCTGGATGAATTAACTGGATTGTGTTCTGCATTTAGGAGGCAAAGAGGAGACTCAGATTGCAAGCATTGTTCAACCAGCCCCCCACATTTGTATTTAATTTCGGAAGGATTTGCTTAAAACATTCTTTCAACAGTGTAATCAGGCATGGGCCACCTTGGGCCCTCCAGGTGTTTTGGACTTCGACTCCCACCATTCCTAACAGCCTTCTGGGTGTTTGTGGAAGTTGAAGTCCAAAACACCTGGAGAGCCCAAGTTCGTCCATACCTGCGTTGCTTCCAATGGGGATGGCTTCCTGGGCCAGTTGTTTGCTCGGCTGCTTTCCGTATTAGCATTGAATACTAATTACCAAGTGAATTAGGAAACCCCTCGTTCTCAACCTCGGCAGCTGCTTTCTTGCAGATTGCCCGTTGCCCATGCTGGCTATATATTCTTTCTGGCAGTTTTGGCATTCTGAGCAACCCCGGGAGATTTCCAGAATGTTGGCTCCTCAACTCACTAAACTTCTCCAACTGTGCTTTATCAAACATGCCAATGTCTTTATTTTGTGTTGTCAAAGGCTTTTGTAGCCGGAATCACTGGGTTGCTGTGTGTTTTATTTATTTACTTTATTTATATTCCGCTCCTCTCGCCCCAAAGGGGACTCAGAGCGGATTACAGTACACATACTTGCAGACAATCCTTGCAGTTCAATATATATAGACATATTTGTCCATATATAGACGGACATAGACGGACAGAGGCAAACTTCTGGTAAATTTCTGGCCACCAGGGGAAGCTGATGCACTCCTTTCTCAGTGTTTTCCTTCCCTTGTTGTTCTTCCGCATTCCTCAGCGATTCCTGGAGTTCTTTATGGCCTCATAAATCAGTCAAAATTTGCCTCACCACTTAAGGTGGTACCTTTATCTCCTACTTGACAAATGAACTGTCTTTCGGGCTGCAAAGGTCGACAGCAGGCTACACTTAAGGTCGAGCACCCACCTCAACCCAGGCAGGCCTCAAACTCATGACCTACTGGTCAGAGAGATCTTATGCAGCAGACATTTAGCCAGCTGCGCCACTTCCTGGTGTTTTCCAGAATGTATGGCCATGTTCCAGAAGCATTCTCTCCTGACCTTCTCAGTGGTGGCTCCTCGGCTGCGGAACTCCCTCCCCAATGAAATCTGGTCTGCCCCCTCCCTCCTAGCCTTTAAAAAATTTAAAACCTGGCTGTGGGATCAAGCATTTGAGCAGTAGATGTAGCATTTAGGAATAAAGTGATTTCCTGAGACGGGCAATGGACTGGCCTTGGACTTTGATTCTGAACTGGTGGAAATTTTAAATGATTTTTTAAATAACTGTTTTAAGCTGTTGTTTTAATTGGAACTGTTTATTTCATTGTATGCGTTTGGTATCTAATGGTTGCCTGTTATAAAGCCGCCCCGAGTCCCCCTCCGGGGATGAGAAGGATGAGGTACAAATGCACGAAATAAATGAATAAAATACATAAATATTTTTTTATCTTGCAAGTTATTATGTTGCATGCATGACACAGTGGGATCAGGGAGGGAAGTAAGAAAGTGTCTGTGGGATGTATCTGAAGAAAAAATCTTTAATAGTACTGTTGTAACAGCTGCTTTTGGAAGTGCCAAGTTGCTAATGCCAACTGTACCCACAGACTGGCTGAGTTTTGTTCATCTGGTCTTGAGTATAAAGATAATTTAAGATTCTGAATGTAACATCAACCAAAGTGACCTAAAACTCAGGTGTAATTTCCGAGAAAATAGATGTTCTTGACAAGCACTTTCCTCAAAAATGTTGCCTTTATGTTTTTAATCTGACTTGGTTTGAAGTCTTTCTTGGACTCATCATACAGAACAAAGGAGAATAAAATCTGTCTCGGATCTGAGTCAGGGAGAGCAATTGGACCAAAATCTCCATAGCTTGTGATCAAAACCAAATGCTAAAGGAAGCTGCTGTAATAACTTGAAAGGAAATCCTGAAGAGTCTTTGGTAATTATTCTGACACAAAAAGAACATGTAACTCCAAAGGCATCATTATTGTAGTTCTTACTGTTAGTCTTAAGATAATTGTTGATCTTGTTGATTTTGAAGAAACAAAGTCAATACATGGCCCATACAGAATAGAGTAGCTCTGTAAGAACTGAAACTATATCACAGAGGAAGGAATAAAGGCTCTTTTTTTCTTTAAAAATAAATAAATAAATAAATATTTAGTTTCCAACAGATTCCTCAATCTCTGAGGATGCCTGCCATAAATGTGGGTGAAACGTCAGGAGAGAATGCTTCTGGAACATGGCCAGACAGCCCGGAAAACTCACAGAAACCCAGTGTCTTTATTTTCTCATCCTTTTTGGCACAAGACCCAAAACACCTTCACCAACAGGACTGGATGAAAGGTCAATAAATGCTAATCAATGTGACCAATGGCAACATTCACACTTGCCTCAACCAGACAAGAGTTCTTTCTCTCACCCTGGACATTATTCCACAGATATATAAATTTCACTTGTCTAGTTTCCAACAGACCCCTCAACCCCTGAGGATGCCTGCCATAGATGTGAGCGAAATGTCAGAAGAGAATGCCTCTGGAACACAGCCATACAGACCAGAAAACTCACAGCAATCCAGTGTCTTTATTTTCTCACCTCTCTTTTGGCACAAGACCCAAAGTAAGCACAAAGTTTGGCGTCCCACGAACACAGTGCAAAAGGGAGGGGCAGCGGGCACGCTATATAGCTAAGAGTCGCAATGAATCACACATAAACTAAATCTCTGAAGCATAGATATATAGTATTCATGAAAGCAAATAATAATTATACATATAAACAGGTAAATACCCTATTACATATCATAACATGCAACAGCGGTGAGACTCACATACAAGTGAGCGAAGACGCAGAAGTAGGCGGATGCAAGCCGATGACGTATAAAACAAAGCACACAGACCCGACAGCCCCGAAAGCTTCAGGAAAAAAAGTCAATAAGTTCAATACAATCAAAGTAAAGTTCATGTAATATATCAAAATGATTCCCTGAAGGGCGCCCATCGGTCAACGAATTGGTAGAATCCTGCGCGCTTCGCTTTCACCCCATAGGGCTTCTCAGGACTGGGGGGGTATGGCCTGATGGCGAATTCTCGCGAGCGCCTCGGAGCCAAAATGGCGCTAGGTTGACATGGGCAGATACACCGCAGAAGCTGACAGTATCCGTGGATACCGGGCCACACTTGCCTCAACCAGACAAGAGTTCGTTCTCTCACCCTGGACATTATTCCACAGATATATAAATTTCACTTGTCTAGTTTCCAACAGACCCCTCAACCCCTGAGGATGTCTGCCATAGATGTGGGGGAAATGTCAGAAGAGAATGCCTCTGGAACACAGCCATACAGGCCAGAAAACTCACAGCAATCCAGTGTCTTTATTTTCTCACCTCTCTTTTGGCACAAGACCCAAAGTAAGCACAAAGTTTGGCGTCCCACGAACACAAAGCAAAAGGGAGGGGCAGCGGGCACGCTATATAGCTAAGAGTCGCAATGAATCACACATAAACTAAATCTCTGAAGCATAGATATATAGTATTCATGAAAGCAAATAATAATTATACATATAAACAGGTAAATACCCTATTACATATCATAACATGCAACAGCGGTGAGACTCACATACAAGTGAGCGAAGACGCAGAAGTAGGCGGATGCAAGCCGATGACGTATAAAACAAAGCACACAGACCCGGACAGCCCCCCCGAAAGCTTCAGGAAAAAAGTCAATAAGTTCAATACAATCAAAGTAAAGTTCACATGTAATATATCAAAATGATTCCCTGAAGGGCGTCCATCGGTCAACGAATTGGTAGAATCCTGCGCGCCTTCGTTTCACCCCATAGGGGCTTCCTCAGGACTGGGGGTATGGCCTGGATGGCGAATTCTCGCGAGCGTCTCGGAGCCAAAAATGGCGCTAGGTTGACATGGGCAGATACACCGCAGAAGCTGACAGTATCCGTGGATACCGGGCCACACTTGCCTCAACCAGACAAGAGTTCTTTCTTTCACCCTGGACATTATTCCACAGATATATAAATTTCACTTGTCTAGTTTCCAACAGACCCCTCAACCCCTGAGGATGTCTGCCATAGATGTGGGGGAAATGTCAGAAGAGAATGCCTCTGGAACACAGCCATACAGGCCAGAAAGCTCACAGCAACCCAGTGTCTTTATTTTCTCACCTCTCTTTTGGCACAAGACCCAAAGTAGACACCATCACCAACTTGATAAAGTCTTCCAATGGGACTGGATGTTTGCTCCAGGAAAGATTTTCCAATGATCAAGACAGGGACTGGATAGGACTTGTATGTAAGCAGACTTCTAGGCAAGTTTAAACTTTCCATGTTAAGACCCAGAAGCAGCAAAAGTGGGAGATGCTGGAAAGAAAGGTCCCCGTTCTCTTTGCCATAAAGGAAGGTTTTCATGCGCTCATGCCTGTCTTCTCAAAAAGCTGGAGGAGGCTCGGCTTCCTGGCCACCTGCCAGGCATGTGTTCCAGAGAAGTCTGGCGAATCTTGCAATCCCGCCTCGAGGAGAACGTGCGCACACGAGGTATGCTGCCCAGCGCACGCCATATGCAGGGCTGTAGGAAGAAGCAGGGAGAAGAACAACAACACACTAAGGGGCCTTTTCACGCTGCACAATGACAGCATTATGAGTCTGGCTTAATCCTATGGAATCCTCAGAGCTGTACTTGAATGAGTTGCTAGAGCTCACTGAGAACTGTGAGGGCTCTTGGTTAAACTACTAATCCCAGGAGCACAGAACCAGGATATTTAAAGAGGCATCTTCTTTCTATAACTATGAAAGGGTCCTAAAGCTGAAGTGGAATTGGAGAAGGGGCTGACATCAGCTCTGCTTATTTGTTTTGATATTACTGTTGTGGTTATTGGGTTGCCGTGAGTTTTTTTGGGCTGTACGTCCATGTTCCAGTAGCATTCTCTCCTGACGTTTCTCCTGCATCTGTGGCAAGCATCCTCAGAGGTTTGTGCAGAGGTCTGTCTGAAGTGAGGCAAGTGGAGTGTGTGTGTGTGTGTCTGCATCTTTTTTATTTATTTATTTACAGTATTTATATTCCACCCTTCTCACCCCGCAGGGGACTCAGGGTGGATTACAATGTACATGTACATGGCAAACATTCAATGCCATAGACACACAATACATATAGACAGTCAGAGGCTATTTAACATTTCAACGTCTGGCCACCAGGGGAGCTGTCGCTTCACTGTCCATCTACAACACTGATGAAGTACTTTCCGCATTCCCCGCATGCTTTTGCTCAAGATTTTTTATGGCATCGTAAATGTTGTTAAATTAGCCTCCCCACACATAGGTGGTACCTAAATTTCCTACTTGACATGCAACTGTCTTTCGGGCTGCAAAGGTCGACAACAAGCTACACAATTGGCCGAAAGCTCACTCCGACCTGGGCTGGCTTTGAACTCATGTTCTTTTGGTTAGTAGTGATCTTTAATGCAGTTGACACCCAGCCAGCTGCGCTACAGTCCTGTCTGTCTGTCTGTCTGTGGAATGTCCAGGGATTGGAGAAAGAATGCTTGTCTGTTTGAGGCAAGTGTAAATGTTGCAGTTAGCAAGCCTGATATATACACTCCACTTGCCTCATTTCGAACAGACCTTTAAACAAATCTCCGAGGATGCTTCAGGAAATGTCAGGAGAGAATGCTACTGGAACATGTCCATACAGCTTGAAAAATTCACAACAACCCAGTGATTCAGGCCATGGAAGCCTTCGATAACACGTTGTTGTTGTGTTACTACAAGTGAAGGGTCTTACTTTACTTGTCTCTTAGGGAGGCATTAAAGCTCTCTGGCTGAGAATTCCGAATACCCTACAACAGGGCTGTCCAACAGGTGGCCCATGGGCCGTACATGGCCCGCCAGCCCCTTGCATCCAGGCCCCCTACCCTCCTGCAATAAAAATAAAAATTTTAAAAATCCCGATTAAAAAAAAAATCCCAAAAAAATCCCCCCCAAAAAGTGCGCATGCATGCGCCGCTTCTGCCACCCTGATGCTGTGGGAGGGGCTAAGGGGAGCCCCCCTTAGCTCCTCCCTCCCTCCTACAACGTTAGCCAGGGTGGCAGAACTGGGAGAAATCGCTGCTTCTGCCGCCCTGGCTGACACTGTAGGAGGGAGGGAGGGGCCACGGGGAGCCGACCTTAGCTTTGCCCTCCCTCCTACAGCATCAGCCAGGGCGGCAGAACCAGGAGAAACTGCCCCCCGCGATCGGCCCCGCCCCCTGCGAGTGACCACGCCCCCCGCTGCGGCCTGGCCCGCCACCTGATCAGTCACCGGAATTCCGGGCCTTGGGCTGGTAGAAGTTGGACAGCCCTGCCCTACAAAACTACAAATCCATGGATTCCATGGGAAAGAGCCATGACTGGGATCAAAGTGCTATAATAGTATGGTGTGGGTTTAAAGAAATGCTTTCTGCAATATAATGTAACAGGAGAGTGCATGAAAGAACATTAATTTACCTGTTCGATCTTTCCCATCCTTAGCGTTCACATCAGCACCGAGGGAGAGAAGGGTCTGGATGGTGTTTGCGTGCCCTTCCTGCAATCAAAGCAATGTCAGACATCAAGGCTACAAGGTGGTGATCTTTCTCTGCCCAAAACACTGAGAATACCCTTAATAACCAGACGAGAAAATCCTGAACTGGGTGCCCTGAGTGTTGGGCTCAGCAGAAAGCCCATTTCAAGTGATGGATGACTCTTGCTGGCTGTTCAGTTTAATGCTCCGATTTATCTTGCCGCAAGCTGTTGAAGGCATATTGAAAGAATCAAAACCCATTAAGATAAAATGCTGACTTCCTTGATGTAAATCTAGGGAGTCTGAACGAGGGAAGAGAGCGGTGGCACCACGCAAGCCGGAGCTGTCTCTCCTTCTCTAGAAAGAACGCAATGAATTTAAACCAAACTTAGGGAAAGGCGAAAGACCAGTTAAATACCCAATACACCTACATTTGAATACTGGTGGGGCTGATTTTGTCATTCGGGAGTTGTAATTGCTGGGATTTATAGTTCACCTACAATTTTGTCATTCGGCATTCTGAACTCCACCAATGATGAAATCAAACCAAACTTGGCACGCAGGACTCCGATGACCAATACTGGAAGGGTTTGGTGGGCATTGGTCTTGCGTTTTGGACTTGTAGTTCACCTACATCCTTGTCGCCCATTCAGAAGCAGCCCTGCAGCGCCTAACATCCTGCTTTGCAACAGCTGCAGAGCTGTTTGGGCTGGAAGTCAGCCTGAAGAAAGTCCTCTACCAGCCCACACCACAGGAAGAACACCACCATCCTCACGTCAGCATAGGCAAATCTGTGCTTAAGTCTGTTCAGCAGTTCAGCTACCTGGGAAGCATAATCTCTTCAGATGCCAAGATTGATAAAGAGATAGATCACAGACTAGCAAAGGCATAGAGTGCATTCGGAAGGCTTCACAAAAGTCTGGAGCAACAAGCACCTGAGGCAAAGCGCCAAAATCAGTGTGTACAGAGCTATCGTACTATCTATTCTCCTTTATGGGTATGAAACATGGGTCACCTATCGCCAACACCTACGACTCCTCGAACGCTTTCATCAACGCTGTCTTCGCACAATCCTAAATATACACTGGACCGACTATGTGACGAATGTTGCTGTCCTTGAGCAAGCAGGGATCACCAGCATTGAGGCCATGCTATTGAGAACACAGCTGCGCTGGACAGGGCACGTCTCTAGGATGGAGGACCACCGCCTCCCAAAGATACTACTCTACGGTGAACTCACTACGGGTCAGCGCAAGAGAGGCGCCCCAAAGAAGAGATATAAGGACACTTTGAAACAACATCTCAGGCTCGGTCAGATTGATCACCAACAATGGTCCACCCTGGCCTCACATCGGGAGGCATGGAGACGCACTATCCACAATGCTGCGGCCTGTTTCGAGAAGACACGCCGAATGGGTCTCGAAGAGAACGACAACGCAGAAAGAACCGCAACTTGGAAACAACATCACCCAAGGAGACTCTCCGCTGTGCTTTCTGCAACCGAACTTGCCTATCTCAGATTGGCCTTTTTAGTCATCAACGCACTTGCAAAAAGCGTGGGATGAGTCCTTCCTAAGAATCTTCATTCGCGAAGTAATGACGAGAGAGAGAGAGAGAGAGACAGAGACAGAGACACAGAGACATCCAGAGAGCACTGTGGACTCAAACAATGATGGATCTGCACCAAACTTGGCACGAATACTCAATATGTCCAAATGTGAACACTGGCAGGGTTTTAGGGGAAACAGACATTGACATTTGGCAGTTGTAGTTGCTGGGATTTATAGTTCCCCTACAATCAAAGAGCATTCTGAACTTCACCAACGACAGAATTGGGCCAAACTTACCACATATAACATCCATGGCCAACGGAAAATACTGTGTTTTCTGATGGTCTCTGGTGACCCCTCTGACACCCCCTTGCGACTGCCCCCCCCCAGGTTGAGAAATGCTGCATTAAATCATTCAGCTAGTTTCCCCCTGCCTGAAATGGAAGTAATACATTGTGCAGAGAGTGAGTGAGAAAAGCTCAAGGCAGTACCCTTTTTTTTACAGCTCAGATCAAAGTTATCTGAAGGATTGTAATCTCCCGTGCATAATTCTCCCCCTTTTGCTTCCTTGGGGGGAAATGCGCCAGGGGGGGAAAAAAAGCACTAAGGACCGAACAGCAGGCGCTGTGTTACTTCTTCCATGGCTTGGCAGCACGCTTGATCAAACGGCATAATTTGATTTTCAAACGAAGACACGACAGGAATAACACTCGCTGCTGGAAAGCCCTCAAACAGTGAGCCAAACTGGCTGCTGCTCTTGCCAAGTGCCTTCTTTTTCGTGCATTTTGCACAGCTTTGCCTTCCTTTTGCTACGCAAGGGAGGTAACCTTAGCAACCGAAAAAATGCACAAATGGGGAAATCTGGGGAAAGGGCTTCGATATTTTCCAAAAGCACATCTTGCTTTTGCCATCTTATAGAAGACACATGACTTGATTATGGCATTGTAGATAATGGCACTTGATCATCCACTGATATTGAAATCAGTAGAGGGTCCTGCCATGTTTATTCTCCATATTTAGTCTTCATTTGTCATATATACTTCCTTGTATTCACTATGTATTATATGCACTGGATGATGGGTGTTATTATGCGTTACCTTGGCTTTTCTTTGCAAACGAAGATTCAGGAAGGACTCACCCCATGCTTTCTACAAGCGCGTTGATGACTAAGAAGGCCAATCCGAGATAGGCAAGTCCAGTTGCAGAAAGCACAGCAGAAAGTCTCCTTGGGTGATGTTGTTTCCAAGTTGCGGTTGTTGTTTCTCTTCTAGACTTGTTCGGCGTGTCTTCTCGAAAGAGGTCGCAGCATTGTGGATAGTGCGTCTCCATGCCTCCGATGTGAGGCCAGGGTGGACCATTGTTGGTGATCACTCTGGCCGAGCCTGAGATGTTGTTTCAGGGAGTCCTTATATCTCTTTTTGGGGGCGGCTCTCTTGCGCTGACCCGTGGTGAGTTCACCATAGAGTAGTATCTTTGGGAGGCGGTGGTCCTCCATCCTAGAGTCGTGCCCTGTCCAGCGCAGCCCTGTTCTCAATAGCATGGCCTCAATGCTGGTGATCCCTGCTTGCTCAAGGACAGCAACATTCGTCACATAGTCAGTCCAGTGTATATTTAGGATTGTGCGAAGACAGCGCTGATGAAAGCGTTCGAGGAGTCATAGGTGTTGGCGATAGGTGACCCATGTTTCAGACCCATAGAGGAGAATAGACAGTACGATAGCTCTGTACACACTGATTTTGGTGCTTTGCCTCAGGTGCTTGTTGCTCCAGACTCTTTTGTGAAGCCTTTTGTGAAGCCTTCCAAATGCACACTATGCCTTTGCTAATCTGTGATCTATCTCTTTATCAATCTTGGCGTCTGAAGAGATTATGCTTCCCAGGGAGTTGAACTGCTGAACAGACTTAAGCACAGATTTGCCTATGCTGACGTGGGGATGATGGGTGTTCTTCCTGTGGTGCGGGCTGGTAGAGGACTTCCGTTTTCTTCAGGCTGACTTCCAGCCCAAGCAGCTCTGCAGCTGTTGCAAAGCAGGATGTTAGGCGCTGCAGGGCTGCTTCTGAATGGGTGACAAGGGCGGCATCATCAGCAAAAAGCAGCTCACGGACTAGATAGTTTAGAGTCTTACTGTGAGCCCTCAGACGGCTTAAGTTGAACAAGCTGCCATCAGTACGATAACGTATATAAATGCCATCTTCTTCTTCGAGATCTGCCGTAGTCCTTTGGAGCATCATGCTGAAGAAGATTGTAAATAGGGTTGGTGCAAGAACACAACCTTGCTTCACTCCATTAGTTATTAGAAAGGGTTGGTGCAAAAACACTTCCTTGTATTGACTATGTATTATATGCACTGGATGATGGGAGTTGCCATGCTTTAACCATGCTGGTATTTGCTTGCATTTAGAGGAGCTATAAATGGCTTTTATCGATTATTGGTAGAATTATGAAATACAACCACCGCCTGAGCTCTGCGAGTGCAGCACTCTTCCAAATGAAGCTGAGAGTCTTTAGGGACCGGGACACCAAGGGGCCTGTTTATAAAGCCATTGTCCTCCCAACCCTGCTATATGCCTGCAAAACGTGGACTGTCTACAGACGTCATATGCAACTCCTGGAACTATTCCATCAGCGTTGCCTCCGAAAAGTCCTGCAAATCTCTCGGAAAGACAGGTGGACAAATATTATCATGCTGGAAGAAGCAAAGACCACCAGCATTGAAGCGATGCTCCTCCACCATCAACTCCACCGGACTGGCCACGTTGTCCGAATGCCCAATCACTGTCTCCCAAAGCAGTTACTCTACTCCGAACTCAAGAACAGGAAATGTAATGTTGGTGGACAGGAAAAGAGATTTAAAGATGAACTTAAAGCCAACCTCAAAAACTGTGGCACAGACACCGAGAACTGGGAAGCCGTGGCCCTTGAGTGCTCTAACTGGAGGTCAGCTGTGACCAGCAGTGCTGCAGAATTCAAAGAGGCACAAATAGAGGGCGAAAGGGAGAAACATGCCAAGAGGAAGGCACATCAAGCCAACCTTGACCGGGACCGCCTTCCGTCTGGAAACCGATGTTCTCACTGCAGGAGAAGATGCGGATCAAAAAGAGGGCTCCATAGCCACCTAAGGACCCACCGCCAAGACACCACATCTGGAAGACCATCATCCTCAAGCTACAAGGGATCGTCTAAGTAAGTACAGTAAGAATTATGTTTGCAGCAGCTGCAAAGGGAGACAGTAACTGGGAAACAGCTTCAAGGCCATTCTTATGAAGGGATATATCTGATATGTTCTGGTAATATGAGCCAACGGGGAATCCACACAAGAGAGACTGGCATTACTTATTGACAAATAGGATGAAAGCCTGCATCGTATTTGAATTTACCTATAAATTTATTGCACAGTCATTCACTCCTCAATTTAATGTTTGTTGTACTAGGTTCAGTATTTTATTTATCATGTCAGAAGCAAGTTGAGGGTACAGATAACATGCATTTAAAAACACAAAGTTTAAAAACTTGGAATTATGCTAAATGCCCTTTGACCAGAAGCTGGCCACTTGGAGTGCCTCTGGTGTTGCTGTGTGAAGGTCTCCATTGTGCATGTGGCAGGGCTCAGGCTGCATTGTAGTAGGTGGTCTGTGGTTTGCTCTTCTCCACACTTGCATGTCGTGGACTCCACTTTGTGGCCCCATTTCTTAAGGTTGGCTCTGCATCTCGTGGTGCCAGAGCACAGCCTGTTCAGCGCCTTCCAGGTCATCTACTCTTCTGGGTGTCCAGGAGGGAGTTTCTCATCCAGTCCCAGCCATTGATTGAGGTCTTGGATTTTAGCCTGCCACTTTTGGATTCTGGCTTGCTGAGGTGTTCCTGCGAGTATCTCTCTCAATCTTAGGAAGCTGTTTCTTGATTTAAGGCATTGGCGTGCTGGCTGACATCCAAACAGAGGATGGGCCAGAGATGTGACTGCCTTGGTCCTTTCATTACTGGCTCCTACTTCATGACAGACGTCAGGTGGTGCAGTACCAGCTAAACAATATAATTTCTCCAGTGGTGTGGGGCGTAGACATCCTGTGATAATGCGACATGTCTCATTAAGAGCCACATCTACTAGAATCAGCTGATTTCCCCTGTAATAGGCGGTAAGAGCACCTAAAACTTCGGAGTGCTTCTGTTCAACTATTTCAAAGGTTGCTGCTTCAACGGTGATGACACGATTGTCAGCATAGATTAAACACTCTGTCCCTTCTGGCAATGGCTGATCATTTGGGAGTGATCCTGGACTCATCGCTGAGCCTGGAAACCCAGGTCTCGGCGGTGGCCGGGAGAGCTTTTGCACAATTAAAACGTGTGCGGCAGCTGCGCCCGTACCTTGGGAAGTCTGGTCTGGCCATGGTGGTCCACACCCTTGTTACATCCCGAATAGATTACTGCAACACACTCTATGTGTGGTTGCCTTTGAAGACTGTTTGGAAACTTCAACAAGTCCAGCGAGCGGCAGCTAGACTACTCACAAGAGCGTCATACAGGGAGTGTACTACTACTCTGTTATGTCAGCTCCACTGGCTGCCAATCCAGTTCCGAGCACAATTCAAAGTCCTGGTCTTAACGTATAAAACCCTATATGGTTCCAGCCCGGCGTACCTGTCCAAACGTATCTCCTTCTACATCCCACTTAGGCGTTTAAGATCTTCTGGAGAGACCCTCCCCTCGGCCCTGCCCCTGTCACAAACACGGTTGGCGGGGACGAGGGACAGAGCCTTCTCGGTGGTGGCCCCCTTGCTTGTGGAATTCACTCCCTGAGGAAATTAGGTCATCTTCATCCCTCCTCTCCTTTAGAAAGAAATTAAAAACGTGGATGTGGGACCAGGCCTTCGGGTAATCTTGCAGACTTGACGATGACAATGGCGGCAATTGCTTTGGAAATGGCTTATGGACAAGCTTAATGGAGATGGCAATTACAGAACGCGATGGGACGACGGCCACCAGACTGGCCCCCTTTTTAATAAACGTTATTGTATTAATTTAATGTTTTAACTATTGATTTTGATGTGTATTTTATTGTATTTTATAAACGTTAAATATTGTGGGCATCAAATATGTGAGACAAACAGTTCTGGAATCTGCTTCTCCCTGAGTCCCATCCCCTGATTTACAGTATCACAGGCTGCTAACAGGTCTATGAAGACAGCTCCTGTAATCTGCTGCCTAGGTTCAGTTATCTTAAAGAAAGCTACACTTTGGGAGAGCTGTTTCCTGGATTGGATATGTGTAACAGGCCGGCTTGTTTTTGCAAAATTGGACAGAGGAGTGTTTGTGCATTTCCCCCTAGAACTCTCTATACGGGCTCTCTGTGGATGTGCTTTCCTTGAAAGCTTGAAATCCTAGCCAGATAATATCCCACACTGGCACTGTGTGCTGCAGCATGCCTAAAACCCCATGAAATCCAGAAGAACTGGAAGTCTCACAACCAAATTGGTGAGCAGGATTACAACTGCTCCTTTCTTTTACTCTGATTTACCCCGAGGATTGAATATTTATCCTCCATCAGGGCATCTGAGGACATGAAATGCTAAAATGGATCTGTTAGTACTATTATTATTATTATCATCATCATTATTTCCCGATTATTTCCATCAGTGCCTGGAAGCCGTGACTGGGTGGCTATGGGCCAGCAGGTTGAAGGTGAACCCGTCAAAGATGGAGGTCCTGTGGCTGGGTCGTCCTGGGGGGAGCTCTGGCTGCCAATAATGGACGGTGAGGTGGTTAGTCCGTAACCGCTAGTTAAAAGCCTGGGGGTCCAACTGGACCCTCTGCTGACGATGAAGGCTCAGGTCTCCACTGTGAGCAGAGCAGCGTTTTTCCATCTGCACCAGGTGAGGTGGCTGGCGCCCTACCTTTCCGGTGATGACCTAGCCGCGGTAATCCAGGCTACGGTCATCTCGAGACTGGACTACTGTAATGCCCTTTACATTGGCCTTCCTTTGTCGGTAATCCGGAAATTTAAGATGGTGCAAAACGCTGCGGCTCAACTGCTGGCTGGAGTGACACTCAGGTTGTAATTTCCACTCTGGTCCTAATCTGTTTATTCTGTTTTTAACTATGTTGTGTTGTGTATTCATTGTTGTGAACCACCCTGAGCCTTTTTGGGAAGGGTGATATATAAATCGAAATAATAAATAAAAATAAATAAATAAATCATCATCATCATTATCACTATTATTCATGGTTTTGACAGTTTTGTGGTTGATGTGACTGTTTGTGTTAGAAATATTAAAAATTAACTAGGTATTTTTAATTACTAAAATGCGAGCCAAGCACTGAAAGGGTTAAATGGTTAAAGGGATGCAATGACTCAGCAAAAATGGCAATTCTATATAAGCAGGTGTGTCTGTAGCTTAGTAGCCCTCAGGCTGTGAGAGGTCTCTGTGGAAGAAGAGCCTTAGTGTGCTAGTAGACCTCAGTATGAGTAGGCCTCAGTGTTAGTTTGCCTCAGTATATTAGAGGCATTAGTCTGCGAGGGCCCTCAGTGTGAAGTAGACCTCAGTGTGAGGTAGGCCTCAGTGTTAATAGGCCTCGGTTTGAGGAGGCCTGGTGAGAGAAGCCACAGGTTGAAGGCCATCGTATGTGAAGGCTGCGGTGTAAAAAGCTACTGTGTGAAGCTCTTGTGTAACTTCAGTCTGAGAGAAGGCTTTGTGAGAGCAAAGTTGTTTATCTGCATGAGAAAGAAGCCCAGCGTGGAAGCAAAGAAGGAAGTATAAAGAACTTTGTGTTATGGAAACCTGGTTTCTTGTAAATAGTGCAACCATATTATTTTGCTATAAAGAAAACCCTCCTATGGAAGAGATAACATTGGTTTGTGTTTTTTTTGTTCTTTTTATCACTTTAGATGGCAACATAAATAGATGGCGACACAATGCCAGATGTATGGTCATGAATAAATGTAACCTGGTTGAAATGGTGGCAAAATACTGGCATTCTGTGTGAACAACACACAAAAAAAGTGTGAACAACACAAGGCTAAGTTCTACACTACAGTTGTTCTCCCAGTCCTTTATGGGGCAGAGGGCAACAAAGAAACATGAACAAGCCCTTAACACAATGGAAATGAAAATGCTGAAATGGACACTTGGCTTGGCATTTCTTGACCACATGCCAAATGATGACATCTGTCAAAGACTAGGAATAAAAGAGATCAGCAAGAAAATACAGGAAGTAAGACTACGGTAGTACGGCCATGTCATGAGAAGAGAACTAACATCAGTAGCAGAAACAGCACTGCATTTGGAGATTGCAGGACAGTGACCACATGGGCAAAGGCCGAAGAAAAGATGGATGGACACCATCAACGCAGATATGCATGCTGCCAACCTGAGGATGCCCAAAACAAAGCCCCGTGGAAATGACACTCACAACACTAACCCCTCCACGGGAAATAACTTGGAAAGAAGTTCGAGTGAGCTCCCGCTGTTAGGCCCAGCTTCTGCCAACCTAGCAGTTTGAAAACATGCAAATGTGAGTAGATCAATAGGTTGACCTTGGAGGCGTCTACAGACAACGCCTGCTCTTTGGCTTAGAAATGGAGATTAGCACCAACCCCCAGAGTTGGACACAACTGTTATTTATTTATTTATTTACGACATTTATATCCTGCCCTTCTCACCCCGAAAGGGACTCAGAGCGGCTTACAAGTTATATGTACATACAATATATTATAGTAATAATAATAATACACTTTATTTATATTCCGCTCTTCTCACCCCGAAGGGGACTCAGAGCGGATTACATGACACATACGGTAGACAGTCCCTGCCGGTTCCACATACAATTACATACCACATACAACATATAACAGTACAATTTTTAGAAGGGTTTTTCTTTGGCTTGCATCAGAGTTGCGTCACAGGGCTTCATCACGCTGCTTCTCAGGTTGTGATTGCGTCTTTACGTCACAAGGTGGTGCTGTTGCTTCATCCTCATGACAGATAGCCTCTGTTTTTCTGCATTCCTGCCGATCTTACTTATTTTAGGCGTTGTAAGTTCTTCTTTGAAAAAGTCCTTCCCCGCTTAGCGGTTCCCAGTTTATCTAATCACAGCTCAGCTGTTTTCGAACTGTTGGGTGAACAGTGGACAGGGCTCACAGCTGGTGTCCAACCCAGCCCGGGATTCGAACCTGCAATCTTCAGATTGCCGGCACAGCTGTTGTTACCGCTGTGCTATCTCTCCAGCATAGCAAATATTACTATTATATATTACTATACTGTACTATACCACTATACTGCAATATTATTAGTAATATATAATATATAAATTATATTGTATTATTATTAGTATTATATTGTATTACAGTATGAGTAGTATATACTATTATCAATATTATATGTATACTAGCCATCCCCTGCCACGTGTTGCTGTGGCCCTGTCTGTGTATATGTGTTTTGTGTGTGTATATATTTGTATATGTGTATATATGTGGTTTTGCGCATGCATTGTAATATATGTTTTTTTTGTCTTTTAAAATCTCTTCCGCTGTGTTTTTCAGTGTTTTTATGAGTGATGGTCACTCGTTGGCCTGATAGGTGTCTTGTGTCCAAATTTGGTGACAAATTTGCCCAGTGGTTTTTGAGTTATATAAATCCCACAAACGAATATTACATTTTTACTTATATAAATACAATATATTATATTATTAGCACAGCACAATATTAGTATTATTTATTACTATATTAGACTAGACTTAATGTCAGTATAAACCTTTACCTTTTAGTGGATAGACTCAATAATAAGGATGCCAGAGACTCTAAGACCTGAGTCTTAGAGTGATTTGGAGGATTCTCATAGAGTTTCTTTTAAGATGACTTGACAGTCCAAAAACAAACCAGCAACAACATAATGGAAATGACACTACAGCAAATGTATCTTGGGAAAGCATACTTTGGATTGCACAACAGCTATACCTTGGCTGCATAATGAAGTGCAGTGAGCTGTAGGGAAGTGGCCCTTGCGTTGACATCAACACCGAGGTCAGAAACAAGGAACCGAAGGGCATCGTCTTGCGCTGTGACCGCTGCTTGGTGCAGTGGTTGAGCCCCGAGGACGTCCTTACTGTTGTGATCAGCCTGGAAGGTGACAGGAAACATTATTATTATTATTATTATTATTATTATTTACTTAGGCGATTGCTCGTAGCTCGAGGATGATGGTCTTTCATATGTGGTGTCTTGATGGTAGGCCCATAGGTGGCTGTGGAGCCCTATTCTTGATCTACATCTTCTCCTGCAGTGAGGACATCGGTTTCCAGACAGAAGGCGGTCCCAGCCAGGGTTGGCTTGACGCGCCTTCCTCTTGGCATGTTTCTCCCTTTTGCCCTCCATTCATGTTTCGTCAAATTCTGCAGCACTGCTGGTCATAGCTGACCTCCAGTTAGAGCGCTCGAGGGACAGGGCTTCCCAGTTCTCGGTGTCTATGCCACAGTTTTTACAGTTGGCTTTGAGCTCATCTTTCAACTTCTTTTCCCAACCACTGTTCTTGAGTTCGGAGTAAAATACCTGCTTTGTGAGACGGTGATTGGACATTCGGACAATGTGGCTAGTCCAGATAAGTTAATGGCGTAGGAGCATTACTTCAATGCTGGTGGTCTTTGCTTCTTCCAGCATGATTATATTTGTCCACCTGTCTTTCCAAGAGATTTGAAGAATTGCTTCTCATCCATTCTGCTGTCACCTGGGATTGCAACATCGACGATCCACACTTTGTTTTTTCCCACCATCATGGGGTCAAGAGTTCTGTGCTCCAAAATTCTGTCAGTCTAAATTCGGAAGTCCCAGAGCAGTTAGATGTGTTCATTTTCTGTGACTTTTCTAGGCTTGTGATCCCACCAGTTTTTTTTGTCACAGGCACATGGTATTTACAGCACAAGTTCCAATTGATCATCTGAGCAACGGTGTTGTGCCTCTGCTTGTAGTCTGTTTGCATGATCTTCTTGCAGCAGCTGAGGACGTGGTCCATCGTTTCGTCTGCTTCCTTGCAGAGTCTAAACTTGGGATCTGTCCTCGACTGTTCAATTCTGGCTTTGGTGGCATTGGTTCTAATGGCATGTTCTTGGGCTGCCAGAATCAGGCCCTCCACCTCCTTTTTCAAAGTTCCATTTGTGAGCCACAGCCATGTTCAATATCTATATGCTTCCACTTGCCCGAGAGGTCAGCGATTTTGGTCTGGAGTGTCATCAGCATGCTGATGACACCCAGCTGGTGTTGAGAATGGATGGTAGGCCGGACACTGTACCCGATTGTTTCCTTCAATGCCTTGAAGCTGTGACTGGATGGCTGTGTTCCAGCCGGTTGAAGGTGAATCCATCAAAGACGGAGATCCTATGGCTGGGTCGTCCTGGTGTTCGTGAGTGCCGGTTGCCTACCCTGGACAGCGATTGGTTAAGCTCGTCGTCTTTGGTAAAAGGGGGTCCAATTAGACCCACTGCTATCGATGGAGACCCAGGTTTCCACGGTTATCAGTTCTGCATTCTTCCATCTTTGACAGGCTAGGCGACTGGCTCCTTAACTATCCAGGAATGATCTAGCTACGGTGATCCAGGCAACGGTCATCTCGAGGCTAGACTACTGTAATGCCCTCTACATTGGCCTTCCCTTGTCGACAATCCGGAAACTTAAGCTGGTGCAAAATGCTGCTGCTTGATTGCTGGTGGGAGCATCGGCAAGAGAGCACATTACACCAATTCTACAGCAATTGCACTGGCTACCAGTAGAGTACCGGATTGTCTTCAAGGTGCTGGTTTTGACCTTCAAGGCCTTGTATGGTCTAGGGCAGGGGTGGGCAAACTAAGGTCCGGGGGCCGGATGCGGCCCTTTGGCTGATTCTATCCGGCCCTCCTAATGTTATATTATATTATCATTTCAATATATTAAAATGTCTATATATATACTGTGTGTATATATATATATATATATACACACACACACTATAATATAATAATTATGATATTAATACTAATAATATATGAATATTCCTTGATATTAATATGTTAATATTAATGATGTGTAATATATACTAAATAAAGTAAATAAATAAATAAATTATGCAGATTAGCATGTAGTTCCGCCTTTAGGTGCGGCCCTCCATAATACTTTTTGGCTCTTGTGTGGCCCCTTGGAAAAAATAGTTGCCCACCCCTGGTCTAGGGCCAGTGTACCTGTGGGACCGCCTCATCCCATACATTCCCCCCGAGATCATTGCGATCAGAAGAACAAAATCTTCTGGTGATTTCATCAGCCAGTTCCTGCCGTCTTTCAACAACAAGACAAAGAGCCTTCTCCGTGGTGGCGCCGACTCTATGGAATGAGTTACCAGATGGAGCTCGCGCTATTACAGAGTTGGCCCCTTTCTGGAAGGCCTGCAAGATGCTCCTCTTTAAGCAGGCCTTCAATCTAAGTGCCTCCTGACAATTTTATCCATATCCTTGTGTTTTATGTAAAGTGTTTTTATGTATCTTTTATAGTTTTATGTAAATTGCCCCGAGCCTGCAGGGAGGAGCGGTATATAAAAGCGAATAATAAATCAATAAAATAAAATGTTTTTTTCTTGTTCATTTTTCTCTCAATTTTTCCCAGGAACTGTCCCTGGAGAGCCTTCTTTTACCAGTTTTCTCTTCTGCTCTGCATTGTATTTTAATGGTGTTCATTCTGTATTTTGCACGTGAAGCAGTTTTCTACTATTGACTTCCATCAATGTTGGTTCTTTACTGCCTTTCCCATCATCTGCCAGGGCATGATCCTCTTCATCTATCTTTAGTTTCACTTGCAGAAGCCCTCTCTCTGCCTCCTGATTTTCTGAGCATGTGAAATGAGTAGTTTCTTGTTTTTCTGTACAGATCATCCAGCTCTTCTTGCATCCAGTTCACAATTCCATTATTATTATTATTATTATTATTATTATTATTATTATTATTGGGCTATAGTGAAGAGAGCGGGGGCCAGGAGACAGTTTCATCTTGTCTCCTGTTCTATGCTTATAATATAATATATTGCATATAGATATATTTATATTATAATGTAATACAATATAATAATACTAATAATATATTATAATTACATATTTTATATTACATGTAATATTATTAATAATAATATTACAATATAATGGTATAGTACAATATAGTAATATATAATACTGATATTGTACTATGCTAATACTATAATATATTGTATGTACAGTATATATATCTGGTAAGCTGCTCTGAGTCCCCTTTGGGGTGAGAAGGGTGGCATATAAATGCCGCAAATAAATAAATAAATATTATTTATTTATTTATTTGTTAGATTTATTGGCCGCCACTCCCAGCCGGCTCGGGGCGGCTTACATCAAGCACCACAATAAAACAACAAATCTACAATAGCAATAATACCACAAGGATAAAACAATTCCTAAGAGATAACACAAGTCCTAGGGGATAGCACATTACAACTCAAAGGCCTGCCGGAATAGGGCCGACTTGCAGGCCTTCCAAAAAGCCAACAGATTATGCAAGGCCCGAACCTCCGGGGGTAGTGCGTTCCAGAGATTGTGTACTGGTTATATTAAGCATGGTCAAACTTTGGCCCTCTAGGTGTTTTAGACTTCAACTCCCACAATTCCTAACAGCCGGTATTATTATTATTATTATTATTATTATTATTATTATTATTATCCTCCTCTCAGACTCTGAGGAATTCCTCTGAACCAATTATCAAACCCCTGTGATAAGTTTGCTATAGGGTTGGCATAAGTCAGAAATGACCGAAAGGTACACAATAATATTTCTGAGAAAACACACCGAAAAATCCACAGAAAGAAATGATATAGACTGGCATCCCTCATGACTGCATCATCCATGCCCACCTTATGTTTCTCTAGAAGCAGCCGGGCGATATCCAGGTGCCCATTTTGTATGGCATCCATAAAAGGAGTAACTCCACATTTGTCCACACTGTCTGGTTCATAGTGGCACCTTGGAATAAACAGAGGGAAGGAGAGGTTAGTACAAAAATCAAAGGCCACAATACACAACTAACTTCATTGGCATGTACTACCAGGGGCAGAGTTGACACCACAATTCCCATAGCTGCTTGAAATCTACCTGGGTGGGTAGATTCACTGGACCACATTTGGCACAAGTACCCGATATGCCCAAATTTGAATACTGGTGGGGTTTGGGGTGTGTGTGTGATTTTCTCATTTGGGAGTTGTAGTTGTAGTGGTTCAATTCCACCAATGATAGAATTGAACCAAACTTGGCACACAGAACTCCCATAACCAACAGACAATACTCCCATGACCAAAGGGTTTGGTGGGCATTGACCTTGAGTTTTGAAGTTGTAGTTCACCTATATCTAGAGAGCACTGTGGACTCAAACAATGATGGATCTGGACCAAACTTGGCATGAATACTCAATATGCTCAAATGCGAACACTTGGGCATATGGAGTTTGGGTAAAATAGACCTTGAAATTTGGGAGTTGTAGTTGCTGGGATTTATAGTTCACGTATAAACAAAAACCATTCTGAACCCCACCAGCAATCAAATTGGGCCAAACTTCTCGCACAGAACCCCCATGATCAACAGACAATACTGTGTTTTCTGGTGGTCTTTGGCGACCCTTCGGACACTCCCCTTGCGATCTGCCCAGGGACCCCGACCCCCAGGTGGAGAAACGCTGATTTAGAGCTTAGGATAAAACCTGATGTGAATTCACTGCCTAAATAAAATGACAATAGCTGTGACATGACAAGCAGCTGTGTAACAGAGATCATTCTTGTAGCTCCCACACTGCATGAACATCACTGTATTTCTTCAATCTTAAGATACACTTTTCCCCCTAAATAAGCACCTCTAAAATTATTTATTTATTTATAGAATTTATATTCCACCCATCTCACTTCGAAGGGAACTCAGGGCAGATCACAGAACACATATACGGCAAACATTCAATGCCGTTATACACTGTCAAGACAAACAATTGTACATAGATGGAGGTATATATAGGCTTTCCCATCTTCGGCATCATGGAGGCCGTACTCGATTCTGGCCATTGGGAGGGGTGCTGTCACTCCATCTTCCTTGCCGAAAAGCTTTGTTTGTACATTTCCTCCTTGACTGAATTGCGGGCGTTTTTCTGGCATTTCCTCATGGGTGCCTTAAATACCTCCCCGCTTAAGTGGTACCTATTTATCTACTCACATTGCTCTTTTCAAAACTGCTAGGTATGCAGAAGCTGGGCTAAAGGCCAGGAGCTCACCCTGACCCAGGCTTCGAACTGTCGACCTTTTGGTTGGCAAGATCTACGGCTTAGAATCACAGGTGTATCTTATGTATTTTTGGTGGTGGTGGTACTGAAATTCAGAGTGGTCATCTTTCAGGAGTGCTTTAGTGATGTATTTCCCTGCATAGGGCTTGGATTAAACAGCCCTTGTTCCTTCCAGCTCTAATATTCTATGATGACACGTACTTTAAAATGTGCACCATATCAGAACAGGCAAAGCCATGATCGTGTCTTCTTTTTAAACAAAAACCCCCCAATTATTATGCCTAAGGGAGAAGAATGGGGGAAGAAATGAAGAGGGGAGAGAGAGAGGGCTGAGTCATCGAGGAAAGAAGAGCCACGTTTGCCTACCTTTCAAGTAGCACTTTCACAACCTCCAGGCATCCATGCATCGCTATGGGATAAGAGCAGAAGTGAATAATTATATATGCCTTTGAAGTGCATGACACAGAAAGACAGAGGAGAAAAGGGGGCGCTTTTCCTTTCGTTAGTTTCATTTTCAATACTGTTTTGGCCATGAATGAAGATTTCCATCATTGTCATCATTATCATTCACATCTGCAATAATCATGGACCTTGCACGGTCAATTAGTGTGCATTCCACATTTTGATTTTTCCATATTTTAAAACAGGCCTGAGCAAACTTGGCCCTCCAGGGGTTTTGGACTGTAACTCCCACAATTCCTAATAGATGGTAGGCTTTTGGGAATTGTGGGGGTTGCAGTACAAAATACCTGCAGGGCAGCCCCAAGTTAGCCCATGCCTGCTTTAAAAGATGGATTTAGAGGTCGAAATGGTCTGAGACCATTTTGTGATGGTCAGTAACTGTAATAATATACATATACTGTACATATTATATGTTACTATAGTAACATATAATACTGATATTGTGCTGTGCTAATATTATAATCTATCGTATACCCATACAATATTGATAATATTATGTCATACGATATAATACTAATAATTATACAATATAATAATTATACTGTATATTTTACATTACATGTAATATTAGTAATAATATAGTATACTGGTATAGTACACCAGGGCTGTCCAACTGGCGGCCCCGGGGCCGGATCCGGCCCCGTAGCCTGTTGGACACGGCCCCACCTATGCCCTCAGCCGCCATTTTAAATTTTTTTTTAAAAAAAATCGATTTTTTTAAAAAGGCGGCCGGGGGGGAGGGGGAGGCGGGGCAGGGAGGAGGAAGAGAGCTAGCTCCTCCTTTTCGGCGCCCCCCTCCCTCCCTAGGGCGGGGGAGCCGCCGAAAAAGGGCAGAAGGCGGCGCCAAGAGCAGCGTCACAGGCCTGGTGTGACGCGCTGCTCTTGGCACCGCCTACTCCTCCTTTCGGCGGCCCCCGGCCTAGGAAGGGGGGGCGCCGAAAAGGAGGAGTAGGCGGTGCCAGGGCAGCGCGTCACGCCAGGCCTGTGACGCGTTGCCATTGGCGCCGCTCTTCCCCTTTTCGGCGGCTCCCCCGGCCTAGGAAGGGAGGGGGGGGCGCCGAAAAGGAGGAGCAGGCGGTGCCAAGGGGCAGCGCGTCACGCCAGGCCTGTGACGCACTGCCGTTGGCGCTGCCTTCTGCCCTTTTTCGGCGGCTCCCCGGCCTAGGAAGGAGGGGCGCCGAAAGGAGGAGTAGGCGGTGCCAAGGGCAGCGCGTCACGCCAGGCCTGTGACGCGCTGCCGTTGGCGCCGCCTTCTGCCACCGGCGGCTCCCCGGCCCTAGGAAGGAGGGGCCGAAAGGAGGAGTAGGCGGTGCCAAGAGCAGCGCGTCACGCCAGGCCTGTGACGCGCTGCTCTTGGCGCCGCCTACTCCTCCTTTTCGGTGGCTTTAGGAGGGGCCGGGGCCTGGGCCTGGGGGCGGGGCCTGGGGCGGGGCCGAGCGGCCCCGCAGGTCATCAGTGACCTCTTATCCGGCCCTGGACCCGCCAGAAGTTGGACAGCACTGTAGTACACTATACTATATTGTCTGAAACATGGGTCACCTATCGTCAACACCTACGACTTCTCGAACGATTTCATCAGCGCTGTCTTCGAACAATCCTAAATATACGCTGGACTGACTATGTGACAAATGTTGCTGTCCTTGAGCAAGCAGGGATCACCAGCATTGAGGCCATGCTATTGAGAACACAGCTGCGCTGGGCAGGGCACGAGGTCTCTAGGATGGAGGGCCCCCGCCTCCCAAAGATACTACTCTATGGTGAACTCGCCACAGGTCAGCGCAAGAGAGCCCCCAAAGTGATATAAGGTCTCACTGAAACAACATCTCAGGCTCGGCCAGATTGATCACCAACAATGGTCCACCCTGGCCTCACATTGGGAGGCATGGAGATGCACTCTCCACAATGCTGCGGCCTCTTTCGAGAAGACACGCCAAACGAGTCCCAAAAAGAAACAACAATGCAGGAAGAACCACAATTTGGAAACAACATCACCCAAGGAGACTTTCTGCTGTGCTTTCTGCAACCGGATTTGCCTATCTCGAATTGGCCTTTTTAGTCATCAATGTGCTTGTAGAAAGCATGGAATGAGTCCTTCCTGAATCTTTGTTTGCAAAGAAAAGCGAAGAAGACAATATAGTAACATATAATACTAATATTGTGCTATGTACATGTACATATTGTATGTACATATAACTTGTACGCTGCTCTGAGTCCCCTTCAGGGTGAGAAGGGCGGCATATAAATGTTGTAAATAAATTATAGATACACCCTTTTGGGGTTGGGGAAGGTTGTTGTAAATGGTAAAAAGGTAATTAACTCTGGTGGGAGAAGAATGTCACAAATGCAAAGAGAAGCATAATGTCTTGCAAGTGACTCCAAAGATTAAGAAATGATATGATATGTGATTGAAAGATGTCCCAGAATTCCATGCATTTGCGTGTGTGCACATGTTTGAATGTATGTGAATGAGTGACTGCTTCCTGAAGAAGCCAGAGTTGTAGTACAGAATTCTCCTTGTGGTATATCTGGCTGGAGCATTCTTGGAAATGTTGTTCAAAGAAGCATCTTTTCCAGATGCTAAAATCCTCTCAGGTAGGATAGGTTGAAAACAATGACTTTCCCCATGGGTCAACAAGGAAATATTGAAACTGAACCCATGTCCCTGGTTCACTCCTGGCTCTCCGTTCATTTTGCTTTGCTTTAGCTGGCTGCAGGCAACCCAGTCCACCAATTTCTTCAATTCTCCATTATTATTATTTTAAATGGTGCAACTTTGTCCTTAAGCCACACAGAAAGGACATGAGAAACTCTGCAGCTCTTTCCAAAATGACTCTGCTTAAAAAACCTCCAGAAAAGGAGACTCCAATTGACTCCCAGGCATCCCATTCTACTGTTGGACCGGGCTGTGGTGCAGCTGGTTGGGAGTCAGCTGCATTAAAATCACTACTGACCGAAATGTCATGAGTTCGAAACCAGCTGGGGTCGGATTAAGCTCCCAACTATTTGTCTAGCTTGCTGTCGACTTTTTCAGCCTGAAAGACAGTTGCATCTGTAAAGTAGGAAATTTAGGTACCGCTTTATGTGGGGAGGCTAATTTAACTAATTTATGATGCCATGAAAATCTCCAGCAGTGTGCAAAAGAACGAGGAAGTACTCCATCGGTATCACAAGTGGACGGTGAAGCGACAGCTCCCCCGGTGGCCGGAATTCGAGCATACTCTCATGAAGCTGGAATGTATGACCACGTTTACAGATTGAGTGGAAGTGTTTTAATGGCGATGTGTTTTATGCTGGGTTTTAATGTATTTTAATATGTTGTTGTAGTTGTTTTTAATCTGTATAGCATTGAATTTTTGCTGTAATGCCGGTCTGAGTCCCTCGATAGAGGTGAGAAGGCCAGGGTACAAAAGTTTTAAATAAATAAATAAATAATGTTAAATAGCCACTGTGTGTCTGCCTATATATGTTGTGTGTTTATGGCATTGAATATTTGCCATGTATATGTGCATTGTGAGTCCCCTGTGGGGTGAGAAGGGCAGAATATAAAGACTGCAAAAATAAATAAATAAATAGACAGCTCTGACTGTTAGGAACGCCTTCCTAATGTTTATGTGGAATTATTTTTCTTGCCATTTGAATCAAAAGCAACAATATTTAAACATGGCTTGCACGTCCTCTTCTCTCAATTGTGTTTTCTCCAAGCTAAACAGACCTAATCCCTCAGCTGTTTCTCAGAGGGATTCATGGATCCCAGACCTTTGACCATTTTGGTTGCCTTTCACTGGACACCTGTCCTATCCATCTCCTTCTTGAATTGCTTTGCCCAGAACCGGACATAGTATTATTTCAGGCAATGCGCAACCAAACAGAACATTGTGGAACTATGACACTATGCTCCTTTTGATGCAGCCTAGAATCACATTGGTTTTCTTAGCTTCCACATCACAGTGTTGGTACCTACTCAGCTTGTGGTCTGCTAAGACTCCTAGATCCTTTCACATGGAGGGCTTTGCTTACAGTCCATTCACACATAAAATATTGATCCCCTGCTTACTATTAAGGTGGTGGGTGCCTCACTTGTTGGATCATACAACCCAGGTCCTACCTGCTGTGTGCAGAGGGGTCCTTCTGATCTTGCTTTCTGTCTCCCAGATGTCAGGAGAGACATCGAGCAAGTACTGGATCACCCGGGGATTCCCTTCTCGGCAAGCGATGTGGAAACAGTTCCAGCCGTCTTTGTTCTTCAGCAGTGGGTTTGCTCCATGCTGGACGAGGTCTTGGATGACCTCCAGGTTCCTCCTTGTGCAAGCCATCATGAGGGGTGTCCTAGAAGGAGAAGTTAATTATCAGGGATAAAGAACATTTTTCGATTCCTAACATTCAATATTTTATAGTCCGTCTTGGGCCTCTCGGTAGCACAGGGGGTTAAACTGCTGAACTGCTGAACTTGCTCCAGAAACTTCATTTTTGTGGCTATCACAAACTAGGTTGAATTGGTTGAGACCCAATTATGAGATATTCATTGAAATATGCTGGTGTAGAATATCCCTCCCACAAAACCAAAGTTTTTGCAGTTTAATAAACTTTTCCCATGATTTTATGATACAACCAATTAGAAAATTACATTTATAACCCAGGAACAAAAATCGTGTTATGTAATGCAGTGTTTCCTAACCACTGTGCCCCTTTCTTCCCCCTCCTGCTGAACTCCTGCTGCTGCTTGCGGGGGGGGGGGGGAAGAGGAGGAGGAAGGGCCAGGCGGTGGCGGCAAAAAGGGGCTGGGGCGCCGCCGCCTCTGGCCGTTTTCTTGTTTATGTGTACCAACTATTACTACATTTGGCATTGGCTGGACGTGATAGCCTTTCTAGTGACTGTGTAACAACTCTCCTGTTCACCAGTTATACACAAGGGACTCGTCTAATGCCCACCTGGAATGATACAGGAGCATATATATTGAAGGTGGAAGCCTCATTATTGTTCCATGAGGTGTATTGATGCATAAGAACAGTACTAGTGGACTGCTTTGAAGCTATGTGGACACATCTAAACACAGAGAGAGACTGACAGCTGTTGAGCAAGACCTTCGTGTGTGTCTTTCTGCCATTCCTGCCAGGATATCTATGTTGTGTTCATCGAAACAAGCCCAGGTTTCACACTGAGTGTATAAATACATTTAAAAACATATTAAATATATGTATTACTGTGTTAGAGTGTCAGTTTGTGCCATTTTGGTTGGTGGTGTGCCCCAGGATTTTGTAAATGTAAAAAGTGTGCCGCGGCTCAAAAAAGGTTGGGAAACACTGATGTAATGAAATAGGGGATAATGTACCAGTCTGATTTCTTCAGGCAGTCGACAGCAGCCCCGCGGTTCAGTAGGTACAAGACGCAGTCCCGGTGCCCCATGGAAGCCGCTTCATGGAGGGGACGCTTGTAATCATTGTTGAACAGCTCCAGGTCCATTCCCAAAGTCTCAACTAAGTACCGGACGATGCTGAGGTGGCCGTGCCGGGTGGCGTAGTGGAGCAGAGTGTCCCCCGACCGGCCAAAGTGCTTCCTCCGCACCTCCTGGCTCAGACCCTCCATGCTTTTCATTTCTTCTTGAAGCAAGGGGAGCTTCCCTTCTTGAACCAACCTGGGAAGAACTTTCTGGAGCTCCCCTTCAGCCATCACGGGGATTGGTCAAAGGATCTGTAGAATAAAAACAGTGATTTATTATTATTATTATTTAGAATCATAGAATTATAGAGTTGGAAGAGACCAAATGGGCCATCTAGCCCAACCCCCGTCTTCCATGCAGGAAAAGCACAATCAAAGCACCCCTGACAGATGGTTATCCAGCCTCTGTTTAAAAGCTTCCAAGGAAGGAGCTCACACCACACTCAAGGCAGAGAGTTCTACTGCTGGATAGCTCTTCTTATGGTCAGAAAGTTCTTCCTAATGTTCAAGTGGACATCAGTATCTATATCTGCTGGTTATCAGAATCAGTTGTGATTGTACAGGTATTGGGCCAGGCTCTGGATGCTGGATGGAGACCAAAGAATGCAAGCTGAAACTTGGCAAGATAGAGGCTCTCTGGACTGGTGGTACTTGATATATTAGGTAAAACATCTGTCCTGGATTGATTACATTTCCCTTGAAGAAACCGTGTCCAGATCTGAGTGCCACAATTCAGTAAGGATAGGGACAAAGTGGAGCATGTCCAGGGAAGGGCAACCAAAACGGTCAAGGGTTTGGAAGCCATGAATCCTTCTGAGGATCACTTGAGGAGGTTGGAGAAGTTTAGCTTGAATCATGGAATAATAGAGTTGGAATAGACAACATGGACCATCTAGTCCAGGGGTCGGGAACCTTTTTGACTCAAAGAGCCATAAAAGCAAAATATTTGGAAATTTATTTCAATGAGAGCCATATAATATATATATTTTAACACTGCATTCAACTAAATGTGAGTATATATGTACATACTATGGGAAAAGGATGCCCCCATGCCCAGCTGTGCCATCGGCAGGGACCTTTACCTCCTTTCTTTGATCAGGGAAGCTCTCCTCCCGCACTCTTCCCTCCTCCCCCGCCGTTGCGCCGGGTTCAGCGGGGGCCGGCCCTGCATCCGGCCTCTCTGTTTTAGGCCGTCGCCTTGGCCCCTGCAGGGGACCTGTTGTTCCGTGCCTGCAGCCTGGCTACTGGCTTTTGGTCGTCTTTTCTCTGTATTAGGGGGGAGGCTCGTTGGGGGGGGGGGCTGCGCCTGCCCCCTCCACCCCCTTTCTCACTGTCCCTGGCTTGGCTTCCGGTCAGGTGGGGAAAGGTCTCATCCAGCCGTCCACGCGGGCCCAGCCTGCCCCGATCCTCCGCGCCTCCCTCATTGTGGGTTTCGGGTCCAGCAGGGCCCGCCACGCGGTGTTTTCCACGGCCCATGGCCGCTTTTTGGAAACTCTTAGTGCAGGGAGGGGCCTGTGGTTTCCGGTCGGGTGGGGCCTGTGACTTCTGGTTGGGTGGGGGAGGGTCTCAGCCCGCCGTCCACACGGGCCCGGCCTGCCCACGCGGGCTTGGCCTGCACCAGTCCTCCCCGCATCCCTCGCTGCAGTAGGGCCTGCCACGCAACGTTTACTGTGGCCTAGGGCCGCTTTCCGGCAACTCCTTGGGCGGGGAGGGGCCTGCGGCCCTGCATCCACCCTTTTTGTTTGGGTGTTTTTTTGCTCATGTTGGGGCCTGCCGCGCCTGCGAGCCAGATGCAGTTATCGAAAGAGCCACATAAGGCTCGCGAGCCATAGGTTCCCGACCCTTGATCTAGTCCAACCCGCTGCCATGCAGAAAAAAGCACAATGAAAGCATCCCTGGCAGATGGCTATCCACCCTCTGTCTAAAAGCCTCCAAGGCAGGCGCTTCCACCAGATTCTGAGGTAGGGAGTTCCACTGTTGAACAGTTCTTCTTACAGTCAGGAAGTTCTTCCTAATGTTCAACTGGAATCTCCTCCCCTATATTTTGAACCCATTGCTCCATTGAGTCCTAGTCTCCAGGGAAGCAGAACTCAAGCCTGCCCCCTCTTCCTTATAATAACACATAAAAATAATGATACTTTTTTTGTATTCCACCCTATCTCTCCGAGGGGACTCAGGGCAGGTTCCAGCATATTTATTTATTTATTGTTCGTGCTTATATACCGCTCCCTCCCGAAGGCTCGGGGCGGTTCACAACACAGCAACATTCACAATAAAATCAATAAAACAACAGTTTAAGAACAATAAAAAAGTAAAAACAGAGGTACAAAAGAGCAATCGACCCCAGTTGCAGTTTAACAGCCATGCTACTATAGTGTAGAAGTTCTTGAGCATTAGATAATAAAGGCTTGTCAGAACAAGATTGTTTTGCAGGCTTTTCGGAATGTCGGAAGCTCCCTAAGAGCTCGAACATTGTCAGGTAACGCATTCCAAAGCATGCGAGCAACTACAGAGAAGGCTCTCTGTCGGGTCGCAGACAGGTGGTAGGTTCTGATGGAAGGAACCTCTAGTAGGTTTTGGTCTTCCGATCGTAGTGATCTCTGGGGAACGTATGGGGAGAGACGGTCCCTCAAGTACACAGGCCCCAGACCATGTAAGGCCTTAAAGGTTAATACCAACACTTTTAACATGATCCGGTACTCCACTGGAAGCCAGTGCAGCTGCTTCAGGATGGGAGTTATGTGGTATCGAGCTGGGGTGCCGGCGAGCAAGCGAGCTGCAGCATTCTGGACCAGTTTAAGTTTCCGGATCACGGACAAGGGAAGGCCCATGTAGAGGGCATTACAGTAGTCCAGTTTCGAGATGAGCGTCGCCTGGATCACAGTGGCCAAGTCGGAGAGGTAAGGCGCCAACCGCCTCTCTGCTGACCATAGAGACCTGAGCCTCAATAGTCAGCAGAGAGTCCAACTGGAATCCCAGGCTCTTTACCAGGAGCGAAGGGCAAAGTGCTCCGCTGTCCAGGATAGGCAGCCGGCACCCCCCTCAAACCGGGCGACCCAGCCAATGTATCTCCGTGTTCGATGGATTCACCTTCAACCGGCTAGCCCGCAGGTTTCCAGTCACAGCTTCCAGGCACAGATGGAAATTATCAGGCACGGAGTCCGGTATGCCTCCCATCCTCAGCACAAGCTGGGTGTCATCAGCGTACTGATGGACATGTTTAGCCTCAGAAGAGAAGGTTGAGAAGAGACATGAGAGCCTTGTATAAACATGGGAAACGCACAACGAGTTAAGCTGCTGAACTTGCTGACCCCGTGGGACGGGGTGAGCTCCGGCTGTTAGCCCCAGCTTCTGCCAACCTAGCAAATGTGATGACACTCCAGACCAGGGGTGCTCACACTTTTTCAGCATGCGAGCTACTCTCAAAGCAACCAAGTCCAAAATATCTAACTGCCCCCACCGCTGTGCGCTCCCGCCACCCACGCTCTTGCCACCGCGCGTGCTCTGGCTGCTGTTTTCCGCCCGCGCAGCGCTTCTTCCGCCTGCGGAGCATTGCAGGAAGGAGAAAGCACGAGGCGGGGCATCCAGAGGGAGTGCTTCGCCCTGCCTGTCTCGCCAGCAATGGAGGCTGCACAGCTGCTTCTGGACGAGAGAGAAGCAGGGCGCTCCCTCCAGAGGCCCCGCCTCGTGCTTCCTTCTTCCTGCAATGCCCCGCAGGCGAAAAAAAGCACCACGAGAGCGGAAGCCAGCAGCAGGAACGTGCGTGCGCGCAAGGTGTGCGCGCGCATGGCAGGAGCGCCCCATCCGGCTGGTGAGGCCCGAAGATCACCTGGAAGAGGGCCGAAGATCTACTAGTAGCGCCTGAGCTACCTAATGAGCACCCCTGCTCCAGACCAATACTACGCAGCAGTCGGGCCTGTGGTCGCATGTAGATGTTAAATAATAGAGGGGAAAGGATGGCCCCCTGAGGCACCCCACAAGTCAGGGGGGAGTCTCTCGGAGACCACTCCGCCCCTCTCCACCCGTTGTCCCCGATCTTGGAGAAAGGAGGCCACCCATTGAAGGGCAGTCCCCCTCACTATGCAAACATTCAATGCCTAGAAGCAATGAAACACAGGTAAGGGTAAAGGTGTCCCTTTCCAGCTCTGTGGAACGGTGCTTCATCTCCATTTCTAAGCTGAAGAGCCCGCGTTGTCCATAGACACTTCCTAGGTCATGTGGTCGGCATGACTGCTTACCTTCCTTCCTGCGGAGGTGGTACCTATTGATCTACTCACATTTGCTAGGTTGGCAGAAGCTGGGGCTAACAGCGGGAGCTCACCCCGTCCCACGGGGTCAGCAAGTTCAGCAGCTTAACTCGTTGTGCGTTTCCCATGTTTATACAAGGCTCTCATGTCTCTTCTCAACCTTCTCTTCTGAGGCTAAACATGTCCAGCTCTTTAAGCCGCTCCTCATAGGTATTCTTGGTCTTCAGATGCCTAAGTAAGTAAGTAAGTCAGTCAGTCAGTCCAAAACACCTGGAGGGCCCCAGTTGGCCTGGACATGGGCTACAATCTATAGCAGGCCTAGTCAAACTTGGGCCTTTCAGGTGTTTTGGACTTCAACTCCCACAATTCCTCACAGCCTCAGGCCCCTTCCTTTGTCCATTGACACTTCCTAGGTCATGTGGTCGGCATGACTGCTTACCTTCCTTCCTGCGGAGGTGGTACCTATTGATCTACTCACATTTGCTAGGTTGGCAGAAGCTGGGGCTAACAGCGGGAGCTCACCCCGTCCCACGGGGTCAGCAAGTTCAGCAGCTTAACTCGTTGTGCGTTTCCCATGTTTATACAAGGCTCTCATGTCTCCTCTCAAACCTTCTCTTCTGAGGCTAAACATGTCCAGCTCTTTAAGCCGCTCCTCATAGGTATTCTTGGTCTTCAGATGCCTAAGTAAGTAAGTTAGTCAGTCAGTCAGTCCAAAACACCTGGAGGGCCCCAGTTGGCCTGGACATGGGCTACAATCTATAGCAGGCCTAGTCAAACTTGGGCCTTTCAGGTGTTTTGGACTTCAACTCCCACAATTCCTCACAGCCTCAGGCCCCTTCCTTTGTCCATTGACACTTCCTAGGTCATGTGGTCGGCATGACTGCTTACCTTCCTTCCTGCGGAGGTGGTACCTATTGATCTACTCACATTTGCTAGGTTGGCAGAAGCTGGGGCTAATAGCGGGAGCTCACCCGTCCCACGGGTCAGCAAGTTCAGCGGCTTAACTCGTTGTGCATTTCCCATGTTTATACAAGGCTCTCATGTCTCCTCTCAAACCTTCTCTTCTGAGGCTAAACATGTCCAGCTCTTTAAGCCGCTCCTCATAGGTATTCTTGGTCTTCAGATGCCTAAGTAAGTAAGTTAGTCAGTCAGTCAGTCCAAAACACCTGAGGGCCCCAGTTGGCCTGGACATGGGCTACAATCTATAGCAGGCCTAGTCAAACTTGGGCCTTTCAGGTGTTTTGGACTTCAACTCCCACAATTCCTCACAGCCTCAGGCCCTTCCTTTGTCCATTGACACTTCCTAGGTCATGTGGTCGGCATGACTGCTTACCTTCCTTCCTGCGGAGGTGGTACCTATTGATCTACTCACATTTGCTAGGTTGGCAGAAGCTGGGGCTAACAGCGGGAGCTCACCCCGTCCCACGGGGTCAGCAAGTTCAGCGGCTTAACTCGTTGTGCATTTCCCATGTTTATACAAGGCTCTCATGTCTCCTCTCAAACCTTCTCTTCTGAGGCTAAACATGTCCAGCTCTTTAAGCCGCTCCTCATAGGTATTCTTGGTCTTCAGATGCCTAAGTAAGTAAGTTAGTCAGTCAGTCAGTCCAAAACACCTGGAGGGCCCCAGTTGGCCTGGACATGGGCTACAATCTATAGCAGGCCTAGTCAAACTTGGGCCTTTCAGGTGTTTTGGACTTCAACTCCCACAATTCCTCACAGCCTCAGGCCCCTTCCTTTGTCCATTGACACTTCCTAGGTCATGTGGTCGGCATGACTGCTTACCTTCCTTCCTGCGGAGGTGGTACCTATTGATCTACTCACATTTGCTAGGTTGGCAGAAGCTGGGGCTAACAGCGGGAGCTCACCCCGTCCCACGGGGTCAGCAAGTTCAGCGGCTTAACTCGTTGTGCATTTCCCATGTTTATACAAGGCTCTCATGTCTCCTCTCAAACCTTCTCTTCTGAGGCTAAACATGTCCAGCTCTTTTGCCGCTCCTCATAGGTATCCCTGGTCTTCAGACGCCTAAGTCAGTAAGTTAGCCAGTCAGACAGTCCAAAACCCCTGTAGGGCCCCAGTTGGCCTGGACCTGGGCTACAATCTATAGCAGGCCTAGTCAAACTTGGGCCTTTCAGGTGTTTTGGACTTCAACTCCACAATTCCTCACAGCCTCAGGCCTCTTCCAAAGGAAGGGGCCTGAGGCTGTGAGGAATTGTGGGAGTTGAAGTCCAAAACACCTGAAAGGCCCAAGTTTGCCCAGGCCTGATTTATAGACTCCTATTATCCTTACCCAATACATCAGTAGCTGCCTTCCTTGGGCCTCTGGTTGTTTTGGACTTCAACTCCCATAATTCCCAGCTAGCTTGGCCACTAGCCAGGAATTCTGGGAAATGAAGTCCCAAAGCCTGGATGAAAAAAACACTTCTAAACCGGAAACTGGTAACAAAACCCGTCAGTTCTCCCAGCTTCAGCGGAAACTCGGAAAATGCACTTGGGATAGGTTAGTGGGGATGTCAATCAGAGCCTATGGGCGGGGCCTCTCCCTTGCAGAGCGTCAATAGGGTTTCGTTGCCTAGGAGGAGGAGTAGAAACAAGTTAGGATGAGCGCGCAAAAGAGGAAGTGTGGATTTGCTCCAGGATCAGAGTAAGTGGGAAGGGAGGCCTGGCTGCTCCCAGCCTCCATGGCTTAGTAATTAGTTAATTAATCATTACCTGCCTTGAATTATTGGGATGGGGGTATTTTTAGGAGCCTGCTGCCAATAATTCAGAGTTATTCCTAACTTTTAGGTGAGTTATATTTGAAAGCATTCAAATTATTCAAGCCAGTTATATGAATGGGGCATTTATTTATGTACTAGCTTGGGGACCTGGCGGTGCCTGGGTCATTTGAGAAGTGCAGCAGGATGTAGAGTGGGTCATTGGGGGGGGGGGGGGTTCCTGTGTGCCAAGTTTATTTATTTATTATTTCGGCTTCTATGCCGCCGAACTCCTGGGGGCTCGCGGCGGCTTACAGTAGCCACAAGGCACAGCAATACACAGTCGAGGGCGATTAAAAACAATAGTAACAATAAAAAAAGATTGAACAGGGTTAATCGACAGTAGGTTGAGGGTGAATCCGGCGAAGACGGAGATCTTGTGGCTGGGTCGCCCAGGTGATGTTAATGTCCAGCTTCCGAGCCTGGACGGTGCGGTGTTATGCCCATCGCCTTCTGTAAAGAGCCTGGGGGTCCATTTGGACTCCCAGCTGACCATGGAGGCCCAAGTCTCTGCGGTCAGCAAGATCGCTTTTTTTCATCTGCAACAGGCAAGGAGGCTGGCCCCCTATCTCTCTCGGAACGATCTGGCCACGGTGATCCAAGCCACAGTCATCTCAAGGCTGGATTACTGCAACGCGCTCTACATTGGCCTTCCTCTGTCGGTGACCCGGAAGCTCAGGCTAGTGCAGAACACTGCCGCCCGGCTCCTGTCTGGCACGCCAGCTGGCGCCCACATAACACCTGTTTTGCAGGATCTGCACTGGCTGCCAATTGAGCACCGGATCACCTTCAAAGTGTTGGTCCTCACCTTTAAGGCCTTACACTGCCTGGGGCCAGCGTATTTGAGGGACCGTCTCACCCCATATTGCCCTCCGAGATCACTTCGGTCTGAGGACTCCAATCTCCTGGAGATACCTTCAGCTAAACTCGCAAGGCTGACTGCTACCCGCGGAGGGCGTTCTCTGTCATAGCACCGACGCTGTGGAACGCCCTCCCGGCCGGAACTCGGGCTATGAAGGACTTGCTCCCATTTAGACGGGCCTGTAAAACATACCTGTTTAAGCAGGCCTTTGGTGAGTAAGTCCTGCCCATGCCCCGCCATCTATTCGTTCTTCTGAGGATGATGTGCTGTTCATTGTGTTAACTGTGTTATTAATTACTATACTGCTGTTGTTTTTAATTGTTTTTAACTGCTTATTGCCTGTATTTTACTGTGCCCTTCGGCTCCTGTAAGCCGCTGCGAGCCTCAGGGAGTCGACGTTATAAAAGCCCGAATAATAAATAAATAAATAAATAAATAAATAAATTAAAACAATGGTACAACATGTACTAAAGCTGAGAATTATTGGCGGCGAGTGGACCGGGCCTACCCATTAAAAGTCTGTTTAAAGAGGTGGGTTTTACAGGCCCGTCTGAATGGGAGGAGGTCCTTCATGGCCCGTGTTTCAGCCGGGAGGGCGTTCCACAGCACAGGTGCTATGACGAAGAACGCCCTCCGGCGAGTTGATGTCAACCTGGCAAGTTTCACCGCAGGCACCTCTAGGAGGTTAGAATCCTCCGACCGTAGTGATCTCAAAGGGCAATATGGGGTGAGACGTTCCCTTCGATACGCTGGCCCCAGGCCGTGTAAGGCCTTAAAGGTAAGTACCAACACTTTGAAGGTAATCCGGTGCTCAATCGGCAGCCAGTGCAGATCCTGCAATATAGGTGTTATATGGCAACCTGCTGGGGAACCATATAGGAGCCGGGCGGCAGTGTTCTGCACCAGCTTGAGCCTCCGGGTCACCGACATAGGAAGGCCAACGTAAAGTGCGTTACAGTAATCTAGCCTCGAGATGACCGTGGCTTGGATCACCGTGGCGAGGTCGTTCCGGGAGAGATAGGGGGCCAGCCTCCTTGCCTGTCTAAGATGGAAGAACGCACTCTTGCTGACCGCAGAGACCTGGGCCT
This sequence comes from Anolis apletophallus, assembly GCA_030556195.1. Lineage (NCBI taxonomy): Eukaryota > Metazoa > Chordata > Lepidosauria > Squamata > Anolidae > Anolis > Anolis apletophallus. Next base: position 134,680,133 of record JARBWK010000009.1, on the reverse strand, counting down.
CCATGGTCAGCTGGGAGTCCAAATGGACCCCCAGGCTCTTGACGGAAGACGATGGGCATAGCGCCGCACCGTCCAGGCTCGGAAGCTGGACATCCCTACCACCCGGGCGACCCAGCCACAAGATCTCCATCTTCGCCGGATTCACCCTCAACCTACTGGCTCGCAGCCATCCAGTAACGGCTTCGAGGCACAGCTGGAAATTATCTGGAACAGATCCAGGCCTGCCCTCCATCCTCAGAATGAGCTGGGTGTCATCAGCGTACTGGTGGCACTCCAGCCCATAACTCCTTTGGTCTTGATCCATCAGTATTGAGAGTTACAGTGGTATCATGAAATTACTGAAGGTACTGGAAGTCCCATCATCTGTGGTCCAACCTCCCCCAAATTGCAGTGGGATGTATATTGGGTCATGGGGGCTCTGTGCGCCAAGTTTGATCTGTATTGGTGAATGGATGAGGGTTGTATTGTTTTTAGGAAGTGAGTGAAGGTACTTCAAGTCCCATCATCCGTGGTCCATCTCACACAGAACTGCATCGGGATGTTGAGTGGGTCATGAGGGCTCTGTGTGCCAGGTTTGGTGTTGATCAGTGATTGGATTAGGTTTGCAGCAGTCTTGGAAAGTGAGGGAAGGTACTGCAAGTCCAATCATCATTGGTCTGCCCTCCTCCAAACTGCAGCAGGATGTAGAGTGGGTCATGGGGGCTCTGTGTGCCAGGTTTGGTGTTGATCAGTGATTGGATTAGGTTTGCAGCAGTCTTGGAAAGTGAGGGAAGGTACTGCAAGTCCCATCATCCATGGTCTGCCCTCCTCCAAACTGCAGCAGGATGTAGAGTGGGTCACGAGGGCTCTGTGTGCCAGGTTTGGTGTTGATCAGTGATTGGATTAGGTTTGCAGCAGTCTTGGAAAGTGAGGGAAGGTACTGCAAGTCCCATCATCCATGGTCTGCCCTCCTCCAAACTGCAGCAGGATGTAGAGTGGGTCATGGGGGCTCTGTGTGCCAGGTTTGGTGTTGATCAGTGATTGGATTAGGTTTGCAGCAGTCTTGGAAAGTGAGGGAAGGTACTGCAAGTCCCATCGTCCATGGTCTGCCCTCCTCCAAACTGCAGCAGGATGTAGAGTGGGTCATGGGGGCTCTGTGTGCCAGGTTTGGTGTTGATCAGTGATTGGATTAGGTTTGCAGCAGTCTTGGAAAGTGAGGGAAGGTACTGCAAGTCCCATCATCCATGGTCTGCCCTCCTCCAAACTGCAGCAGGATGTAGAATGGGTCACGGGGGCTCTGTGTGCCAGATTTGGTGTTGATCAGTGATTGGATTAGGTTTGCAGCAGTCTTGGAAAGTGAGGGAAGGTACTGCAAGTCCCATCGTCCATGGTCTGCCCTCCTCCAAACTGCAGCAGGATGTAGAGTGGGTCACGGGGGCTCTGTGTGCCAGGTTTGGTGTTGATCAGTGATTGGATTAGGTTTGCAGCAGTCTTGGAAAGTGAGGGAAGGTACTGCAAGTCCCATCGTCCATGGTCTGTCCTCCTCCAAACTGCAGCAGGATGTAGAGTGGGTCATGGGGGCTCTGTGTGCCAGGTTTGGTGTTGATCAGTGATTGGATTAGGTTTGCAGCAGTCTTGGAAAGTGAGGGAAGGTACTGCAAGTCCCATCATCCATGGTCTGTCCTCCTCCAAACTGCAGCAGGATGTAGAGTGGGTCACGGGGGCTCTGTGTGCCAAGTTTGATATTTATCGGTCTTTATAAGGGGCCACAATGGTCTTTGGGACGCAAAGCGCTTGGAAGTACTACAAATCCCATAATCCGTGGCCCATCTTTCCCAAACTGCACCAGGACGTAAAGGGCATCATGGGGGTTATGTGTGCCATGTTTGGTTCAGGTCCGGCTGAGGCCTAGTCAGGAGAATCAAGTTGAGGGAGCCTTACTGTCAATTCAGGCTGAGGGCTAGTTTGTAAAATCAGCTGAAGGAAGCCTTTTTGTAAAGAACTCTGTCTGGCACCTTTGAGATTTGGGATGTTGGGATGCTGGCGAATCCATGGCCCATCCTCCCTCAAACTGCACCAAGACATAAAGTGGGTCTGGGGGTTCTGTGTGCCAAGTTTGGTTTTGTTGTCTCATTGTTGGGGGCTGCAAAGTGTATTGGACGTAAACTCCCACCATGCCTGACTGGCTCAGGCCTTTTCCTTACCTCCCTCTGGCACTTTAGAGTCTCGGAATGTTCGTGTTGGCTGGCCAGTGGGAGTTGTTTATGCAAATAACCCCACAGTGGGAGCCAATCCGAAAGCTGCCACATTTCCTTCCGCCCTTCCGCCCTCCGGACACATACATACATACATACAAACATTCCGCTTTATAAAGGTATAGAGATAGAGATAGAGATTTCATTATGTTTACTTAATTTCACTTTCCTTTTTTTTTCTATTACAGGTTGAATATCCATTTTTATTAGTTGTAGTATATTATGTGGTCTCGAAGAGAAGCGACAACGCAGAAAGAACCGCAACTTGGAAACAATGTCACCCAAGGAGACTTTCTGCTGTGCTTTCTGCAACCGGACTTGCCTAGCTCAGATTGGCCTTTTTAGCCATCAACGCGCTTGTAAAAAGCGTGGGACGAGTCCTTCCTAAGAATCTTCGTTCGAGAGATAATTAATATAAATAATGTCTCTCGGCATTACTTCACGAACGAAGATTCTTGGGAAGGACTCATCCCACGCTTTTTACAAGCGTGTTGATGACTAAAAAGGCCAATCTGAGATAGGCAAGTCCGGTTGCAGAAAGCACAGCAGAAAGTCTCCTTGGGCGATGCTGTTTCCAAGTTGCGGGTCTTTCTGCGTTGTCGTTTCTCTTCGAGACCCGTTCGGCGTGTCTTCTCGAAAGAGGCCGCAGCATTGTGGATTGTGCGTCTCCACGCCTCCCGATGTGAGGCCAGGGTGGACCATTGTTGGTGATCAATCTGGCCAAGCCTGAGATGTTGTTTCGGGGAGTCCTTATATCTCTTTTTGGGGCGCCTCTCTTGCGCTGACCCGTGGCGAGTTCACCATAGAGTAGTATCTTTGGGAGGTGGTGGTCCTCCATCCTAGAGACGTGCCCTGCCCAGCGCAGCTGTGTTCTCAATAGCATGGCCTCAATGCTGGTGATCCCTCCTTGCTCAAGGACAGCAACATTAGTCACATAGTCACTCTACTGTCATGTTTGAATGTTCCTTTTAAAGGGATGAAAGAAGGAAGGTAATAACGCCTCTTATCTGTCATTGGCCAGGAAGATCTTTACAATGGTATTTAAAATATCTTTTGGGGGACTCAAATAAAAAAGTGACAGGGGAGATAGCAAATATTTTTGCTCATGCCTCAAAGACCCGAAATAGCATTTTATCTAAAGAAAAGTAACCGCAGAGAAACTGAGAAATTTAACTACAGTCTTTATGCGATTATAACTGTAGTACACTAAATAGTAGAAAACTACACAGCCCTAGATGCGTATTAATAGCTTCTAAGAGATATAAATTTTAAGGCCAGCGATTTTGATATGTGTGCATTTGATAACCTGTATTGTGTTTTATATGTGACTTTTATCTGTATTATATTTTTCTGTATCTGCCTAAGGTTTGTTAACTGAAATAAAGGCAATTGATTGATTGACATAGTCAGTCCAGTGTATATTTAGGATTGTGCAGAGACAGCGCTGATGAAAGCGTTCGAAGAGTCGTAGGTGTTGGCGATAGGTGACCCATGTTTCAGACCCATAAAGGAGAATAGACAGTATGATTGCTCTGTACACACTGATTTTGGTGCTTTGCCTCAGGTGCTTGTTGCTCCAGACACTTTTGTGAAGCCTTCCAAATGCACGATATGCCATTGCTAATCTGGGATCTATCTCTTTATCAATCTTGGCATCTGAAGAGATGATGCTTCCCAGGTAAGTGAACTGCTGAACGGGCTTAAGCACAGATGTGCCTCTGCTGACGTGGGGATGATGGTGTTCTTCCTGTGGTGCGGGCTGGTAGAGGACTTCCGTTTTCTTCAGGCTGACTTCCAGCCCAAACAGCCAGCTCTTTTCCCCCATCGAGGCTGACTCCCAAACTCCTGTTTCTTCCCCCTCAGGCCGCTTTGGCCTTCTCCTCCTTTGTTGCCGTCCTGCCCTTCCCAGCCCACACATCACGGGCTCCGCGCTCTGCCTCTGTCCGCCTCTCTCCCTTGGCCAAGCTGAAGGTCTCTCGCTTCTGTTTCCACCCAGTGCGCATGCGCCAATGCTCGAAGCACTCTCCAAAGCTGCGTGGGCGGAGGAAGGCGGCGGCGGGAGAGCTCGCGCGGAGGCAGGAGCAGAAGATCGACCTCAAATGGTCTCGGGATCGACCGGAAGATCGCGATCTACCTAATGAGCACCCCTGCTCTAGAACATGGCCATACAGCCTGAAAAACCTACAACAACCCAAACTGCATTTATTCATTCTACAACACACAATCCGAATTAAACTAATTTGCTTGCTTACTTTTGTCCACCGCAGTGAGCCGTTTTAAGCAATGCCACTTGACCAGCGCCGACTGCAGAGCTTTGATCGAGAGCGGGGAAGGCACCTCTCCCTTGACGCAGCCTTTTAGCCAAAGACAAAGAAGCAGCCGAGATCCGAACAGAGGCCTCTATCCCAATTGCCGGACCAAGAAGCATCCCAAAGGTACCACACCAGACCATTTGGCGGAAGTATGAAGTTTTCTGATTGCATGAAGATTATAAGCCATAGAACATTTTTGCAAGACTTTTGCCCAGGCACGGGCAAACCTGGGAACTCCAGGTGTTTTGGACTCCAACTCCCACAATTCCTAACAACCAATAGTACAATACACCTGGAGGGCCCAAGTTTGCCCATGCCTGCCTTAGGTAATTTGAATCTCATTCAAAGTGATAATAGTATGGAATGTGGCGCAGCTGGCTAAGTGTCAGCTGCATAAGATCTCTCTGACAGTAGGTCATGAGTTCGAGGCCTGCCCGGGTCGAGTTGGGTGCTCGACCTTTAAGTGTAGCCTGCTGTCGACCTTTGCAGCCCGAAAGACAGTTGCATCTGTCAAGTAGGAGATAAAGGTACCACATTAAGTGGGGAGGCAAATTTTGTCTGAATTATTAGGCCATTAAAAGAACCCCAGGAACACTGAGGAATGTGGAAGGAACAACAAGGGACGCTGGGAACGCTGAGAGATGAGATGAGTGCGGCAGCTCCCCTGGTGGCCAGAGTTTGCCTCTGTTCGTCTATATGTGTGTATGTGTAAACGGCAGGGATTGTCTGCTAAGTATGTGTACCTGTAATCCGCCCCGAGTCCCCTTCGGTGTGAGAAGAGCGGAATATAAATAAAGTGTATTATTATTATAATATTATTATTATTATTATAACAGCCCAGCATTTTGGAATATTTTGGGGGGATTTTCAAGCAGTGGATGATTGAATCTGTGGATAAAGAGTCAGTGAATACGAAGGGCCAAAGTATATCTAATTAATTATGTACAAACTGAGCATCCTTTATTCAAAATTATGATATCTGATATATTATTATTGTTATTATATTCATTTATTTCCCACTTTATCTCTCCCGAAGGAGACTCAAAGCGGTTAAATATAATAGCAAAACCACAGCACCCCACAGAATTTTATGAATAGGCTATATCCGTTAGCTTTATATGAAACATAAATTTAATCTTGAAGGTGTCTCATTATGCATACGTATGCAAAATAGATGGGTTCCAAACTCCAAAACATTCTGCTCCTAAACATTTTAGACAAGAGATGCTCAATATGTATATATACAGATATAGATATTTAATAATCCCAAATCCAAAACATTTCCGATCCCAAGTATTTTGGTTAAGAGATACTCAACCTGTATATGGACATATTGGTACATATTGGTATTAAAAACATTTCTGGTTATGAGTATTTTGGATAAGGCATACCCAATGGTAGCACAGCAGGTTAAACCGCTGAGCTGCTGAACTAGCTAACCAAAAGTTCAGTGGTTCAAATCCAGGGAGCGGGGTGAGCTCCTGCTGTTAGCCCCAGCTTTTGCCAACCTAGCAGTTTGAAAACATGCAAATGTGAGTAGATCAATAGGTATTGCTCCAGGAGTAAGGTAACAGTGCTCCATGCAGTCATGCCTGCCACATGACCTTGGAGGTGTCAGCGGACAACGCCGGCCCTTCGACTCAGTAATGGAGATGAGCACCAACTCCCAGAGTCAGACACAATTGGACTTAATGTCAAGGGGGAAACTTTACCTTAGTATACTCAACCTGTATAAGCAACTATAGATGTTCCAAAATTTGGGACAAACCCAAATGCTTCTGATTTCAAGCATTTCAGAGGACGAGTGTTCGACCTGTGGTGGCGCAATGGGTTATGCCCTTGTGCTGCTGAAGTGCTGACCTGAAGGTTGGCAGTTGGAATCCGTGGGAGTGGGTGAGCTCCCACTGTTAGCCTTAGCTCCTGCCAACCTAGCAGTTTGAAAACATGCAAATGTGAGTAGAACAATAAATACCACTCTGGCAGGAAAAGGAAAAAAGACACTCCAAGCAGTCATGCTGGCCACATGACCAGAAGGTGCCTATGGATGCAGGCTCCTCGGCTTGGAAATTGAGGAAGAGCAGGTCCTCCAGAGCTGAAGATGAAAAGGAGACGTATTTGCCTTTCTCTGTGTACTGTATGTCATTTGTAACAAGGCACTGAATGTTTTCCTGTGTCTGTGTATATACTGTAATCCGCTCTGAGTCCCCTCGGGGAGAAGGGCAGAATATAAATAAGTTGTTGTTGTTGTTATACCTAACAATAACCAGAATTTTGCTATAATTTTCTGTCTGTCTGTCCTTTTGTGATGGAGAAGCAGGTCAATACCGTCTCATCACTGACTACTTCCGCAAGAAGCCTCACCCCTCGCAATGCGCAAGTAGCATGTCGGCGAGCAACAAAGTCAAAACGGAGGAAACCGCGGACTCCCCCTTGGCTCAAGATGAGGATTCGTGCTCCCTTTTGGAAGGCTGCGAGGAGCTAGTCGTTCCTAGCAAACGCCCACGGGTTTCCTACAGTGGTGACCCATGGGAACAGGATGATGATCAATCAATGCTGGAGGGGCTTCTTGAGTGCCCTCTTGGTGATGGAAGCATCAAGGAGGAAGGTGACGACACAGAGGTCGACCCGCTTCCGGATGTGTGTTTTGGGCTCTTGGGGACGGCATCTTGGGAAGTGCCGCAAGGAAGCATCGATCAGCTGCCGGACGAAGTCCTCCAGGAGATCTTCGCCCTTGTTCCGGCCACGGATCTCTTCCAGAACCTCAGCCTGGTGTGCCAACGCTGGTGGCGGATCATCGCTGACCATCAAGTGAGCACTGTGTTATGTCAGGGTGGGCAATGGTCAAGCCGCGGTCCATATGCGGACACCCTTTTCTTTTCCACGGCCTGACTGTCTCCTTACTAAAATTATTGAGAAGTTGGGATTAAAACACACCTGGAAGGCGTCCATTCCAGAACCCTTTGCACAAGGCAACTTTCATGTCTAATAATTGATTATTAGTTACTCTCCTCTCATCTTGTCTCAACACAGGTCCCTTCTACACTTCCATTAAAAAATCCAGATTATCTGCTTTGAAACCGATGAAGGCCATGGCTTAGTGCAGTGTTTCCCAACCTTTTTTGAGCTGTGGCACACTTTTAACATTAAAAAATTCCGGGGGCACACCACCAACCAAAATGACACAAAATGACACTCTAACACAGTAAAGAACAGCTGGGGATGGTGACCTGCTGGGAGTGCGAAGCTGGGGAGGGGGAGGAGCCAGGCCACGCCATGCCCGCCCCTTCCCCGGCTTCAGTTCTCCCATAACTTCGCCAGCCTTGAGGGGGCAGTGCCAAGCCAGCATTGTGCTGCCTCTGCCACCGCTGGCTTGGCACTGCCCCCTCAAGGTTGTTGAAGCTGTAGGAGTGCTGAAGCCGGGGAGGGGACGGAGCCAGGCCGCACCATGCCCCGCCCCCTCCCCCTGGCTTCAGTTCTCCCACAGGTTCGCCAGCTTTGAGAGGGCAGTACCAAGCCAGCATTGTGCTGGCTCTGCCACCGCTGGCTTGGCACTGCCCCCTCAAGGCTGGCAAAGCTGTGGGAGTGCTGAAGCCGGGGGGAAGGGGCGGAGCCAGGCTGCATCATGCCCCCCTCCCCCCCCCGGCTTCAGCTCTCCCACAGAGGAGGAGCATGAGCAGTGGACGGGCTTCAGTAGGCAGGGCTCCTCCACGTGGCTTCAACAAGCAAGGGCCGAGAGTCATGGCGAGAGTCATGGCAGATTGGAGGCTGGTTGGGGAAACGGCCGAAGGAGGCGGCGCCCCGGTCCCTTCTTTTTCTTCGCCGCCACTTGGCCCTTCCTCCTCCTCTCCCAAGCAGCAGGAGTTTGGCAGGAGGGGGGGGGAAGGAAGGGGGGCAGAGAGCCTTTCTCGCAGCACACCTGATGATCGCTCACGGCACACTAGTGTGCCACGGCACACTGGTTGAGAAACACTGGCTTAGTGTTATGGAATCATAATATCATATTAGTAGTGGTAGTAGTATTTTATTGTATTACATTGTAATATTATCAATATTATATGTATATACAATATATTATATTATAAGCACAGTGCAGGAAAGACAAAGACAAAAGGAAGGAGTAAGAGAGGGGAGGAGGGAAGAAAGAGGGAAGGAAGGAAGGAAGGACGAAAGGGTGGGAGGGAAGGAAGAAAGGAAAGGAGGAAGTAAAGAAAGAAGGAAGGGAGGATAGGATGGTGGGGTTGGGTGAGAAAAGAGCCCGAGGGGCTGCATCTGGCTCCTAGGCCTAGGTTTGCCCCTACCTGTTATAGATGCATCCTTCACTTCATTTTGGATTATGCGTAAGAGATATCCCAGTAGATTGTTTGCCTTTCTGGTGGTCTGGATGTCCAGTTCTTTTCCGGTTTTGGAGACCTCTTTATTTGGCTTTTCAGTTCATTCCGTGGAAGAAGCTCTACCATCAGTACCTGAGGTCCCAACCCGAAGCGCTCTTGACCATCAAAACAATTCTGCAGCGTTACCGCCTGAGCAAGGAGCAGGACCAGTGCATGCTGGGATTCATCCGGTAGGTCATGCTTTTCAAGGGGATCCCTGAAAATACGGGAAGGGCAGATGTATTTGCTGCGTTATGAACCTCTTTGAGACAGAATATAAATCAATCAGGGACACCTCTCACTGGTTCTTACAGTCAGACATCTGAATATGCACATTCTGCATCCGTGGATTCAACTCACCTGTGGCTTGAAAATATTTCACATCTTTTGAACCGGTGCTTGGCCGCTGTAACGGACTGGATGAGGGCTAACAAATTGAAACTAAATCCAGACAAGACAGAGGTACTCCTGGTCAGCTGTAAGGCCGAACAGGGCATAGGGTTACAGCCTGTTATTGACGGGGTTACACTCCCCCTGATAGCGCAGGTTCGCAGTTTGGGAGTGATCCTGGATTCATCGCTGAGCCTGGAGCCCCAGGTCTCGGCGGTTGCTGGGAGAGCTTTTGCACAGTTAAAGCTTGTGCGCCAGCTGCGCCCGTACCTTGGGAAGTCTGACTTGGCCACAGTGGTCCACACTCTGGTTACATCCTGCATAGACTACTGCAACGCTCTCTACGTGGGTTTGCCTCTGAAGACTGCTCAGAAGCTGCAATTAGTCCAACGCTCGGCAGCCAGGTTACTAACAGGAGCGGGGCACAGGGAGCATACAACTCCCTTGCTGTGCCAGCTCCACTGGCTGCCAATTAGCTTCTGGGCACAATTCAAAGTGCTGGTTTTAACCTACGAAACCCTATACGGTTCTGGCCCAGTTTACCTGTCCGAACGGATTCTCCCCTATGAACCATCAAGGACATTAAGATCCTCCGGAGAGGCCCTGCTCTCGGTCCCACCGGCTTCGCAAGCATGACTGGTGGGGACGAGAGACAGGGCCTTCTCTGTGGTGGCCCCTCAGCTGTGGAACTCTCTACCAAGTGATGTTAGATCTGCCCCCTCTCTGTTGTCCTTTAGGAGGCTGGTGAAGACCTGGATGTGGAACCAAGCCTTCCCAGAATAGGCTGAGATTGTCTATTGTCTGAATGTATGACCACGTTTACAGATTGAGTGGAATTGTTTTAATGGCGATGTGGTTTTATGCTGGGTTTTTATGTATTTTAATATGTTGTTGTAGTTGTTTTTAAATTGTATAGCATTGAATTTTTGCTGTTATGCCAGTCTGAGTCCCTCAATAGAGGTGAGAAGGTCGGGGCACAAAAGTTTTAAATAAATAAATAAATAAATTTTGTATCCATGGATTCAATCATCCATGGCTTGAAAATATAAGAAGGGAAAAGCAAATTCCCCCCAAAAAAGCAGATCTTGATTTGGCCATTTTATATCAGGGGACACCATTTTGCTATGATACTGTATATAATGGGACTTGGGCCACGCTGTACACGTACGGTAGAAAAAAATCCATTCATCAGGATTCGTGAACTTAATGCGGTCCTGATTGTGAGGTGAAGGATTGCACCTCGTAAAGGGAGTAGACAGAGAAGGGTTTCTTGGAAGATATTCAAGGTTTAATGTTCACTTCAAAGATATCACAAATCAAAATAGAAGGGTAAGTGGAATGTATGCTGTTGTAAATCACAGGTCACACACTTTTGGCCATAGCAGTCCCGGGATTGCATCTATCCATGTGTAAATCACTAGTAGTATCCAAACAAATGTTGCGGGACAGGCGGAAAGGAGATGGGTCAACGGTCAACTACAGGCCTCGCCGTTTAAGCCTAATTAGGCTTCGTCCGGACCCGAAAGCAAACAAAATATAGTGCACACTGACAATTCCACTGGTCCAAAGGTTCAATATAATATTCAAATTCTAATTATCCTGAAGGAGGTGGGCATAGCCACCGGTATGGTCGAACGCTCGCCCACCTCCTTCAGGATGATTAGAATTTGAATATTATATTGAACCTTTTGACCAGTGGAATTGTCACTGTGCACTATATTTTGTTTGCTTTCCGGGTCCGGACAAGCCTAATAACGGCGAGGCCTGTAGTTGACCGTTGACCCATCTCCTTTCCGCCTGTCCCGCAATATTTGTTTGGATACTACTAGTGATTTACACATGGATAGATGCATTCCCGGACTGCTATGGCGAAAGTGTGTGACCTGTGATTTACAACATGTCACGATCACGGACTTGACCGGCCCCTTAATCACACACACAGAGACGGACTGAAGGCTAACTACTTTATTGAATATAAAAACAGTTCAAAAGGAATATTGTCCATAAAAATAGCAAAAGCAATTCAAAAGCTGTAAGCAATCAATTGTCCAAAAGCAGCTTGATGAATAATCCAAAAGGCTTAGCAAAGCTCCGCACAGCAATGCGGATTCAGGAACAAACAAGGTACGAGAAACAAGGCAAGACTTGGTGGCCACTAGCCAACTCAGCTCCGTGAACCAACTTCGCTACACGTCTGCTCAGAAGAGACGTGGCCGAAGCACTGGGGATTCGTTCCCACGGATCCTATACTTAATCCTTCGGCCGAGGTCCCCGCCGCTCTAGGCTTCGTCGTCTCCAATCTTTGCTGACGGACCTCGGCCTGTCTAGGCTGCGGTACCATCCCCTTCTCCTGGACTCAATGTTACTTCTCCTATCAAAGGTTCGGCCTTGTCTCCCAGCACCTGTGTCCCTATCTCCATGAGAGCTCTCCTCCCTAGAATCTTCCCAGCCGCTTTCTTCCATGTTTTCACTCAGCAACTCCTGCGAGCCTCTCCCACCCGGGTGTTCATAACTTTCGCTATCACTGCTTTCCATTTGCACCTGGTTATCATCTATGTCTGCATAAGGGTCAAGCCAACTTTCATCCCAAGCCAAGCTTTCAGTGGGAGAAAGAGGCCCAGTGATGGGAAATGCTCCTTCAGGTAACCCTTCCAAATCCTCCTCAGAATCTATCTCTGCTGGTGCAGGCCCTAATGCTAATGGAACCCCCGGTGCTGTTCCCTGGCCCCCAGGCACAAACGAGAACTGCTGTGCTACACAACAGCATACATTCCACTTACCCTTCTATTTTGATTTGTGATATCTTTGAAGTGAACATTAAACCTTGAATATCTTCCAAGAAACCCTTCTCTGTCTACTCCCTTTACGTCTTCTGAGAACACCCACTCCTTTTGCTGTGAAGGGGCACCTCACCAGGAAGGTGTAAGTGAAGGGTGGAGCAAGCTGCAGGCGCCTCGCGTATGGGAAAAAGAGATTGAGTGGCTCTGGGCCCAGAAAAGCACACCTCTTTTACCTGTCTGGCCCGCCCTTGTATCCTATTACCGTACCTCCTCCTCTGCCTCTCAGATCTCGCTCCTGAAGACGGCAGTGAAGCGGTGCAGGTGCAAGATCTGAGAGGGAGGTACAGTCATAGGAAAATTACCATATTGAAATCAAATCTGATGCTTTAAATTTTTTTATTTGGTGTGTGTTGGAAGAGGGGTAGTCTTATACGGCGAGTATATCCCAAAGTCTATATTTTGACTGGAAAAGTTGGGGGTCGTCTTATACACCCAGTCGTCTTTTACACCGGAAAATACGGTAACACTCATTTAAAAAGCCAGGGAGGTATTCTGAGGCACCCAGAAGGAATGCCGGCGATTTAGTGCAAAGGAGGAAGTTCTAAACCAGCTCTTGGGCAGGGAGATGGAGTGACAGCACCCCCCCACCCCCCGTGGCTGTAATCGAGCACAACAGCTTACAAGACGCCGGAAAGATGGGGGAAGCCGATGTGTGTGTGTGTGTCTATGGACAATTGTCTGTCTAGTTGTGTATAAAACGGCATTGAATGTTTGCCGCATATGTATGTTCTATGACCTGCCCTGAATCCCCGTCGGGGTGAGAAGGTCAGAATATAAATACTGTAAATAAATAAATAAATTTTAAAGTGTATGCTGATGCTTTTAAGTTAAACTGCTTTGAGTCTTCTTCAGGCGAGATAAAGCGGTGTGTGTGTGTATATATCAATGACCAGCACCAAAAAATGTACAAACATCAGAATAAGAACATATACTGTATACTTACAGTATATTACTATTTGAAGTACTTTTGAGAAGAATAAAGGGGGTCAAAGGATTGAAAGTCAAGAATAAAATTTACAAATGAAGAGTATTTGCTGATATATTGATAACTAGCTGTGCCCTTTTTAGGAGATGCGAGAAAGTTCAATCATCCACGGTGTGCCCTCCTCTAAACCGCAGTTGGATGGAGTGTGGGTCATGGGGGGCATGGTGTGCCAAGTTGGGTCGTTAGTGGTCTCGGTTCTGGGCCACAGTGGTCTGTGGGAATGATGGGTTTTGAAGTACTACAAATCCGTTTTCCATGGTGGTACTTCAAGTCCCATCATGCATGGTTGGGGCTCTGTGTGCCAAGGTAAGTTACTGTAAATTCAGGCCATACACAATGTCCCATGAGCTGAGGCCTAGTTAGGAACAGCAAGTTAATGAAGCCTTACTGTCAATTCAGGCCATACACAATGTCCAATGAGCTGAGGCCTAGTCGGGAGAATCAAGTTAATGAAGTCTTACTGTCAATTCAGAGCGTAAACAGCTTCCCAGTAAGTGAGGGCTAGTTAGGGAAATCAAGTTAATGAAGTCTTACTGTCAATTTAGAGCGTAAACAGCTTCCCAGTAAGTGATGGCAAGTTAGGGAAATCAAGTTAATGAAGCCTTACTGTCAATTTTGGGCGTGGTCTGTGATTTTTTGGGGTGTAAATTTTCGGTTGGAAGTGATTTGGGTGTTTGTGTTGGGCTCAGGCCTTTTCCTTGTTCTGTTTTGGCAGTTTATTATGGTTCGGAATTTTCATGTTGGCTGGCCATTGCAGCAGTTATGCAAATCTGCCCTTATTGGCAGCCAATCATGGTGTTCAGAATGTAGAGGCTGGGTGAGTCTTTGGCTGCCCCGGAGGATGCTGGTAAATGTAGTTTTATTTTTATTTGTTGTTTTGGGGGCCTTTTAGGTTTTGGGGGGGAAAGTTTGTTTGCTACAAACGTACCTTGCTTGAGGCCTATTTCTGTTGGCAAGTATTGTGTTTCTGCGTTGTATGGTTTCTTTGTTTGAGGTATACATCACATGACGTGAACCCATTTATATAATAGATGATTGAAGATCCCATGAAAAATATTGGAGAATATCAATGAATTAAAGCAGACTCAAAATAAATGAGTATTGTTGTTGCTATTATTGTTATTATTTAAGCATGAATTTTAAACTCGTGTCCTTAGTTGAATCTCTGTTTTGTGTATTTTAATATGTTCTTTATAGAAATACATTTTAATATGCATCTTTTATAGAAATACTAGCTTGGGGACCCGGCAGTGTAGAGTCTTGGATTCTTGGATGCTGGCCAATCAGAGTCCTTTATGAAAATACTCCCTCAGTGGCAACCAATCCCCTCTGTCTGGTGCCTTAGAATGTTGGAGATCTGAGGCTGGACAATCAGAGTCCTTTATGCAAATAATTCCACAGTGGCAACCAATCAAAACCCTGCCACATATTCCTCCGCAGCTCCCGCTGCAAACACTGGCTTTTATTAGATAGATAGATAGATAGATAGATAGATGTTTTAATGTGTATTTGTGGAAGTTTTACAATGTTTATGTTTTTTGATTATTCTGTAACTTGCCATGAACAAAGGCAGGTAAGAAATAAAAATTATTATTATTACTATTATTAGTTTCCATGTACATAACAACATAGTACACAGGCATATTAGGTGCAATTGCCTGGGATTCGTCTCTGAATATTGGGTTCTTCCCAAGGGCCTAGGATATTAGAGGTATTTTTGCAGAATGTGCACAGTTCCGAGAAGTGCTGCCTTCTCCCCAAATTAAGGCTTTTCAAGCGCTTTTCAAGGTTTCTTGGAGTGCCTCCGAGAGCAGCAACCACTATTGGTACCACTGTTGTTCTCTTTGGCTATAGTCGTCCCATTTCAATGTGTAGGTCCTTGTATTTCGTGATCTTTTCCAGCTCCTTGTCCTCTACTGTCTCCTGGTCTATAATAAAAGCATGTTTCTTTCCCATAATATAATATATCTGGTGTATTATGTGGCAGGTGGTTATCTGTTTGGATTCTAAAATCCCAGAATATTATTATTATTATTTGTATGTTTATTTGCACCCCACTTTTTCTGACACAAGGAGACTCAAAACATCTGTCTTAAACGTGTTTAACGTGTTCCCCTCTTCTCTTTTGATTTCCACACAGATGTGTTGCTTCCATCAAGCAGTATCGCTGCCGGGACCCAGAGGCCATTCTGGAATGCTTGAAAAACCATCCCCTTTTCCCCAAAGCAGACATCTGCATTGCGAACAGGCTGCCTGACTTGCAGGACTCCAAGCCTGAAGTATGTTCAGGGTTGTAAACAATGTCATACTTGATGCCCTATCCCAGGCATGGGCAAACTTGGGCCCTCCAGGTGTTTTGGACCTCAAATCCCACAATTCCTAACAGCCAGTAACTGGGCCTCTGTTGCTACCTTTTTCTGTGTACTCTCCAGGCACCCTATTCTTGGGCGGTGATGGCCACCATCGTGCTCCTCTCCGGAAGCGTCCGCGACATCCAAGAACTGGTGGCATGTCTCCAGAGACCCAGCTCCGCCTTGTCCTCCATGGATATCATGGAGGCACTCTACTGCATGGGGACCCTGCTCTACGCCATGCGGGAGAGCGACATTCGTGTCAGTAACAGGTGGGTCTGGCTGGGATGGGCCACCAAAAGTGGTTGGAAACCAGCCCTCTGAGGAACAGCGGAGGGAGCTGGGGATGTTTAGCTTGGAGGAGAGAAGATTGAGAGAAGGGGACATGAGAGCCAGGTTTAAATATTGGAAAGGTTGTCATCTAGGAGATGAAGCCTCTTTGTTTTCTGCTGCTTCAGAGTGTGGGATACAATAAAGCAGTGTTTTTCAACCTTTTTTGAGCCGTGGCACGTTTTTTACATTTACAAAGCCCTGGGGCACACCACCAACCAAAATGACACAAAATGACACTCTAACACAGTAATACATATAGTTAATATGTTTTTAAATGTATTTATACACTCAGTGTGAAACCTGGGCCTGTTTTGATGAACACAACATATATATATGACTTCCTCTCACATATTTATACATGGCTATCATGACTTCTCTCAGCCTTCTCTTCTTCAGGCCAAACATGCCCAGCTCTTCAAGCCGCTCCTCATGGAGTTTGTTCTCCAGACCTTTGTGAAATTTCACCCTGAGTGAAACTTGCTTCCAGTTAACTATGGATGTCATGAAGCTGTTATAAACAGTTCCTTAGGGGGGGGGGGGGGCCTCGAAAAATCCAGTAAAATTTCCAAGCAGAGAGGCTCAATTTGTTTCTTGAAACCTGTGAGGGGGCTGCTAGGAGGAGAGTGCCAATTTCCCACGGCACACCTGATGATCGCTCACAGCACACTAGTGTGCCACGGCACACTGGTTGGGAAACACTGCAATAAAGTAACGGAATTCAAACTTTATTGTATCCCACATATAAATGTCGTAAATAAATAAATAAACTGTAGAGAAAAGGGATTTCACCTAAACATTAGGAACAGCTTCCTAATAGTAAGGCCATTATGGTTTTAAACTTAGCGTATTATTGCATATATGTGAGTTATATTGATTGTATTGTCTTATTATTTGTTGCTGTGTTGCTTTACTGATGCGTTATTGGGCTTGGCCTCATGTAATCCGCCCTGAGTGTAGCACCCATGGGCCCGTTCGTGCCACTGGGAGGGGGTGAGGCGCCGGGGGTCCCGATGCCATTGGGACCCGCACAGGCGGAAGGGGCCTCGGAGGACGAGTTGGAAGGCCCAGAGCAAGATTGGTCAGCAGCGCCTTTGCCCAGTTCACCTGCAAAGAGTTTAGCCTGGGATTTCGAGGGGGAGCCTTCTCCCGGGGAAGGAGCGGACCAGGTGGAGATGGGAGGCAGCGAAGCAGATAGCGGAGATAGTTATGAATTCCCAAACGGCCGAGGTTCCCAGGACCTGGCCGAGCAGCAGATGGAGGCCAGCGGATGGGAAAGTTCGGGGAGGCTGCTTCTCAAGGAGATAGCGATACTGAACTGGAAGAGCGGGGCCGGTCCCATAACAGACGCAGGGACATAGAGCAGGGCAGGAGGAGCTGGCATCTGTCCCTAGACCGTCACCGCTCGAAAGTAGAGACTGAGACGCCGGCCCTAGATCGCCGAGGGGCCCGGCCAAGGATTAAGAACGGGCCCTGGGAACTGGATCCTCAGTTCTCCGGCCACGTCTGATCTGGAAGGGCGTGAAAGCCGGAGTGAACCACGGAGCCTAGTTTGGCTCGCCTTGACCCAAGACCTTGCCTTGTTATTGATTCGCATTGCCATGGATACCCTGCTTTGTTCCGAGGCAATCCGAATTTGCCTAGCCTTTTGCCACGCTTGCTTTTGGATTTATCTTTGGAACTTTGCTTTGTAATTGGACTACAGCTTTGCTGTTTGCTTGATTCTTCGATCTCTTCAAGAGAATTGTCTTTTGGACCTTTTTATATACAATAAAATTAGTTAGCCTTTGCTACGCCTCCGTGTGTGTGTTAAAGGGGCAGTACTAAGTCGGGTGATTGTGACAGTTGGCCGGAGAACCTCGAACCCCTTTTTGCACCACGGACGACGCCAGAAACCGCCGGCTGCGTATCACTGCCCATTGTCTCCACGGCCGCCATGGCGAACTTGACGGGGCCCGGCAAGTGGTGGCGTTGCAAGAGGAGGTGGTGGGAGTTGCGAACCCGAAAGGGCGGCACCCGCCGGTGAATGCCCCCGGCTCAAGCTTCAATGGAAACCGCGATGGTGGAAGTTTTCTGCCCAGGTTCGAATATA
>JARBWK010000009.1:134638288-134662129 GCA_030556195.1 Anolis apletophallus | reverse complement strand
TTTTTTTATGAACCCTCTTTGAGACAGAATATATAAATCAATCAGGGACACCTCTCACTGGTTCTTACAGTCAGACATCTGAATATGCACATTCTGCATCCGTGGATTCAACTCACCTGTGGCTTGAAAATATTTCATATCTTTTGAACCGGTGCTTGGCCGCTGTAACGGACTGGATGAGGGCTAACAAATTGAAACTAAATCCAGACAAGACAGAGGTACTCCTGGTCAGTCGTAAGGCCGAACAGGGCATAGGGTTACAGCCTGTTATTGACGGGGTTACACTCCCCCTGATAGCGCAGGTTCCGCAGTTTGGGAGTGATCCTGGATTCATCGCCGGAGCCTGGAGCCCCAGGCCTCGGCGGTTGCTGGGAGAGCTTTTTGCACAGTTAAAGCTTGTGCGCCAGCTGCGCCCGTACCTGGGAAGTCTGACTTGGCCACAGTGGTCCACACTCTGGCGCATCCTACATAGACTACTGCAACGCTCATGTGGGTTTGCTCCTCTGAAGACTGCTCAGAAGCTGCAATTAGTCCAACGCC
Source organism: Anolis apletophallus (assembly GCA_030556195.1). Classification (NCBI taxonomy): domain Eukaryota; kingdom Metazoa; phylum Chordata; class Lepidosauria; order Squamata; family Anolidae; genus Anolis; species Anolis apletophallus. The sequence continues at coordinate 134,661,589 of JARBWK010000009.1, read as the reverse complement.
GGCAGCCAGGTTACTAACAGGAGCGGGCACAGGGAGCATACAACTCCCCTTGCTGTGCCAGCTCCACTGGCTGCCAATCAGCTTCTCTGGGCACAATTCAAAGTGCTGGTTTTAACCTACGAAACCCTATACGGTTCTGGCCCAGTTTACCTGTCCGAACGGATTCTCCCCTATGAACCATCAAGGACGTAAGATCCTTCGGAGAGGTTCCTGCTCGGTCCCACCGGCTTCGCAAGCATGACTGGTGGGGGACGAGACAGGGCCTCTCTCTGTGGTGGCCCCTCAGCTGTGGAACTCTCTACCAAGTGATGCTAGATCTGCCCCCTCTCTGTTGTCCTTTAGAGGCTGGTAGAGACCTGGATGTGGAACCAAGCCTTCCCAGAATAGCCTGAGATTGGCTATTGTCTGAATGTATGACCATGTTTACAGATTGAGTGAAATTGTTTTAATGGTGATGTGGTTTTATGCTGGGTTTTTATGTTTTTTAATATGCTGTTGTAGTTGTTTTTATATTGTATAGCATTGAATTTTTGGTGTTATGCCGGTCTGAGTCCCTCGATAGAGGTGAGAAGGTCGGGGTACAAAAGTTTTAAATAAATAAATTTTGTATCCATGGATTCAATCATCCATGGCTTGAAAATATAAGAAGGGAAAAGCAAATTCCCCCCAAAAAAGCAGATCTTGATTTGGCCATTTTATATCAGGGACACCATTTTGCTATGATACTGTATATATGGGACTTAAATACGCTGTACACGTACGGTAGAAAAATCTATTCATCAGGATTCGTGAACTTAATGCGGTCCTGATTGTGAGGTGAAGGGGCACCTCACCAGGAAGGTGTAAGTGAAGGGTGGAGCAAGCTGCAGGCGCCTCACGTATGGGAAAAAGAGATTGAGTGGCTCTGGGCCTAGAAAAGCACACCTCTTTTACCTGTCTTGCCCGCCCTTGTATCCTATTACCGTACCTCCTCCTCTGCCTCTCAGATCTCGCTCCTGAAGATGGCAGTGAAGCGGTGCAGGTGCAAGATCTGAGAGGGAGGTACAGTCATAGGAAAATTACCATATTGAAATCAAATCTGATGCTTTAAAAAAATTTATTTGGTGTGTGTTGGAAGAGGGGTAGTCTTATACGGCGAGTATATCCCAAAGTCTATATTTTGACTGGAAAAGTTGGGGGTCGTCTTATACACCCAGTCGTCTTTTACACCGGAAAATACGGTAACACTCATTTAAAAAGCCAGGGAGGTATTCTGAGGCACCCAGAAGGAATGCCGGCGATTTAGTGCAAAGGAGGAAGTTCTAAACCAGCTCTTCGGCAGGGAGATGGAGTGACAGCACCCCACCCCCCGTCGGGGTGGAAGGTCGGAATATAAATACTGTAAATAAATAAATAAATTTTAAAGTGTATGCTGATGCTTTTAACTTAAACTGCTTTGAGTCTTCTTCAGGCGAGATAAAGCGGTGTGTGTGTATATATATCAATGACCAGCACCAAAAAATGTACAAACATCAGAATAAGATCATATATAATTATATTACTATTTGAAGTACTTTTGAGAAGAATAAAGAGGGGGGTCAAAGGATTGTAAGTCAAGAATAAAATTTACAAATGAAGAGTATTTGCTGATATATTGATAATGATTGAAGATCCCATGAAAAATATTGGAGAATATCAATGAATTAAAGCAGACTCAAAATAAATAAGTATTGTTGTTGCTATTATTGTTATTATTTAAGCATGAATTTTAAACTCATGTCCTTCGTTGAATCTCTGTTTTGTGTATTTTAATATGTTCTTTATAGAAATACATTTTAATATGCATCTTTTATAGAAATACTAGCTTGGGGACCCGGCGGTATAGAGTCTTGGATTCTTGGATGCTGGCCAATCAGAGTCCTTTATGCAAATACTCCCTCAGTGGCAACCAATCCCCTCTGTCTGGTGCCTTAGAATGTTGGAGATCTGAGGCTGGACAATCAGAGTCCTTTATGCAAATAATTCCACAGTGGCAACCAATCAAAACCCTGCCACATATTCCTCCGCACCTCCCGCTACAAACACTGGCTTTTATTATATAGATAGATAGATAGATAGATAGATAGATAGATAGATAGATAGATAGATGTTTTAATGTGTATTTGTGGAAGTTTTACAATGTTTATGTTTTTTGATTATTCTGTAACTTGCCATGAACAAAGGCAGGTAAGAAATAAAAATTATTATTATTATTATTATTAGATTTCCATGTACATAACAACATAGTACACAGGCATATTAGGTCCAATTGCCTGGGATTCGTCTCTGAATATTGGGTTCTTCCCAAGGGCCTAGGATATTAGAGGTACCGTATTTTTCGCACCATAAGACTCAGTTTATTTCCTCCCAAAGTAGGAGGAAAAATCAGCCGCGTCTTATGGAGCGAAGAGGGGGGGCGATAGTAAGCCTTTCCTTGGCTGCCTCCTCCTCGGTCCCGCCTCCTCCTCCTCGTCGCCGCCGCCTCCGTCGCCGCCTCCGCCGCCTCCGTGCGCCGCCTACCTCTGCCTCCCTCCCTCGCGCCGTCGCATGGGCAGTAGGTCCCAAGCGCGTCTGACGCGTCTGGCGGCTGACGCAGGCACGCCTGGCGCGCTCGGGACCTACTGCCCATGCGCGACGGCGGCGATGGAGGGAGGCAGGGGTAGGCGGCGGCGACGGAGGTGGTGCGGAGGCGGGCGGCGGCGGGCGGAGGAGGCGGAGGAGGAGGCGGGACTGAGGAGGAGGCGGCCAAGGAAAGGCTTAGGGATGGCGGAGGCGCCGAGGAGGGGTCCACCCTTCCAGGTGGGCAGGCCGCGCTTCAAGCAGGCAAGCGCCGGGCCCACTTTTGGCTCAAAATATTTTTTTCCAAATTTCCTCTTCTAAAATCTAGGTGCGTCTTATCAGCAGGTGCGTCTTATGGTGCGAAAAATACGGTATTTTTGCAGAATGTGCACAGTTCCGAGAAGTGCTGCCTTCTCCCCAAATTAAGGCTTTTCAAGCGCTTTTCAAGGTTTCTTGGAGTGCCTCCGAGAGCAGCAACCACTATTGGTACCACTGTTGTTCTCTTTGGCTATAGTCGTCCCATTTCAATGTGTAGGTCCTTGTATTTCGTGATCTTTTCCAGCTCCTTGTCCTCTACTGTCTCCTGGTCTATAATAAAAGCATGTTTCTTTCCCATAATATAATATATCTGGTGTATTATGTGGCAGGTGGTTATCTGTTTGGATTCTAAAATCCCAGAATATTATTATTATTATTTGTATGTTTATTTGCACCCCACGTTTTCTGTAACAAGGAGACTCAAAACATCTGTCTTAAACGTGTTTAACGTGTTCCCCTCTTCTCTTTTGATTTCCACACAGATGTGTTGCTTCCATCAAGCAGTATCGCTGCCGGGACCCAGAGGCCATTCTGGAATGCTTGAAAAACCATCCCCTTTTCCCCAAAGCAGACATCTGCATTGCGAACAGGCTGCCTGACCTGCAGGACTCCAAGCCTGAAGTATGTTCAGGGTTGTAAACAATGTCATACTTGATGCCCTATCCCAGGCATGGGCAAACTTGGGCCCTCAGGTGTTTTGGACTTCAAATCCCACAATTCCTAACAGCCAGTAACTGGGCCTCTGTTGCTACCTTTTTCTGTGTACTCCAGGCACCCTATTCTTGGGCGGTGATGGCCACCATCGTGCTCCTCTCCGAGCGTCCGCGACATCAAGAACTGGTGGCATGTCTCCAGAGACAGCTCGCCTTGTCCTCCATGGATATCATGGAGGCACTCTACTGCATGGGGACCCTGCTCTCGCCATGCGGGAGAGCGAGATTCGTGTCAGTAACAGGTGGGTCTGGCTGGGATGGGCCACCAAAGTGGTTGGAAACCAGCCCTCTGAGGAACAGCGGAGGGAGCTGGGGATGTTTAGCTTGGAGGAGAGAAGATTGAGAGAAGGGGACATGAGAGCCAGGTTTAAATATTGGAAAGGTTGTCATCTAGGAGATGAAGCCTCTTTGTTTTCTGCTGCTTCAGAGTGTGGGATACAATAAAGCAGTGTTTTTCAACCTTTTGAGCCGTGGCACGTTTTTACATTTACAAAAATCCTGGGGCACACCACCAACCAAAATGACACAAAATGACACTCTAACACAGTAATACATATAGTTAATATGTTTTTAAATGTATTTATACACTCAGTGTGAAACCTGGGCCTGTTTCGATGAACACAACATATATATGGCTTCCTCTCACATATTTATACATGGCTATCATGACTTCTCTCAGTCTTCTCTTCTTCAGGCCAAACATGCCCAGCTCTTCAAGCCGCTCCTCATAGAGTTTGTTCTCCAGACCTTTGTGAAATTTCACCCTGAGTGAAACTTGCTTCCAGTTAACTATGGATGTCATGAAGCTGTTATAAACAGTTCCTTGGGGAGGCAACTCTCAAAAATCCAGTAAAATTTCAAGCAGAGAGGCTCAATTTGTTTCTTGGAAACCTGTGAGGGGGCTGCTAGGAGGGGGGAGAGTGCCAATTTCCCACGGCACACCTGATGATCGCTCACAGCACACTAGTGTGCCACGGCACACTGGTTGGGAAACACTGCAATAAAGTAACGGAATTCAAACTTTATTGTATCCCACATATAAATGTCGTAAATAAATAAGTAAACTGTAGAGAAAAGGGATTTTACCTAAACATTAGGAACAGCTTCCTAATAGTAAGGCCATTATGGTTTTAAACTTAGCGTATTATTGCATATATGTGAGTTATATTGATTGTATTGTCTTATTATTTGCTGCTGTGTTGCTTTACTGATGCGTTATATAAATAAATAAATAAATAAATAAATAAATAAATTATTGGGCTTGGCCTCATGTAATCTGCCCTGAGTCTCCTCTGGACACATTCCAGCTTGTCAAGATCCCCCTTCAATTGTGGTGCCCCATTTACCTCATTCATCTCCAACCTATTGTTTTTCACAAGGGATAATGTTCAAGATGGAGCCCTTTTGATCAATCTTCTTTCTCGTTGTAGGATTCACTATAATATTATCTACTGCCTTTTTCTCTTGGAAAATTCAAACGGTGCCCCGGTTCCCACTGTGCCACAAACAGCCAGTTCCAGCTACGGAAGCGGCTTTCAGAACAGGTACTGCCTTCTAATAATGTACGTCAAAAGAAGAAAAGACAAATCATTTAATGCACATATTATTATTATTATAAACATTTGGCAGATAGGCTGTGTTTCAAATAGGGTCACACTGACCTTGATAGTGGGGCTGGGCCTATTTATTTTTTTGGGTTGGGCATGTATTTTGTATAAAAAGGGGAAATATAGGAATTGGAGCATATACAGGTAGAGCAGCATTTCTCAATCTTGGGGTTGGGACCCCGGAGGGGGGTCGCAACCCCAGGGAGGGGAGGTCGTGACCCCAGGGAGGGGGGGTCAGAGGGCTTACCAAAGACCATCAGAAAGCTCAGTATTTTGTGTTGGTGGGAAGTTTGGCCCAATTCTATCATTGGTGGGGTTCAGAATGCTCTTTGATTGAATCCCAGCAACTACAACTTCCCAAATGTCAAGGTCTATTTTCTCCAAGCTCCACCAATGTTCACATTTGGGTATTTTGAGTATTTTTGCCAAGTTTGGCCCAGATCCATCATTGTTTGAATCCACACTGCTCTCTGGATGTAGGTGAACTACAAGTTCAAAAGGTCAATGCCTACCAAACCCTTCCAGTATTTTCTGTTGGTCATGGGAGTTCTATGTGCCAAGTTTGGTTCAATTCCATCGTTGGTGGACTTTCGGATGCTCTTTGATTGTAGGTTAACAATAAATCCCAGCAACTACAACTCCCAAATGACAAAATCAATCCCACCCCCAACCCCACCATTATTCAAATTTGGGCGTATTGGGAATTTGTGCCAAATTTGGTCCAGTGAATGAAAATACACCCTGCATATCAGATGTTTACAATACAATTCATAACAGGGGCAAAATGGCAGTTATGAAGTAACAACAAAAATAATTTTCTGTTTGGGGGTCACCACTACATGAGGAACTGTATTAAGGTGTCACGGCATTAGGAAGGTTGAGAAACACTGAGGTAGAGTGTCCCTTATCCAAAATTTCGTAACACTGAGCCATACAGCAGTGTAGATACACCCAGGGAATGTCTTTGCTTGTAGATGGTTCTGTGTACACAATCTTGGTTTCATGCACAAAATTATTCAAGTATTGCATATAAAGCAACCATCAGTCAATATATGTCAGGTGCTATATGGAAAATAAATAGATTCCTTGTTTAAAGTTGGGTCGTATCTCTGAGATATTACCATCAATATATGCAAGTCTTCCAAAATCCGGGGGGAATCTGGAATCTGGAACCTTTCTAATCCTAAGTATCCTAAATGCTTGGAATGTTTTCAACATTTTGTGACATTACAGCCACCTTGGCCAGTTATTCTGGGGCCGGGAATATGCAGTTTATCCAAGGCCACCCCGTGGTTTCCCATAGATGATCAACGGCATGAACCCTGCTCTCCAGAGTTGTAGCCTAGTGCCTAACCCAGGTCTAGGCAAACTTTGGCCCTCCAGGTGTTTTGGACTTCAACTCCCACAATTCCTAACAGCCTATTGGCTGTTAGGAATTGTGGAAGTTGAAGTCCAAAACACCTGGAGGGCCAACGTTTGCCCAGGCCTGGCCTAACCAATGTGTCTTCATCTGCTTCACTTTAACGTCCTCTTCTTCTTCTGGTTCTGTTTAGTAGTCGTCCTTCTCTCCAGCCCACCTGTGAACAGCAGCAGATTTTAAACCACGCAATTGTCCCAAAGCAGGTTGTGAAAATCATGGCTTTTGCAGGTAAGGCATTGTCATCCCAGAAGGCCTCATACGAATCTTTCTCCTGCTGTGATCTTTGGAAAACTGAAATCTCCATAACCTTTGGGGAAAACCAGGAATCTTTTGGAAGGGCGTGGCAGCAGGAAAAGAGATCCCACCTAAAGATTAGGAAGGAATTCCTGATGTTCAGCAGTGGAACATTCTGCCTTGGAGTCCATGGAGTCTCCTTCTCTAAAGGGTTTTAAGCAGATGCTGGCTGGCCATTATCTGGAGGGGTTGGATTGAGTGTTCTTGGGTGGTAGAAGGAAGTTGGACTAGATGGCCCTTGGGAGTGTCTTCCAACTCTATGAGTTTATGATGCTGTGAACACTCTCCTAGTTTCCCTCCGAGTTGTCCTGACATCATAGAATCCTAGAGCTGGAAGACAACTCGCGGGCCATCCAGTCCAACCCTATCCTGCCAAGAAGCAGGAAAATTGCATTCAAAGCGCCCCTGACAGATGGTCATCCTGCCTCTGTTTAAAAGCCTCCAAAGAAGGAGCCTCCACCACACTCCGGGGAAGAGAGAGAGTTCCACTGCTGAACACGCAGGAAGTTCTTCCTCATGTTCAGGTGGAATTTCCTTTCCTGTAATTTGAAGCCATTGCTCCATTGCGTCCTAGTCTCCAGGGCAGCAGAAAACAAACTTGTTCCCTCCCCCCTAGGACTTCCCCTCACATATTTATCCCTGGCCCTCATCATGTCTCCTCTCTGTCAGTGCTAAGATGTATGAGTAAGGAAACAAAAACGCAAACACGGGTGGAATCCAATATCAATATTCAATATTTCTCTTTATAGTATGTCAAAATGGTAATCCAATCCCGGAGGAAACAAAATCATTCGCATGAAAATCAAATTCAGTATATAATCCGCAACAAAGCGGTGTAACAAATTCCAACAGAGAAAAGGTCACTGAGTTGCAATCAAAAATAATAATATCAAGTAGCATCCAAAATTCAATGAAAATAATTCAATAACTCAGCGTGGTCACCGTTGGAATTTGTTACACCGCTTTGTTGCGGATTATATACTGAATTTGATTTTCATGCAAATGATTTTGTTTCCTCCGGGATTGGTTTACCATTTTGACATACTATAAAGAGAAATATTGAATATTGATATTGGATTCCACCCGTGTTTGCGTTTTTGTTTCGTTACTCAGAGTGTGGGAACTACTACATTTTTTCTTCAGAGGTATGACAAAGATGAGTTTAAAATGTTTTCTGTGGATGTTTTCTGAGCTGCATAATATAATTAGGCCATTATAGAGTTAACTGGAGAAGGAAAGTTCATGTCTGTGACGGAAGCAAAGGCCCCGGATATTTGACCTTTGGAATGTAAACATTTGAAGATAAGGATGCTCTTTGCCATGATTTATGCTGTGTGAGCCATGCGCTGGAAAGCTCCGGCAGTATGTTTTTGCCTCATTACCTAATAAAAGGACTATTTATAGTTCCAACATGGCTCTGCTGATGAATTTATCCTTGACACTCTCAGCCTTCTCTTCTGCAGGCTAAACATGCCCAGCTCTTTAAGCTGCTCCTTATAGGGCTTGTTCTCCAGACCCTTGCTCCTTTGAATCGTTCTCTTCTGGACAAATCCCAGCGAGGTTAGAATCAACCTCTCCCTTCAATTCTGGTGCCCAGAATTGGACACAGTGTGATTCCAGGTGTGGTCTGACCAAGGCAGAACAGAGGGGGAGCAGGACTTCCCTGGATCTAGGCACTAGATTCTTATTTCTGCAGACCAAAATCCCATTGGCTTGTTTTGCTGCCGCATGGCATTGTTGGCTCATGTTTAACTTGTTGTCCATCTTTGGAAACTCTCTCTTGCTGACCTATTGACCTTTCTGGAACAATCTTCATCTCTCTTTCCTTTCCCTCCCTAAGATTTAGAGGTGGGTTGGATTGTGTTGTTCACCATTCCCAGGATGTTGGGAGCTGTGTAACGCACCCTATCTGGAAAGCATGAACTGGAGAAGGCTGTTTTTTGGATATGGTTCTTGACTCCGCTAAACGGTCCTTCCTCTCCTTCCTCCTACCCCAGGCACCGGGAAGACTTCCACACTGGTCAAATATGCAGAGAAGTGGTCCAACCTGAGATTCCTGTACCTAGCCTTCAACAAGACCATCGCGGAGCAGGGCACCCGGGCCTTCCCTCCCAACGTGACCTGCAAAACGATCCACTCTCTGGCTTTTGCAGAAGTTGGCAAGCAGTAAGTGATCGGCTTCCCAATTAGGCCCGGTGAAACGGCAGCAGATTTTCATCTATTACTACAGCTTGTAATGCCCCCACAGAGGCTTTTACTTGTCAAGCCTTAGTTGTCCCTTTAGTTAGAATGTTATTTTTGTATACTTTTCTGTATGAGAGAACCTTAATTAGACCCTGTCCCTTTAAGAGACCCCCCGAGGTATCATGGGTACTTTTCAAACTTTAAAAAGCATTGAAAAGGTTATTTTATATTGTTCACAATGAGACAGAGCATATCACAGAGCAATACAGAGAAAGAAGATAGACACATATACTTTGTAGCTACATTGGGTACACAAGCGATTCGAATTACATTTCACTCAGCATTCACACACATGCACACATTCATTCATTCATTCATCATTCATTTCTTGCTGATGTTCCAATTGTCTTTATAAATGACTGACAGGTTTTCTTCCAGCCAAAACATGCTGGTTTCCTTCAGTTCCTGGGCAGATGTTGACTTTTCTTCCTTAAGTGATAATTGGTTTTCCTTCTTAAGGAGCCTTGTTTGCTTCCTATGTAGGGAGTCTCTATCTTTCACTTTCAACTGTGGCCGGATAGTTTTCTTATTCCACCCTTACCACCAATTTATATAAAGACTTCTTTTATTTCCACTTGCTGCCACCATATAATGTAATAAGTATTCACACAGGTCAGCTTTCCCACTGACCTTTTGATCACTGTGTCAGGGCAGGGTATTCCTCTAACACAAACTCCCACTGACACTGTTTGTTAACTTTCGCTGCCACCATCTATATATATAAAGGAAGAGTCGTCATGGAAAGACCGTCCCAAACAGAGAAACCTTACAACACAGAGACACCAAACTTGCCAACAGAAATAGGCCTCAGACAAGGTACGTTTGTAGCAAAGAAACTTTCCCCCCCAAAACCTAAAAAGCCCCCAAAACAGCGAGTAAAAAAACCTACATTTCCCAGCATCCTCCGGGGCTGCCAACGACTCTCCCAGCCTCTACATTCTAACAACATGATTGGCTGCCAATAAGGGCGGATTTGCATAACTCCTGTACTGGCCAGCCAACATGAACATTCCGACCCATAATAAACTGTCAGAGGAGGATAAGGCAAAGGGCTGAGGCACAAACACAAAACCCAATTCACTTCCCACAGAAAATTTACACCCCTACAAATCACAGACCACGCCCAAAATTGACAGTAAGGCTTCATTAACTTAATTTCCCTGACTAGGCCTCACTTAATGGAATGTTGTTTACGCTCTGAATTGACAGTAAGGCTTCATTAACTTGATTCTCCCGACTAGCCCTCAGCTCATTGGACATTGTGTATGGCCTGAATTGACAGTAAGGCTTCATTAACTTGCTGTTCCTGACTAGGCCTCAGCTCATGGGACATTGTGTATGGCCTGAATTTACAGTAACCTACCTTGCCACACAGAGCCCCTATGACCCACACTACATTCTACTACAGTTTGGAGGAGGGCGGACCATGGATTATGGGACTTGAAGTACCACCATGGATAATGGGATTTGTAGTACTTCAAAACCCATAATTCCCCACAGACCACTGTATCCCAGAACCAAGACCGATAAAGACCAAACTTGGCAAACAATGCACCCCATGACCCACACTCCATCCGACTGCAGATTAGAGGAGGACACACCATGGATAATGGGATTTCAAGTACCTCCACTCACTTCCAAAGTACCCCACCCACACACGCATGAACCTCTACATCAACACAGCAGACGGAAAGACAAAAAACATTGTATATCCACAAGCTATGCAGAACGCCAGCAACACCACACAACAACAACTCCCCAGGACTCCAACATCCCACCCACCAAAACAACCCACAACAACACAGCCATGACCCCAACAACACCATAACTAACAACAACTCCAACCCTTACATACTCAGACTTCCTCGCATCTCCAAAATAGGGCACAGCAACGCGTGCCGGGTACAGCTAGTTCACTATATTTGGCTACCCACTAGGAAGAAGTTGTTTTTGAGGCTTGTGTGTGAAGGAACTACGCGGGGAGATATCTTGGTTAAAAAACTGTAAAGTTTATTCAAACAATATTCTAAGTGTGGAGGTTTCAGAGTTCAAAGCTTAGGTGGTTACAGTATCTTCTTAGAGGCACATATCTTAAGATTACAATACACTATGGAGATACAACTTGATACTATATAGCTGCACTCCCAGAACCAATAGCTCAGCAGTCTTTACACTAACTGCTTGTCCTTTAAACCCAACTGCTTTCCTAACAGTTCAAACACAGCTTTTCTTTTACTCTCTCACAGAGTAGAGTCAGAGTCTTTTTTAAACCCGGCTGACAGCTGGCTAAAACGGACTCTCTAACTCTCCACACACCCTCTCTCCTTCGACTTTCACTGCCAACCGACAAACTGCTAAAGTTTGAATTCAAAGATTCTAAGGCCAGTTGCAGGCTCCACCTCCTGTTTCCACGATAACGGAAACCGCTTGGAGGTTCTGCACGCTAATATCTCTGTTAACCCTTTAGGGCAGGGGTGCTCACACTTTTTCAGCATGCGAGCTACTTTTGAGCAACCAAGTTGAAAAGATCACCTGCCGCGCGCACCCGCGGGCGGCTTCTTATTAGTTTGGTTGCTCACCGGATTGGGGGGGGGAGGCGCTCCGATCCATGGCGCCTCTCGAGGCCCCCCTGTCGCGCTGCCCTCGCCTGTCTCTCGCCCTGATCCATGGATCCGGCTGAGAGAGAGCGAGGAGAGCGCAGGCCTCCCTCTTCCTCTGTCCCCTATGGCAGGGCGGCGACAGAGAAGGAGGGAGCCCCGCTCCCTCGCCTCTCTTTCGCCCCGATCCATGGATCCGGGCGAGAGAGGCGAGGGAGCGCGCGGGGAGCCTCCTCCATCTCGGTCGCCGCCCTGCCATAGGCGACTGAGGAGCCCCCCGCGTGCGCCCCTCGCCTCTCTTTTGCCCGGATCCATGGATCCGGGCGAGAGAGAGGCGAGGAGAACGCGCTGGGGCCTAATCCTCCTCTGTCGCCTATGGCAGGGCGGCGACAGAGGAGGAAATCCATGGGGGCGACAGAGGAGGAGGCGGATCCGGGCGAAAGAGAGGCAGCGAGGAACGCACGGGGGGCCTCTGTCGCCTACGGCAGGACAGAGGAAGGCGGCGCTGGGAGCGTGCGTGGGAGCGTGCATTGACCGGGTGAGCTGAAGATCACCCGGATGAGGCCCAAAGATCACCCGGTTGATCGCGATCACCGTCTTGGGCACCCCTGCTTTAGGGTTTGCTAAGTTTTTACCCCTTCAACATATATATATATATATATATATATATATATATATATATATATATATATAAAGGAACAGTCGTCATGTGAAGACTACCTGAAACAGAGAAACCTTACAACGCAGAAACACAAAACTTGCCAACAGAAATAGGCCTCAAGCAAGGTACGTTAGTAGCAAAGAAACTTTCACCCCCAAAACCTAAAAGGCCTCCAAAACAACGAGTAAAAAAAACTACATTTCCCAGCATCCTCCAGGGCTGCCAAAGACTCCCCGGCCTCTACATTCTGACAACATGATTGGCTGCCAATAAGGGCGGATTTGCATAACTGCTGTACTGGCCAGCCAACATGAACATTCCGACCCATAACAAACTGTCAGATGAGTGCCACAGCCTCCTCCAACACTTTCAAATCAGAAGACCATGATGGGGAAAGCCTCATCGGACATCGACCAATGGGTGCAAAAGACACAGAGCAGGACATCTTGAAAAAGAGAGGAGCAGAAAGTAAGCTAGACATGAAGATCTTGAGAAAGGTGGCTAAAGGATACGGAAAGGATTTTTAACAGTCCCCCAACAGACACCGGACGCACCTGTGAAGATAGAGATCCCCTGACAGGACAAGCCCTCCCAAGCTGATCCGTCCTGTCCATGGTACAAGTCAAACCCGAAGGACTGCAGGCAAAGAGCTGAGGCACAAACATAATACACCCAATTCACTAACAACAATTCCAACCCTTACATACTCAGACTTTCTCGCATCTCCTAAATAGGGCACAGCAACGCGTGCCGGGTACAGCTATATATATATATATATATATATATATATATATAAACCATATTTAAAACCTGTAATAAAGAAATATGACTTCACCACACTTCTTAACGTAAGGAACTTGTAAACCCTTACTTAAAGTCATTGTCTTTGGTAATTTAAAATGTTGTTTTCCGCCAAGAGTTCTGGAGGGGGGTCTTAAAGGGAAAGAGCTACCTATGGTTTCCTCTCATAAACTATATCAGGGCTGTCCAACTTCTACTGGACCTGTGGCCGGAATTCCAGTTACTGATGACCTGGGGGGCCAAAGATGAACACCAAAATCCCAGTCTCAAGTTCCAGTCCCTGCTTTGAACTGGATTATATTGCAGTGTGGACTCAGGGCCCTTCACACAGCCATATAACTCAGAATATCCAGGCAGGAAACCCCACAAAACCTGCTTTGAACTGGATTATATTGCAGTGTGGACTCAGGGCCCTTCCACACAGCCATATAACTCAGAATACCTGCTTTGAACTGGATTATCGGAGTCCACACTCATATAATCTGGTTTAAAGCAAATAACATGGGATTTTATTCAGATGTGTGGAAAGGAAGTCAAATAAGAAGCCAGGGCCCTTCCACACAGGCCTATAACCCTGAATGATATGGCATAATATTCATTCTGCCTCTGCTAATAATAATAATAATAACAACAACAACAGGTTCCTGGAGTAGGAGACCTCCAAGGGCCATACAGGGCCATCCAGTCCAATCTCCTTCTGCCATAAGGGGAAAACACAATCAAAGCATTCCTCACAGATGACCATTCAGCCTCTGATGATAATAATAATAATAATAATAATTACAATGGGTTCCTAGAATAGGAGACCTCCAAGGGCCATCCAGTCCAATCTCCTTCTGCTATAAGGGGAAAACACAATCAAAGCATTCCTCACAGATGACCATTCAGCCTTCCTCTAATAATAATCATAATAATAATAATAATTACAATGGGTTCCTAGAATAGGAGACCTCCAAGGGCCATCCAGTCCAATCTCCTTCTGCCATAAGGGGAAAACACAATCAAAGCATTCCTCAGCCATGTTGAATCAACCTAAACTCTCATGAGAGCAACAGAAAGTACTGAACCTTGAGTTTGGGAGTTGTAGTTCTCCTCCATCCAGAGAGCACTGTGGACTCAAATAATGATGGATCAGGACCAAACTTGGCACGAAGCCTCAGAAGAGGAGGAAGCCGGAAAGGGAATGGATGAGCACCCCCCCCCAATGCTCCGAACTCGGCCCCGCCCCTTTTTTGCTCTGGCCACGCCCCCTCTCGCTTGGTGCACTCTCTCCTTCCCTCTTTCTTTCAAGTGGTGGAAAAGGGAAGGAATGAAAGGGGGAAAGAGAGAGAAAGAGGGAGGGAGGGAGAGAGAGGGGGGGAGGGAGGGAAGTAGGAGGAGGAGGAAGAGAGCCTGCTCCTCCTCCCTGCCCCGCCCCTCACCCCCCCCCCCACACGAAAAAAAATAAATAAAAAATATTCCGAAAAATATTCCGAAAAAATTCCAAAAAAATATTTAAAAAAAAATTTTAATCTTAAAAATCAGATATCTTGCAGGAGGGTAGGGGGCCGTGGGGAAGGGGCTGGGGGGGCGTATACGGCCTGGGGGGTGCCAGTTGGGCAGCCCTGAACTATATAATAAAGTCTCTGTGGGGGGCATGACAAACACTGTGGTTTCCAAGCCTATTTCCCCTCTGCCCCTGTCTGTCTCCCTCACCTGCAGGTATAGCCAGCTGCGGAAGCTCAACGCGGGCTCCTTGTCCTCCTACTGGGTCAGCTTTGTCCTCCAGAACCGCCTGGGGCAGTCTCCGTTCATCCGGGCCAAGGGGGTCGTGCAGACCCTCGGAAAGTTCTTTGCCTCCGCAGATGAGGCCATCTCCTTGGAGCACACGCCCATCTGGCGCAAGAACAACCAGGGGGATAAGGTCCTGGTGGAGCCGGCAGAAAAACAGGTAAGTCTCTGTTGGATCCCGTTCTTGGATTGCAACTCCCATCGGTCCCTGGCTATCATAGCCAGAACTGCACAATAGGTGCTGAAGTCCATGAACGTACCCAACACTGAAATATTATACAGGCATGGATCTAATACCGGCTGTTAGGAATTGTGGGAGTTGAAGTCCAGAACACCCGGAGAGCTGAAGTTGGCCCATGCCTGGGGTATATGAAACTTTAAGCAATGTATGTAAGTCTATTATATTGTGTGTGTACATATATATATAGAGAGAGAGAGAGACAGA
The DNA here is from genome assembly GCA_030556195.1 of Anolis apletophallus. Classification (NCBI taxonomy): domain Eukaryota; kingdom Metazoa; phylum Chordata; class Lepidosauria; order Squamata; family Anolidae; genus Anolis; species Anolis apletophallus. Next base: position 134,646,142 of record JARBWK010000009.1, on the reverse strand, counting down.
GAGAGAGAGAGAGAGAGAGAGAGGTCCCTAATTTATCATGGGTGTTACGTTCCTGGATCACCCACAATAACAAATTCCGCGATGTAGGGACGCCCCCTCTCCTCCCCCCTCTCCCTCCTTACCATCTTCTTCCTTCTCCTCTTTGCCGCTTGGGCTTCTTGCCGCCTGAGGCCCAAGCAACAGCAAGAGGCCCCATGCGGCAAAGTGGAGGAGAAAGACGATGGTAAGGAGGGCAAGGGGGTGGCTCTTCTTCCTCCGACGCCCTTCTTATCTATTATTATTATTATTATTTACAGCATTTTACCCCGCTCTTCTCACTCCTGCAGGGAGACTTCTTGTGCAGCTCTAGCAAAGAACGGGGCCTAAAAACTCTTTGGGAATCACTGAAGATTTTTTTGGCATTTATTTTCCAGATCATTATCAGCGAAGCAAACCAGATATGGAGGAATATGAAATCGTTGAGTCCAACCAGGGAAATGGCGTACAAGATGATCCATGATGGTAAGTTATAATAATAATAATACATTTATTTATATTCCACCATTTTCATAACAGATTGCAGCATTTATAGCAGACATAGGCAAACATTCAGTGCCTTACAATCACATACAGTGAGACACAAAAACACAGACAAAGGCCAAAGGCTTCTCCTTTCATTTCTGGCTTCTGGAGGCGGTGCTCATCTCTGGCTCTGGGAAGGTGCTGTTTCCAAGCCGAGGAGCCTGCATTGTTGTAAACATCTCCTGTGTTGTGTGGCTGGCAAGATTGCTCGGAGCGTCTCTTTGCCTTTTCCCACCAAAGCAGTACCTGTATACCTCTCCATTGGCGCCCCCTTGTTGTGGGGAAAAGGCTTCATTAGGAAAAGTACCCTAATGAAGTTGTGAGCTATGCTGGCGGTGGCATAATAGCCACCGGTAGGGCCTCCCATGCCAGACAGGTCACAACCGAAGGGTCTGACAAAGAGCGTCAATGCGTAGGATGGGCTCTCTAGCCTTTGGCAACCATCCTAAGAGAAGGAAAACTCTAAATTCAAACCCGGGCAGATGGTGCTCGTCTAACCCTGTAAGGTCAACCATCTAGAGCAGTGTTTCCCAACCTTTTTTGAGCCGCGGCACACTTTTAACATTAAAAAAATCCGGAGGCACACCACCAACCAAAATGACACAAAATGGCACTGTAACACAGTAAAGAATGGTTGGGGGATGGTGACCTGCTGGGAGCAGCTGCTGGGAGTGCCGAAGCCGGGGGAGGAGCCAGGCCCCGCCATGCCCCTCCCCGACCCCTCCCCCAGCTTCAGTTCTCCCACAGCCGCCAGCCTTGAGAGGGCAGTGCCAAGCCAGCATTGTGCTGGCTCTGCCACCACTGGTTTGGCACTGCCCCCTCAAGGCTGGCAAAGCTGTGGGAGCGCTGAAGCTGGGGGAGGGGGTGGAGCCAGGCCGCTTCATGCTCCGCCCCTCTCCCAGCTTCAGCACTCCCACAGCTTTGTCAGCCTTGAGAGGGCAGTGCCAAGCCAGCATTGTGCTGGCTCTGCCACCGCTGGCTTGGCACTGCCCCCTCAAGGCTGGCGAAGCTGTGGGAGTGCTGAAGCCGGGGGGAGGGGGCAGAGCCAGGCTGCGTCATCCCCCCCCCCCCGGCTTCAGCTCTCTCACAGAGGAGGAGCATGAGCGGTGGATGGGCTTCAGTAGGCGGGGCTCCTCCGCGCGGCTTCAACAAGCAAGGGGCGGGAGTCATGGCGGATTGGAGGCTGGTTGGGGAAACGGCCGAAGGAGGCATTGTCCGGCCATTCCTCCTCCTCTCCCAAGCAGCAGGAGTTTGGCAGGAGGAGGGGGGAAGGAAGGGGGGCAGAGAGCTTTTCTCGCAGCACACCTGATGATCGCTCACGACACACTAGTGTGCCACGGCACACTGGTTGAGAAACACTGATCTAGAGAAGGAAACTCAAATCAAACCTATGATCTGAGGACCTCGCTTCCAACATCCGAGCTTGCTAGGCCCCGGCAGACGAACCTTTGGTTTAAAGGGTGAGGCCAGTTCTATGCACGCTGCACTCCACCAGAAAAATCCATTGCACAGGCTCGAAGGTCACATCCAACCTCCGAAAAAGCATCAACGCACTTGTAGAAAGCGTGGGATGAGTCCTTCCTAAGAATCTTCATTCGCGAAGTAATGCCAGAGATATTTGCTCACGTTTGCATGTTTTGGAACTGCTAGTTTGGCAGGAGTTAGGACTGACACCGGGAGCTCACCCTGTCTTGCGGATTCGAACTGCCAAACTTCAGGTCAGCAATTCAGCAGCACAAGGATTTAACCCATTGCCCCACTGCAGCCTCAGTGTAAATAGTGCTCTGTGTGTATTTTTTTAAAAAAATTATTACGTCTTGGAAGTATGTGTTACTTTCCTGCCCACCTAAGGTTCTACCATGTCTACTATAAAATAGATAGGAACATTCTTCAAAACCCAGGTGAAGAATGTGTAAAAGGTTTTGGAGTCTTTGGGGATTTCTGGAAAAGGGAGATAATAATAATAATAATATTTATTTGTACCCTGTCACCATCTCCCCAAGGGGACTTGGGGTGGCTTACATGAGGCCACGCCCATCAATACAGTATACACAATATAATACAAAAGCACAACAGAAAATTTTAAAAAATAGAATAACTTCAAATACAAAACCAGTGTAAATAAAACAGCACAACAATATAAAATCAAATATTAAGACACTAAAGACGATTACCGTGGGCAGTGTTTTTCAACCTTTTTTGAGCCGCAGCACATTTTTTACATTTACAAAATCCTGGGGCACACCACCAACCAAAATGACACAAAATGACACTCTAACTTACTATATTGTATTATACCATTATCCTGTAATATTATTAGTACTATTACAAGTAATATAAAATATATAATTTCAATATTGTATTATTTTTAAAGTGTTGTCTTGTATTACATTATAATAATATAAATATTATAGGTACATACAATATATTATCAGTAAAGCACAGGAGTTAATCCTGACAGTTATCATTACTCTCTTAGTCAATAACAATATTCACCATGACTATGACAAATACTGATAATATAACAATATAATAGCATATACTAAGGGAAAATAATAATATTATGTTAATACATAGTTCATAATAATAATAATAATAATATAGCCCATGAGGCTCCTTCCACATCACGTCACAGTCTCTGAGGCCCGGTAGGCCGCTCGAGTACCTGCCCGGAGGCGGGCCCAGTTGTTCCCCGTGTCGTGGCAGCAGTGGGCGAAGAGGCAGTAGTGCCGCGGGTAGGAGAGGAAGCCCGTGAAGGCGGAGGTGGCGGCCAGGCTCAGGCTCAAGGGCTCCACTGCCCCGGCTGACCGGACCAGCGCCAGGCCCGCCGCCGAGCCCAGCACCGCCAGGCACACCCGCCGCCACATCGCCTCAGATGAGGCACTTCCGGTCCACTGGCGTCCCCTCAGGGAAGGCGCTTCCGGGCCCGCCACCTCCGCCACCGCCATCTTGGTGCCGGGCGGGAGTTCAAGGCCACCACGACGGGATTGGCCCGTGGGTAATAAAGGGGCATAGCTTATTCAAGACTCAAGAGGTTCCAATTTCCCACGGCACACCTGATGATCGCTCATGGCACACTAGGGTGTTGGGAAACACTGACCGTGGGCAGGTCCAAAATCAAAGATTAAAATATTAAAATTTTAAAACACTGGGAGATTCAGTTTGTAACACTACCTTGTTTTGATGGTTTGTTTCCCAATGTTACGCTTTCTTCCTAGGATACTTGAAGTTGTGGCAGCTTCAGAAGCCTTTGCTGTCTGACTATGATGCCATCTTTGTGGATGAGGCTCAGGATTGCACCCCAGGTGAGTAGATATGTATATAGCAGGTTTTCGTATCCTTGAGAAGAAGAACTATCTTAGTCCACTGAGGAAAACCCACAGAGAAAATAATTGCATTTTGAGACATACATAGCCATATTGATTGAGAATATTTATTACGTTCGCCACTTTGAATCTCTTTATGGAGACAAAAAGTGGGATATAAATAAACATAAATATAATAATAATAAACAATATAAATAATAAGTAATAATCAATCTATATAAATAAAAATATGTGTGTGCATATATATAAACACAAATATATGCACACACACATACACACACAAAACACATATACACAAACTGGGCCACAGCAACGTGTGGCAGGGTACAGCTAGTCTATATAAATAAAAATGTAATGTTAGTTTGTGGGATGAATATAACTCAAAAACCACTAGGTGAATTGAGACAAAATCTGAACACTTGTTGCACTCCAGAACAGGAAAAACCCTCTGACTTAAAACACACCACCTTGGAGATCTAATTTAGGAGGCATCAGCATTTTTGGCACATGAGGCTTTGTGGATCTCAAGGAACCTCCTTGAGAAACTAGTGTAAAAGTTGCAGTGCTACAGATATTAGTTTTAACTATGTATTTTAATAAGTTCGGTGTTCAGTTCTATTTTAATGTTTGATTTGAGCTTCAATTTACATATCGGATGATTTGAGGCCTCTTCTACACTGCCCTATACAATACAGATTTGGGTCTTTCCTTCTTCCCTTCGTAGCCGTTATGGACATTGTCCTTTCCCAGCCGTGTGGGGTCATCTTGGTTGGGGACCCCCACCAGCAGATCTACAGTTTCCGGGGCGCCGTCAACGCCATGTCCGAAGTACCGCACACCCACATCTACTACCTCACACAGGTCAGTCCAGCCTGGATTCCTTCTGGCCTTCTGTCAAGGTGTTTCACACTGAATCATGCAATCATAGAGATGGAAGAGACACTAAAGGCCTTTCCAGTCCAACCCCTTTCTTCCACGCAGGAAGGCACCATCAAAGCATCCCCAACATATGGCCATCTATTTATTTATTTATAGCATTTATATTCTGCCCTTGTCACCCCAAAGGGGACTCAGGGTGGATCACAGAGCACATACATGGCAAATGTTCAGTGTCGTTAAACAGATAGGACAGACAACAGATAGAGGTTATTATGTCAACTTTGGCGTCCTGGAGGTTGTGAATGGGAGAAGTCAATCTTTTATGTATGACTTTTAATAGAGTTCTGATGATTCTCAGTGAAACAGGACTGGGAGGATTTGCAATCACCAAGCTATATTCCTTCCCTTAAACAAAATGTAACCCAGTCCTCTTTCTCCCAATTTTCCTGCCTTGCGGGATTCACTTCTCCAGAGTTTCCGATTCGGCGCAGAAATAGCATATGTCGGGGCTACCATTCTGGACGTCTGCAAGAAAATTCGGAATAAAACGCTGGTTGGCGGCAGCCAGGAAGGTAAGGAGTGGCATTGTTTGTGTGGATTGGCTTCCCAGATAGGTTTAGCTGGCTCAAGCAGGTAGCTTTCAAATGGTTCAACAGAAGCTCTCTCAAACTTTGGGTGCTCTTACTGCCTATTACAGGGAAAACCGGCTGATTCCTAATCCATCTAAAATTCAGGCGTGTCCTTTTCACCTTAAAAATAAACAAGTATCTCGAGCTCTGAGGATTATTACTGGGAAGGAACCTCACTGGAGCATTGCAGCACACTCAAATATCTGGGAGTTCCCCTGGACCAGGGGTGCCCACACTTTTTCAGCATGCGAGCTGCTTACAATAAAACCAAGTCAGAAAGATCTACCGAGAGAGAAGCAGGGCGGAGGAGGGGGAGGGGGCGGGGCTTGGTGCAGCCTGGCTCCGTCCCCTCTGGCTTTAGCGCTACCACAGCTTCTCCAGGCTAGAGGAGGGTAGTGCCAAGCCAGTGGTGGCATAGCTAGCCACTACTGGCTTGGCACTACCCTCCTCAAGCCTGGAGAAGCTGTGGTAGCGCTGAAGCCGGGGGAGGGGGCAGGGCTTGGTGCAGCCTGGCTCCGCCCCCTCCCCCTCTGGCTTTAGCGCTACCACAGCTTCTCCAGGCTAGAGGAGGGTAGTGCCAAGCCAGTGGTGGCATAGCTAGCCACTACTGGCTTGGCACTACCCTCCTCTAGCCTGGAGAAACTGGTAGCGCTGAAGCCGGGGGAGGGGGAGGGGCTTGGCGTGGCATGGCTCCGCCCCCTCTAGAAGTGCCCCATCCGGCTGCGATCAACCTCCTTCAGTCCCGCGATCAACCAGTTGATCGCGATCAACTTCCTGGGCAGCCCTGCCCTGGACCATGCTCTGACTTACAAGAAGCACTGCTTGAATATCAAGTCCAAAACACCTGGAGGTCCCTTCCCTTTTGTAATACAAACAGTAGGGGGTCCGTGTCAATAACACAAGAGTAAACCACTATGGACCACCCTATAGGTAATATACATGAAATGCAAAGAAAGATAGACACAAAATGCGTAAATGTATCATATAATGCTTTAAATCCAAATAGCATACACACTGGTGTCTGGAAAAACGCCCAGGATTCCTCCCGTTCTAACAATAGAACACTACACACATGAAATAATGTATAAATCAAGTTATAGTCACTCGTAATGATATCCGCTGACATTGTGCTATTCCTGCCTGGAACTACACAGGATATCATTACGAGTGACTATAACTTGATTTATGCATTATTTCATTTGTGTAGTGTTCTATTGTTGGAACGGGGGATTCCTGGGCGTTTTCCAGACACCAGTGTGTATGCTATTTGGATTTAAAGCATTATATGATACATTTACGCATTTTGTGTCTATCTTTCTTTGCATTTCATGTATATTACCTATAGGGTGTTCCATAGTGGTTTACCCTTCCCTTTTGTGTCACGTCTTCCTTCGCTTGCAAATGGGAGGGCCGCGAACTCAGCTGTTTCTGTTCAGTCTTTTACTTGCAAAACACTCCGTACGGAGATGCCACTATAGAAATAAGTATGATAAGCTTTCAGTTGGAGCATATGAGCAACTCATCCAGTGAAAAGAAAGATATCTCCAGAGAAATCCATTGCACGTTCTAGGACAGGCATGGGCAAACTTGGGCTCTCTCGGTGTTTTGAACTTCAACTCCTAACCCCGCCTACCAGTGGGCGCTAAAAATAATAATAAACTTTCTTTGTACCCAAGGGGCCTTGGGGCGGCTTACATGAGGCTCGCCCATCAATACAGTAAACACAATATAACGCAAGAGCACAACAGAAAATAAAATAACTTAAAATACAAAACCAATGTAAATAAACAACACAACAATATGAAATCAAAACATTAGGACACTAAAGACAATCACCAAAATCAAAGATTAATTTTTAAAAAATATTTTAAAACACTGGGAGATAGGGCAATGTAAATGTAAAAAATAATATCATATGAAAGCTGACGGGCACAACCTGGGGATCACAACCAGACACAGTGAAGACATCTGCCCTTGCGCTTTGCTATTCTGCTGCTGAGTATGCATGCCCAGTGTGGAACACATCTCGCCACATGAAAACATTGGATGTGGCTCTTAATGAGACATGCCGCATTATCACGGCGTGTCTATGCCACACACCACTGGGGAAATTACATTGTTTAGCCAGCATTGCAACACCTGACATCCAAAGTGGCACAGCTGGCTGGGTGTCAAGCTGCATTAAAGATCACTACTGACCGAAAGGTCATGAGTTCGAAGCCAGCCCAGGTCAGAATGAGCTTCCGATCTAATTGTGTAGCTTGTTGTCGACCTTTGCAACCCAAAAGACAGTTGCATCTGTCAAGTAGGAAATTTAGATACCACCTATGTGTGGGGAGGCTATTTTTAACAAAATTTACAAGGCCATAAAAAATCACCAGAAAAAGCATTTGGAGAATGCGGAAAGTACTTCATCAGTGTCGCAGATGGATGGTGAAGCGACAGCTCCCCTGGTGGCC
>JARBWK010000009.1:134574463-134638188 GCA_030556195.1 Anolis apletophallus | reverse complement strand
TAATGCTTTTGGGCTTGAGAAGATCCATGATGTTTGGAAACTCCTTCACCCAGAATGTGAGTATCTCAAATTGTAATTGTAGGAATGTTTGGTCTATAACACACTCTGAAATCACAGTGAAGAGAGGGGCCAGAAAGGCGGTTCCATCTTGCCTCCTGCATTGTGCTTATAATGTTATTAAAAACAGCTGGTGCGGAGTTATGGGCTGGAGTGTCACCAGTACGCTGACGACACCCAGCTCATTCTGAGGATGGAGGGCAGGCCGGGTTCTGTCCCCGATAATTTCCAACACTGCCTCGAAGCCGTTACTGGATGGCTGCGAGCCAGTAGGTTGAGGGTGAATCCGCGAAGACGGAGATCTTGTGGCTGGGTCGCCCGGGTGATGTTAATGTCCAGCTTCCGAGCCTGGACGGTGCGGTGTTATGCCCATCGCCTTCCGTAAAGAGCCTGGGGGTCCATTTGGACTCCCAGCTGACCATGGAGGCCCAGGTCTCTGCGGTCAGCAAGATCGCTTTTTTTCATCTGCGACAGGCAAAGAGGCTGGCCCCCTATCTCTCCCGGAACGATCTGGCCACGGTGATCCAAGCCACAGTCATCTCAAGGCTGGATTACTGCAACGCGCTCTACGTTGGCCTTCCTCTGTCGGTGACCCAGAAGCTCAGGCTAGTGCAGAACACTGCCGCCCGGCTCCTGTCTGGCACGCCAGCTGGCGCCCACATAACACCTGTTTTGCAGGATCTGCACTGGCTGCCAATTGAGCACCGGATCACCTTCAAAGTGTTGGTCCTCACCTTTAAGGCCTTACACAGCCTGGGGCCAGCATATTTGAGGGACCGTCTCACCCCATATTGCCCTCCGAGATCACTTCGGTCTGAGGACTCCAATCTCCTGGAGATACCTTCAGCTAAACTTGCAAGGCTGACTGCTACCCGCCGGAGGGCGTTCTCTGTCATAGCACCTACGCTGTGGAACGCCCTCCCGGCCCCGACTCGGCTATGAAGGACTTGCTCCCGTTTAGGACGGGCCTGTAAAACATACCTGTTTAAGCAGGCCTTTGGTGAGTAAGTCCTGCCCATGCCCCGCCATCTATTCGTTCTTCTGAGGATGATGTGCTGTTCATTGTGTTAACTGTGTTATTAATTACTATACTGCTGTTGTTTTTAATTGTTTTTAACTGCTTATTGCCTGTATTTTACTGTGCCCTTCGGCTCCTGTAAGCCGCCGCGAGCCTCAGGGAGTCGGCGGCATAGAAGCCCGAATAATAAATAAAATAAATAAATAAAATAATATAATATATTGTATATACATATAATATTGATAATATTGTAATACAATATAATACTACTAATAATAATATGATATAATTATATATTTTATTATGCATAATATTACTAATATTACAGTATAATGCTATAGTACAATGTAATATATAATAGTAATATTGTGCTATGGCAATAATATAATATATTGTATTTACATTTTACTTGTAAGCTGCTCTGAGTCCCCTTCGGGGTGAGAAGGACGGCATATAAATGTCGTAAATAAATAAATAAATTCTTTAACACAGCATAACATACTACAGGAAAGGAGATTCCACCTGAACATTAGGAAGAACTTCCTGACTGTGAGAGACGTTCAGCAGTGGAACTCTCTGCCCCGGAGTGTGGTGGAGGCTCCTTTTTTGGAAGCTTTTAAACAGAGGCTGGATGGCCATCAGTCGGGGGTGCTTTGAATGCAATTTTCCCGCTTCTTGGCAGAATAAGGTTGGACTGGATGGCCCAGGAGGTCTCTTCCAACTCTAGGATTCTATGATCCTATGACCACCACCCACTTAAGCCCTCTGTATACTAGTATCCAGTTTGCCCATAGCCTTTTGCGTGTGTGTTGAAGCAACGGGGAGGAATCAAAGGCAATGACACAGGTCCTGTCTTTGAGTGCATCTACAGTATGGAATTAATACAGTTTGATACCACTTTGACTGCTGTGACTCCGCTACTGAGACATTGGGATTGTAGCTCTGCAAATGTTTTCGCCTTCTCTGCCATAGAGTGCTGGGTCCTCACCAAATGACAACTCTCAGGATTCCATAGCATGGAGCCGTGGTGGTTAATAGGCCTGGTTGATATCCCCCCCCCCCCCAAAAAAAAGATTTAAAACTCATTCCGGATGTAGGGGGCACTGGCGCTTCGAATCTGATTGGCTTCTGAAATTTTCCGCAAATATTTCGGAATTCCCTGAATTAATTCTGAAATTTCGGAATGGCTTCGTTAATGGCCGACACACATGTTTAACCCAGTTTGGACGTGAATGCCTTCCCTCTGTGACAGAACTGGGGCAACAGCCGTGTACGTGGAGGCCTTCCCTCCGCGTCAGAACTGGGGCGACAGCCGTGTTCTGACGCGGAGGGAAGGCATCGGCGTCCGAACTGGGTTAAATGTGTCAGAACTGCACACGAAAGGAAGGCCAGGGAAGGGAAAACCCACCGATTCGTTCCAAAAATGGTGGCGGTGGCTTTGAAATGGCAAATTCACCTCCGAGTTGCTTGCATCGCTTCAAAACCGCTTCAAAGGTGAATTTAATCCGAATTCATTCCGATTTTATGAGCATTCCGATGAACCTAACCAGGCCTAGTGATTAATATGGTATTAAACTGCGTTCATTCTACGATGTAGACACGCCACTTGTGGCATTGAGTTCTGCCCTTGCATTACTGCCCCTTTTCCTTTTCCCAGTGGGGATGGAGGTGAAGGACTCCTTCCTCCGGAGGTGGGTCGAGAGGGGCTTCTCCGACCTCAAGGACTACATGGTGAAGTCGGAGGACAAGCAGCTGGAGATGAAGATTTCCATTGTGGAGAAATATCGGGAACGCATCCCGGAGCTGCTGGAGAGGATCAAGCGGCATCATGCCCCCTATCCCGAGATGGCAGGTAATGGGGATCCCCCCTCCCATTTTGAACCTTTGAAATGCTTGCAAAGAAAAGGTCACTTCCACATCTCTTGCAAGCAGCCTGTTTCTTCTGCACAAAGATTAAAAGCATAGAAAAACTCTGCAGTTTTCAATCTGGCAACCCTATTTCTACTTTGTGTGTGTGTGTGTTTATATGGTAAACGTAAAGGTTTCAACCAAGGTAGACGGGATCAGAAAGACACAAAGGTCAATGTAGATCAGCAAGTAATCTTTATAATAAAATAATGATGTAGATCAGGGGTGCTCATTATGGTGATCGGGAGCACCTAGGTGATCTTCGGCCCTCTTCCAGGTGATCTTTGGGCCTCACCAGCCGAATGGCACGCTCCTGCCATGCGCGTGCACGTGCGCTCCCGCCGCCGCTGTTTAGGGACTTCTTTTGCCAAAATGAGGCTTTAGTGGGCGGGCCGTGGCGCTTGTCTTGCCACGCACGGTGTGATGACATGACCACCCATTGGTTGCTGCTGGGGGGGGGGAGCAAGGCGAAGGCACGCGCACGGATAGGATGCGAGGATGTGGGAGGGATGGAGGGAATGTGTGTGTGTGTGAGAGAGAGAGCCAAGGAGAGAAGAAAGAAATCCGGAGAACTTTTTCGGCTCCTTTTGGCAGGCAGGCAGGCAGGCGGGCTCTGGAAAAAGAGAGGGAGAGAGAGAGAGAAAGAGGCGAAGGAGGCTGGGCAAAGTGGGGCAAAGCCAAGCAAGCCCTGCCGCAAACCCTGCTGCTGCCCTCGGGACTCCCATTCCAAGCCGAGACCTTGGCGAGCAAGCTGTGTGGGGCTGCTTTCTTTCCTTGGTTGGGGGCGAGGAGGGAGGGCTCCACCGTGTTCCTGGGGCTGAACCCGAGGAGGAGGGGGCTGCGGGGATGGAGACTCCACTTGCTGCTGCTGCTTGTGCCCTCGCCGCCTTTCTCCGCCTTGCCCTCCCGCCTCTCGAAGGAGAAAGGCAGCGAGGGCCACGGGAGGGAGAGAGAGAGGGAGAGAGGGTGGCTCTTCAGAGCCAGCTAGGAAGAGCCACCCCCCCTCTCTCCCGTGGGCATGGATTGCCACCAGTGGGAGGGGTCCTCCTTCCTGCCAGCCATCCACTTGGGCGTCCGTTCTGAGTGACACCCTCGAAAGGAAGGAAGGGCACCCCTCCCCCCCGCTGCATCTGTCACTTTGGGGAAGCACCTCTTCCAATCTTCCTTCTCCTGCCCAGGTTGAGTTTCCCAGCCCAGGCAGCAGCCAGGCGGCCCCTCTTCCTAGCCCTGCGCCTTCCGAGCCACCGCTGAAGCCATATCTGGCCGGATATAAATACCCTCCTGCTGCGTGCGTGGGAGGGGCCTGCTGTGCACGCAAGAAGCACGACAGGATGGGGACTTCCTGCTTCGCGAAAGCACACAGCAGGAAGGAGGAAGGCAACGAAGACAGTAAGAGAGAGCGCGCGCGCAGGCAATGAGGGTCCCCTTCCCGGGTGCGCGTGGCAGCGAGTTCGTGGGCAGGCAAGAAAGAAGCCCCGCGCGGACGGGTGATCTTTACAACTTGATTGTTCATATAGTAGCTCGCATGATGAAAAAGTGTGGGCACCCCTGATGTAGATCAACATAAACTTTATCTTTGAATAGTCGTTGTGAAACAAAAATCATTCAACTGTATTAGACATTCATATCATGAGCAAAAAGAAGAGTCTTGAAAAACTACGCTGTAAATAACGGTAAATTATAAATCCACAATGGGTTAAATTCCAGTAGCGTAGTATTCAAAAGGGTCGACAGTCATGGTCCAAGCCGTTTCGCCATTTGTGGCTTCATCGGGACCCCCAGACTCCTTGCAATTGATAGGTTTCACAGGTCCGGAATTCTGTTAATATAACATGTATAAGGAACAAGTAAGTTACAAACAAAGTTACATACAGTTAACCCGTACATGGAGCTACAACATGGACTGAAGCCTGAATACAAGATACATACCAGTATAATTATTCTTAAGCATTTAAGTGTGGACGCAGCCACCGACGTGATGTAACCGGACAATGAGAGATGGAAAACAGCATCAATTTAACTCAATTCGGTTCCACAGGTGAGATCAGATTAACAGCTCGCTAATTGATAAATGATCGTTCAACCCAGATTGACAATCCAGATTTTTTCTCTCTTGAGTAAATGTAATTTAAGATCACTGTGTGGCCGTGGGTCAACTTTCTCCAGTGCTACAACCTTAAAATCTTCAAAGTGATGGAACTCCTTAAAACGTGTGTATCATAAAGAAGAATCATTTCTGGTTCTGAAGCGCGCTTTGTGTTCTTGGATGCGAACCTTAAGTTCACGCCCAGTTTCACCAATATAGTATAAGGAGCAGCTACAGATTAAACAATAAATTACGCGCTTGGACCCGCAGCTCGTCCAGGATTTAAAGTGAAAGGTGCGCGTTTGATCGCTAGACATAATAGATGTCTGTTGACTGATGTGTTTACATATCGAGCAGCGGCCACAGGGGTGGGTATAAAGTCGGGAAGGGTCAATGTGGATAGGCTTGGGGGGATCAGCATGGACGAGTATTTGTCTAATGTTTTGGGTTTTGCGGTACGCAATCATTGGAGGATTCTCTAAACCCGGGATCGAACTGACTAGAGGCCAAAATTTACGCATGATACGTTGTATTGATTTCGCATGCAGGGTAAGGGTAAGGGGCCAAATTAACCTATCTGGGGGAGCCCGTTGTTTGGGTTGCAGGAGTTGCAAGGTTTCCCCTGACATTAAGTCTAGTCATGTCTGACTCTGGGGGTTGGTGCTCATCTCCATTTCTAAGTGGAAGAGCTGGCATGACTGCATGGAGCGCCATTACCTTCCCGAAGAAGCAGTACCTATTGATCTACTCACATTTGCATGTTTAAAAACTGCTGGGTTGGCAAAAGCTGGGGCTAACAGCAGGAGCTCAGCCTGCTCCCCAGATTTCAACCACCGACCTTTCAGTCAGCAAGTTCAGCAGCTCAGCAGTTTAACCTGCTGTGCCACTGGGGTCTCTCTCTCTCTCTCTCTCACACACACACACACACACAAATTGTGAGCTGCTTTGCATCTTTATTGAAGGATACACATAAGAAAATAACAACAACAACAATGTATACACACACACTGTGAGCTGCTTTGCATCTTGATTGAAGGATACAATTAGGTCACCCTGAATCCCCCTTCGGGGGTGGGAAGTGTATGAAATAAATAAAATACAAATAAGAAAACAACAACAGAAATGTGTATACACACACATTGTGAGCTGCTTTGCTTCTCGGTTGAAGGATACAAATAAGTAAATAACAACAACCATTTTGAGTCCCCCCTCGGGGGTTGAGAAGGGCGGGGTAAAAATGCTGTAAATAAAAACATAAATAAACAACAACAATGTGTGTGTGTATACACACATACACACATTGTGAGCTGCTTTGCATCTTGATTGAAGGATACAAATAAGAAAATAACAACAGCAACAGCAACCCTTTAACAGCTATGGGGACATTTTGATTCCCTGATAATACTAGGCCATAGAAATAGTTGTTTAAACCACAGGATGAAATTGGGAAGTTACTTTCTCTTCTTAAAAAAGGCATTTCCTGTACTTAAATGGCCTGTAAAGGGCACGAAAAAGTGGCCAAAATGTCCTCATTCATTCCAGATTTTTTAAAAAATTCTTATTTGTCTTCCTGAGTGGCTCATGGGCTACATTTCCTCCACACTTTTGTACAGTCTGCATGTGTTGATTGAGTTGGCAATAAACCTTGCCTGCCCCACTAGGCCCTTTCCTTGAGTCCCAGGGTCATTTATAACCGATTGAGATTGTGGAGCCCTCCATACATTGTTGGACTGCCTCTCCCATCATTCCTAATTTGTATAGCCCATGGGAGGAGTGATGGGAGGTGTATGAAATGCCTTATTGGAAAAGCCACTCGTTTGCTCTCTGTGTTACAGATTATGTCCTGGGAACCGTCCATAAGTCCAAAGGCATGGAATTTGACGTTGTCCAAGTAGCGAATGACTTTGTGACCATCCCTCTTGCCTGGCACAATCTCCTGAGGCTGCCCATGTTTCGAATTGGTAAGTGTCCGTCCCGTCCCCCAAATCCATTACCCAGTGTTTCCCAACCTTTTTTGAGCCGCGGCACATTTTTTACATATACAAAATCCTGGGGCACACCACCAACCAAAATGACACAAAATGACACTCTTAACACAGTAATACATATAGTTAATATGTTTTTAAATGTATTTATACACTCAAATGTGAAACCTGGGCCTGTTTCAATGAACACAACATAGATATCCTGGCAGGAATGGCAGAAAGGCACAAACTTCCCACACAGAACTCCCATAACCAAGAGAAAAATACTATAAGAGTTTGGTGGGCATTGACCTTGAGTTTTGGAGTTGTAGTTCACCTATATCCAGAGAGCACTGTGGACTCAAACAATGGTGGATCAGGACCAAACTTGGCATGAATACTCAATATGCCCAAATATGAGCGCAGATGAAGTTCAGGGAAATAGACCTTGCCATTTGGGATTTGTAGTTGCTGGGATTTATAGTTCCTCTACAATCAAAGCGCATTCTGAACCCCACAAATGATAGAACTTGTATATTTTCAATTGTGTGCTAATTCATTTATATTAAGCTGCTTTGAGTCTCCTTTGGGGGATAAATAATAATAATGATGATAATAATAATAATAATAATATAAATCGTCTCGGCATTACTTCGCGAACGAAGATTCTTAGGAAGGACTCATCCCACGCTTTTTAGTTGATGAAAGGCCAATCTGAGATAGACAGGTTTGGTTGCAGAAAGCACAGCAGAAAGTCTCCTTGGGTGATGTTGTTTCCAAGTTGCGGTTCTTTCTGTGTTGTCATTTCTCTTCGAGACCTATTCGGTGTGTCTTCTCGAAAGAGGCCGCAGCATTGTGGATAGTGCGTCTCCATGCCTCCCGATGTGAGGCCAGGGTGGACCATTGTTGGTGATCAATCTGGCTGAGCCTGAGATGCTGTTTCAGGGAGCCCTTATATCTCTTTTTGGGGCGCCTCTCTTGCGCTGACCCATGGCAAGTTCACCATAGAGTAGTATCTATGGGAGGTGGTGGTCCTCCATCCTAGAGACGTGCCCTGCCCAGCGCAGCTGTGTTCTCAATAGCATGGCCTCAATGCTGGTGATCCCTGCTTGCTCAAGGACAGCGACATTCGTCACATAGTCGGTCCAGTGTATATTTAGGATTGTGCGAAGACAGCGTTGATGAAAGCGTTCGAGGAGTCGTAGGTGTTGGTGATAGGTGACCCATGTTTCAGACCCATAGAGGAGAAAGGCAGTACGATAGCTCTGTACACACTCATTTTTGTGCTTTGCCTCACGTGCTATAATAATAATAATAATATAAATAATAATAGTAATAGTAATAATAATTTTTTCTTCATGTCAGGAGCGACTTGAAAAGCTGCAAGTCGCTTCTGATGTTAGAGAATTGGCCGTCTGCAAGGATGTTGCCCAGGGGATGTCTGGATGTTTGGGAGGCTTCTCTCATATCTCCGCATGGGGAGCTGGAGCTGACAGAGGGAGCTCAACATGTTCTCTCTGGTTTCAAACTGCTGACCTATCGGTCAGCAAGTCCTGCTGGCACAAGGGGCCCTGCTGGAGAGGTTGGGAAGGGGCGGGGGCGTGGCTTGGCGGTGTGAGTGTCGGAGGGCTGGGGAAGTACCATAATTGGGGGGGGAGAGATGGCAGGCCTGGCCTTGCATTCTGGGAGTGGCAGGACAACCAAGCCAGGCCCTTCTCTCTCTCTCCCTCTTCTGCTACCATTTCTCTGGATGCGGGGGAACTACAACTCCCAAAAATCAAGGTCAGTTCCCTCCCAAACCCCTCCAGTATGCTCAGTTGGTCATGAGGGCTCACTCTTCCATGTCTAAGTCCAGTCCGTTGTCACGGGGGGTTGGGGGGAGGAGACTCACAGTCTCTCTGGGTGTGGGTGAACGGTAACTCCCAAAATGAATGGCAAATCCTCCTCCTGCTGCCACCTGTCCTGTCCTGTCAATACGGGACAGGAGCTGAAAATATGGGACACAAAATTCAGAGCAAAAATACGGGACGTTTCGTATAATACGGGACAGGTGGCAACCCTACATTCAGGAGAGCTTACCATCATCCCCAAACCCTTCAGGAACATTCTCATCAGAAAAGTCACTTTGAACAGGAATCCCATTGCCATTCTCTGCATCTAGAGCAACCTCATCATTGCACACATCATTAGGTACATGAACCTCAGACACATCATTGTCATTCCCAGCATCCAGAGTACCCTGATCATTAGACACAATCACAGGCTGAACTCCCAACGGGACTTACCATTTGGTTAAGCAATGAGAGGCCATCCTTGAAGTTGTTTCATCTGAGCCCACAACTTATTTCCCGCAGGAAAATAAACAGAAAGCAAGAGAATTTGAGCCTTCTCCTTCCATTTCCGACGTGTCTCCTGCCTTCTTGCTTTTTCAGACACCGTCCCCGCTGACGAGTGGAACCTGCTCTATGTCGCTGTCACCCGTGCCAAAAAGCGCCTCGTCCTGCCCAAATTCTTAAGCCATCTCTTGACAATGGCTGGGGTGAGTGCACGCTGACCCTGACCGGCCAGCCTTTCAGTGTTCTTGGTTGGGGGCCTTCAATGTAATTTTTTATGGCCAAGTGTTCTAAAACAGGGCTGTCCAACTGGCGGCCCCGGGGCCGGATCCGGCCCGTAGCCTGTGGACACAGCCCCACCTATGCCCTCAGCCGCCATTTTTAAATTTCAAAAAAAAAAATCGAATTTTTTAAAAAATGGCGGCCGGGGGAGGGGAGGCGGGGCAGGGAGGAGGAAGAGAGCTAGCTCCTCCTTTTCGGCGCCCCTCCCTACCTAGGGCGGGGAGCCGCGAAAAAGGGCAGAAGGCGGCGCCAACAGCAGCGCGTCACAGGCCTGGCGTGACGCGCTGCTCCTGGCACCGCCTACCTCCTTTCGGCGCCCCTCCCTTCCTAGGGCGGAGGGGGCGCCGAAAGGAAGAGTAGGCGGCGCCAAGAGCAGCGCGTCACAGGCCTGCCGTGACGCGCGCTGCTCCTTGCCACCGCCTATTCCTCCTTTCGCGCCCCTCCCTTCCTAAGGCGGAGGTGGGGCGCCGAAAGGAGTAAACGGCGCCAAGAGCATGGCGTCACGCCAGGCCTGTGACGCTCTGCTCTTGGCGCCGCCTACTCTCCTTTCGGCGCCCCCCCCTACCTAGGGCGGGGAGCCGCCGAAAAAGGGCAGCAGGCGGGGTCAAGAGCCGCGCGTCACAGGCCTGCCGTGACGCGCTGCCCCTGGGCGCCGCCTACTCCGGCGCCCCCCGCCCTAGGAAGGGAGGGGGCCGAAAAGGAGTAGGCGGTGCCAGGGCTGGCGCGTCACGCCAGGCCTGTGACGCGCTGCTCTTGACACCGCCTTCTGCCCTTGGCGCCGCCTTCTGCCCTTTTTCGGCCGTTTTAGGAGGGGGCGGGGCCTGGGGTTGGGGGCGGGGCCTGGGGGCGGGGCCGAGCGCCCCCCTAGGTCATCAGTGACCTTTTATCCGGCCCTGGACCCCGTAGAAGTTGGACAGCACTGTTCTAAAACATTGACCATGGAGTCATGCTGGAACCGTTCTCTAGGCATCGTTAAGTTGGAAAACCAAGATGTAGTTCATTTCAGGTATGGAAAATAAGGTTCCCGATGATGCATGGAGCAGCTGGAGGCTGGAGGAGCAAGATGGCGTCGGTGCAGGAGCAGCTGGCAGGAGCGCTCCGCCTGAGAATGCCAAATCTTGCCATTGAGACGAAGTCAGACTATATAACGGGTCAGATTCCAGCTGCAGTAGATCCCCGGTCCCGAGAGGAGACCGGTGTGGGTCCTCAGCGAGAGAGAACCGACCTAGACAAGGACTATGAGGACTTTTATGCCTTCTGTCTGAAGCTAGAGACTGACTTGAAGGCCCAAGAAGCCCAGAAGCAACCGGTATGTGGGGAAGCTGAGGAAGTTGGGGATCCCTCCTCCGACCACCCTACAACAGGGTCCCTGGCTATATCATCAGGATCGGGATCTGAGCCGCTGCCCCTGCTCCAACTCTGGAGTGACTTTAAAGACCTAGCTGAAAAATTCAGTGAGTTTGGGGAACGGCTGAAAGTGTTCACCGAGGGGTCCCAGCCCCGATCCCAGCCCCAACGGAACGGAAGGGGGTTGGAGTGGGGACGGCGACACCCCCCCGACCCAAAGCCAAAGGGGTTCCCCTGACCTCTTCTGGGACCATTCCTGGGATCTACAACTACCCGAGCACGCTGAGTATGCGGAGTCATCCGGCATAGACCTACCTCAAGCCGACCGGTACACAGAGGAGACTGAGAGGACACCGGAGAGGGTGATGTCCCCACAGAGCCCTAGCCCAGCCTTGCTGGAGGAAGATCTGGAGGGAGAGACTGCTGCGACTGTGCCGCCTGCGGGCTGCTTCTTTGGGGAAAGCTGCCCTATTGTTCAGGCTGGCCTCGATCCGGCGGTCTGTCCATGGTCGGCCTGCAGAGAGCCGTGGAGGCTTCGGCCCCCGCAGGACCTGGAGGAGACATCTTTCGACATCTCCCAAGTCCTGGCTCGCTGTGAGGGACACAGGCCCAGGCGTCCATCGCTGTCTTCCTCGATCCGGAGGGAGCTTGAGGAGAGGGCCAAGATGGCGCGTGGCCTTGAAGACGCGCAAAGGGAGAACGAGGCCTCAGACACCCCCAAGGGGGGAGGTGCGGCATCTGGGCGCAAGCGCACTCGCCATCAGCGCCGCCGGAAGAGAAGAGCTGCGATGTTCCCGCCCCCCCCCAGAAGGCTCTGGGAGGGAGTCGGAAGATGCGCCAGGCGAGCACATGGCTCCCCGCCCCCTTGAACCGGGTGGGGGGAAGCCTACTCGCAGGCGGAGGCGGACCCACCATCGCCGCCGGAAACGGAAGTCAACTAGGACTCCACCCACAGCCCCTCCTCCCTTGGAAACATCAGAAGATCTGCCGGCTCCATCTGTAGGAGAGGATCAGCGACAGCGCCACCATCAGGAAGGAGGACCCATCTCCCCTATTGAAGGACAGGAGGCCTTCCCTCCGCCTCCAACTCCATCGGAGAAGCGGATTTCTCAAGGCCAAGAAGATCAAGCAGGGAGAGTCTTGTCATCCTCCCCCTGTGGACAAAAAACCCTGTCCTTACCATCTTCGGAGGGAGATCAACGGCGACCACAGCAGGCTGAAGGCCCTGCCCAGCCCCCACCAACTTTACCAACTAGCCTCCCAGCGAGAGAGCTGACAACATCAATGACCCAACAGCCGGATTCGGCTGGTGGAGGGTCTGCCGACCCAGCTCTAATCCCAGACTGTTCTGCTGAGAACCAACTAAAATCTAGAAAGAGCCGCTATAGGTCTAGAACCTTTTGGGGCTTGGGATTTGGTAGCTGGGGTAGGAGACATTCCACTGGCTCCACTCTGGGGGTTGGGTCAGCACGTCTGGGTGGTAAACCCGGCGTTAGCTCTAGTCAGCTGTCGGCCCTGGACCTCGGGGGGGCAGCATCGATCAAAAGAGATACTGGTCGATTGGGCAGTGCGGACAGTATGGGAGCTAGTCATCTAAACCCGCCCCCTTTTCAGAGGGTGGGCAGAAGACCAGATACTTAGATGATCCGCCGGCGGACAGTGATCAGGGGCAGGGAATCCCAGTGATCTCGGGTAGGGGTAAATGGGACGGTAGGCGCAGGCCTTATGAGAGAAGGCGACTGAGTCGAAGAGAGACTCGGCCGCCTTCTGACCTGCGTGCTATCCCTAGGCACACAGATGGTGGGCTTCCAACTATCCCCTCTCCAATTCTGGTTCTAGCCAACGCCAGGTCCGTGCGAAACAAAACTGGGACGATCAGAGACTTCCTCCTCGAGCACGATGTAGATCTAGCCTGTGTTACAGAGACTTGGCTGCAGGAGGGAGACAACGTCCTTATCCACGAGCTTACATCTCCAGGCTATGTGGCTAGTTACCAGATGCGGACAGGGAGACGGGGGGGTGGAGTGGCCATTCTCAGTCGTGACAAATTTAATTCCAGGACAGTCCCGATCGCGAACATACCGGGAATGGAGTGTGCGGGCCTTGTGTGGGACTTTAGTGAGAGTGTAGCCTTCCTGCTGGCGTACCGTGCACTCGACGCGCCAGCAGGGAGCCTGCCTAAGCTGCTGGAGGTGGTGGCGGAGTGGGCATTGAGGTTCCCTAAACTTATTGTGTTGGGGGACTTCAATGTCCACGCCGACACCGCCTCCCCCTCATCAGCAGCCATGGACCTGGTGTCCACCATGGAGACACTAGGACTCTCACTCTGTAAGACCGGTCATACCCTGGATTTGATCTTCGCGGCCGGGATCCAAGTGACCCTAACCTCTATAGTTGAGGTTCCATGGTCGGATCACGGTGTCCTGGAAGTCCGTCTTGAGGTGGCCCCTCCTCTCGGTAAGGGTGCCGAACCTATTTTGGTTCGCCCAAAGAGACTTATGGAACCCATTCGGTTCCTGAATGCTCTGAGGGATTTGGAGCTCACCAGCGACTCAGTCGACAGGCATGTGGAATGCTGGAACTCCTGTCTTTCCGCAGCCTTAGACGAGATCGCCCCCAGACGCACTCTCATCCCCCGTAGTAATCGCTCGCCTTGGTTTACCGAGGAGTTACGGGCGATGAAACGGAGGAAGAGACAGCTAGAGGACGTGTGGCGAGACCTCCGTGACGGAGCATCGAGATCGGCTTATAAACAATTTAAGGATGTTTATGAGCATGCTATCAAGGAAGCTAAAAAGGCCCACTATTCTTCCTTGATAGACTCGGCTAGTTCACGCCCAGCTCAACTTTTTAAAATAATTCGGTCACTGACCACAATTCCGACGGTCCCAAATGATAGGGGTTGGCTCCCCACAGCTGAGGCATTCCAGAACTTTTTTGCCGATAAGATCTCGTCCCTCCGCCGGGATATCCCAGCCACTCTTGATACAGTATGTGAACTCGAGACCCCGCCGCCACTCGGCGGGCCCGCCTTCACCCGTTTCCAACCGCTGGACGCAGCAGCTGTCGATAAGTTACTCGCTGCAGCTAGACCAACTACCTGCTCTCGTGATCCGTGCCCCTCCTGGCTGGTTAGATCTTGCTGGGAGGGGCTACGAGACCCCCTGGGAAAGATTATCAACAGCGCCCTGGAGCAAGGAGTGTTCCCAGGGGGTTTGAAGGAGGCACTGGTAAGACCGCTGCTGAAGAAGCCGACTTTAGACCCTTGGCTCCCTCCAATTACCGGCCTGTGTCCAATTTGCCTTTTTAGGCAAGGTAATTGAGAGGGCAGCAGCGGATCAGCTGCAGCAGTACTTAGAAGACACAGCTGGACTTGATCCCTTCCAGTCCGGCTTCCGTATTGGGCATGGGACGGAGACCGTGCTTGTCGCCATTACAGACCAACTTCGCCGCCAGCTGGACCAGGGCGGGTCAGCCCTGCTTGTCTTATTAGATCTGACAGCAGCGTTTGATACCGTAGATCATGCACTGTTAGCCCACCGCCTAGCCGTGACTGGAGTTAGGGGGACTGCCCTTAAATGGGTGGCCTCCTTCCTCCACAATCGGGGACAGCGTGTGGAGAGGGGGGGGAGGTCTCCGGGAGGCTCCCATTCAGTTGGGGGGTCCCCAGGGGCCATCCTCTCACCCTTATTATTTAACATTTACATGCGCCCCCTGGCCCAGCTGGCCCGCGACTTTGGTCTGGAGTGTTATCAGTACGCTGATGACACCCAGCTTCTGCTGAGAATGGACGGCAGGCCGGATACCGTACCCGATTGTTTCCATCGATGCCTAGAAGCCGTGACTGGATGGCTGCGCGCCAGCCGGCTGAAGGTGAACCCGTCGAAGACAGAGATCTTGTGGCCTGGTCGACCTGGGCTGGATGAGTGCCGGTTGCCTACCCTGGATGGCGAGCCACTTAGCCCGTCATCCTTGGTTAAGAGCTTGGGTGTTAGACTGGACTCCTCGCTGACCATGGAGACCCAGGTCTCCGTGGTCAGCAGGACGTCGTTCTTCCACCTACGACAGGCTAGGCGACTGGCCCCCTACCTGTTCAGGGCTGACTTGGCCACGGTGATCCAAGCGACGGTCATCTCGAGGCTGGACTACTGTAACGCCCTCTACGTGGGCCTTCCTTTGTCGACAATCCGGAAACTCAAGCTGGTGCAGAATGCCGCAGCTAGCTTGCTGGTGGGAGCACCAGTGAGGGAGCATATTACTCCCATCCTCCGGCAACTGCACTGGCTTCCTATTGAGTACCGGATTGCCTTCAAGGTGTTGGTTTTAACCTTTAAGGCCTTGCACAATCTAGGGCCTGTGTACCTGAGGGACCGCCTTACCCCGTACGTTCCCGAGATCACTGCGCTCGGAAGAGCAAAATTTGCTGGTTATACCATCGTCCCGCTCCTGTCATTTGTCCAGCATGAGACAGAGAGCTTTCTCTGCGGCGGCTCCAGCACTCTGGAACTCGCTCCCTAACCATATTCGAGCGGTCCCTGAACTGCTCCCTTTCCGAAGGGAATGCAAGACGGCCCTCTTTAGACTGGCATTTGGGTAGCCTCAAACTCATTTGGGTCTATCCCGCCTCAGTAAGGAACTGTAGACTGTACCATCAGTGGTATGCACTATGTTTTTATTGTATGTTTTATGCTGTTTTTATGATGTGCTTTACTGTTGCACTATGTTCTTATTGTATGTTTGCATTTTTGTGATCTGCCCCGAGCCTGCTGGGAGGAGCGGAATATAAAACTGAATAATAAATAATAAATAAATAAATCATCTTAACAGGAAGGGTCCTAGGATGGATTGTTTGCATGATACTTACTGTGTTTTGCAGCAGGTAGATCGGTGCTGTGAATCCATTCAAGCCAATCTACCATTGTCTTAAATCTGGGAATTATTCTCAAAGGCAGATGCCAGAAATTCCTCATTTCATTTTCCACTTTTGCCTGATTTCACTTTAACCCTTCTGTTCCTCTCTAGGAATACTTTTTGCGGCCTGAATTGACCAGCGATGTCTGCAAAGACGGGCAGGTCAAATGCACTGTGCGGGGCTGCCTCAATGACATCCCTCCGGAATCGCTTTTGACCATGAGGAAAATGCCCTTTGTTTATGTACGTATACGTATTCCTTTCCTTACTAAAGCACTGTGAGTCATCTATCTATATAAATAAATAAAAATGTAATGTTCATTTGTGGGATTGACATAACTCAAAAACCACTGGACAAATTGACACCAAATCTGGACACAAGACACTTCTCAGGGCAACGAGTGACCATCACTCATAAAAACACTGAAAAACACAGAAAAGACTTAAAAAGCCAAAAAATAAAAAAATACATTATGTGCAGATAACCACATATATATACGCAAACACAAATCTATACACACAAAAACACATACACAGATGGGGCCACAGTAGCGCATGGCAGGGGATGGCTAGTTTGCAGATAAATCCAATTTTTTCCCCTTGCTCTCCAAAAGAGGGTTAAAATGCCCCCAAACTCTGTATCGTAGTCTATTGAACAACTTCTGGAAGTTGGCCCTATAGCGGGCATGGAAAAACTCAGGCTCTCCAGGTGTTTTGGACTTCAACTCCCAAAATTCCTAACCAAAACAAAAATTGTTTCTATGTATATGTGTTTTTTGTGTGTATATATATTTGTGTGTATGTTTATATATGTGTGTTTGTGTATATGTGTGGTTTTGCGAATGTGTTGTAATGTATTTTTTGGTTTTTTGGCTCTTTAAGTCCCTTCCACTGTGTTTTTCAGTGTTTTTATGAGTGGTGGTCACTAGTTGGCCTGATAGGTGTATTGTGTCCAAATTTGGTGTCAGTTCATCCAGTGGTTTTTGAGTTATGTTAATCCCACCAGCGAATGTTACATTTTTATTTATATAGATCAGGGGTGCTCACAAGGTCGATCGTGATTGACCAGTCAATCGCGGACCTGGAGCTGGTCGATCACTGGCGCTGGTTTCCCTCGGAGGCTTCCCTGCTGTTTCTGCTCCATTGGGGCGCCTTCCTTTCTTCGTGCGGGAGGAAGGGAGGGCGGGGAGGAGGGAGGGCCCTGTCAGTAGCCTCGCCTGCCATTTTCTCCCAGTCTGGTCGGGAGGTGCTTTTTCTTTCGGCGAAGGGCAGGCGAGGGAAGCGTGCGTGGAGGAAGGCAGCCAGCCAGCCGGTCAGGTGCGAGGCGCCCAGGCTCCTTGGATTGCTTCTTTCCTCCTCGCGCCACGAGGCCGCCCCGGTGTATTGATGTGCTTGGAGGCGGCGGGGATGCCGAGGCCCAGTTTCCCGCCAGGGACGGGGATGGGAGGTGCTGCTCCCATCCCCGTCCCTGGCAATGCGCTGGCGGGAAACTGGGCCTCGGCATCCCCTCCGCCTCCAAGCACATCAATACACCGAAGGAGGTGGTTTGTTTCGACTCAGTGTCCAGCTCTTTTTGGTGCCATGGAAGGTTGGGCTCGAGTCCAGGGGTGCTGTTGCTCTATCCTATATGACGAAGAGCTGTCAGGACTTCCTCCTTCCTTTTGGTCGTCCAGTATTGCCTGATCTTCTTTCTTTATGGCATCAGAAAACACCTCCCCACTTTTAGCGGTACCTAATTTATCTAATTACAGCTAATTAGAGAAATTATGGGATTGTGGCGCAGCTGGCTGGATGTCAGCTGCATTAAGGTCACTACTGACCGAAAGGTCATGAGTTCAAGCCAACCCAGGTTGGAGTGACCTTACGGCCAATTTTGTGTAGCTTGTTGCCGACCTTGCAACCTGAAAGACCACCTATGTGTGGGAAGGCTAACTTAACAAATTTAAGAAGCCATAAAAAATCTCCAGCAAAAAGCATGCAGGGAATGCGGAAAGTACTTCATCAGTGTTGCAGATGGACGGTGAAGCGACAGTTCCCCTGCTGGCCAGAAAAAAGTTAAATAGCCTCTGACTGTCTATATGTGTTGTGGGTCTATGGCATTGAATGTTTGCCATGATTTTGTACATTGGAATCTGCCCCGAGTCCCCTGCGGGATGAGAAGGGCAGAATAGAAATACTGTAAATACATACATACATACTAGGCATGAGAAAAAAGTTATGAAAATGAATCGTTTCGTAAGAAATTCGTAA
This sequence comes from Anolis apletophallus, assembly GCA_030556195.1. Lineage (NCBI taxonomy): Eukaryota > Metazoa > Chordata > Lepidosauria > Squamata > Anolidae > Anolis > Anolis apletophallus. Next base: position 134,620,032 of record JARBWK010000009.1, on the reverse strand, counting down.
GAAATGCTACTTTCGAGCTTTTCCGCACCTGGAACGCCAACCAGGAAGTGGACTTAATTTTTCGAACTTCGGGGCCAGGATTTTCTTAAGTGTCGTTATTAGGTCGTAAGGGGGCATAAGGGGGCACCCTCCTTCTCTCTCACCACCCTCCCGCCTCCCTTGCCAATATTATGGCAAGGCAAGCCCTGAACTCGCTCCTCCTCTCGGCTGGAAGGAAGCCTGGAAAAAATGTAAACAGATTACTCAGAAGTAAATCTGCAAAGGAGGGCACTTTGGATGAAGGGCCCTCCTTTGTGGATTTACTTCTGAGTAATCCTCTCTGTTTACATTTTTTCCAGGCTTCCCTGCCTTTCCTGCCTGCCAGCCAGGATCTAAGGCATCAAAGAGTATTGGGGTGAGAAACCAACCTAATGTATAATACAATGAATGCTACTGTAAGTGCCACTGCCTAATATTATAAGTAATCCAACTGGTCATACCTAATTCCATGCACATGCAATAATACAGCAGTAATAACAATGGGTATAAGAAGAGGTAAAATTCAAACCGGTATTCTGACTGGTCTCTCCTCATGCAGTGCAAACGGGCTCGGGAAATTAGCCCGGGAAAAGCCAGCGTTTTCTGCTTGGGAGCACACATACATATTCTTGGGAGGGGGATTTGCTGCAGAATCTTCTCTATGAGGCCGGGATTCTGCAGCAAATCCCCCAAAGAATATGTATGTGTGTGCACCCAAGCAGAAAACGCTGGCTTTTCCGGCTCACAGAGAAGAGCCCGTTTGCACCGCATGAGGGGACCAGGCAGAATACTGGTTTGAATTTTATCTCTTCTTATACCCATTGTTATTACTGCTGTATTATTGCATGTGCATAGAATGTAGGTATATGACCAGCTTGGGCAAACTTGGGCCCTCGCTCCCTGAGGATCGGGGTGAGAGAGAGGCAGCGAGGAGCCGGGGGGAGGGGGTCCTCCTCCTTTTCTTTTGCTGCTTCCAAGAATAGAATACCCCCCTCCCTCCTTCCCTCCCTCCTTCCTATTTGGAGAGTCCCATCTAGAATTCAGTGTGATTTATTCAAGTTTTGGCCTACAACTCCCAGAAATCTCAGCCAATTTACCAGCTGTTAGGATTTCTGGGAGTTGTAGGCCAAAACCATCTGGAATGCGCATGCTCTGGCATACGAATTACTAACGAAATTCGTTAGTAATTAAGTTACATGTTAGAACTTTTTGGAATTTTTTTTTTGTAAGTCTTCCTATTACTAATCAAAAAAAAAATCCCCCCCCCCCATTAGATTTACGATTTGCTATTTTTGGGTTCTAAACCATGCCTAATACATACATACATAAAGTTGTTTTCGAATTGCTTAGGTAAACAATCAGCTAGGCTGACAGTCAGCAGCTGACCCAGGGCTTCAAACTTGCAATCTTTCAGTTAATAGATCTTAAAATTGCTGGTGATTTAACAGCTGTGCTAAACCTCTGGCCCTTTACTTTACTATGATGGCATATTTGTGAATGAGAAAAAGAAAATGCCGCTTGAACACATTGGCCATGCAACTCGGAAACCACACAACACCCCGTTTTCTTGTTCCGTTTCTCCTGCAGAGCGATGGCACCGCAGACTCGGAGAGCCTTCTCTGCCACGCCTGCCTGCAGCACCGCCTGGGGCGCTGGCCTGGCTGACCGTTGCCCCCAAAGTGGTGGAAGCCTTGGGCCCTGGGAAGAAGCCATTGAGATTCCGCAAATGGTGCAGATCCTCTTTGAATGGATCTGAACGGGAGATGGAACCAACCCACACCATGAATACGACTCAGCCAGACATAAGGAATACACAGACACCATGTTTTTGTTGTTACAACGCTCTGCTTTTTGAGAACATAGTTGCTGCGGTCCGGCGAGGAAGAAGAGCCAGAGGAGACCCATCTGGAGAGCATCATTCATGAACTAGCACACTTGTTTTGCAGTGTTTGGATGGAGAAAAGTATTATTTGGCCTCCCAAATTTCCCAAAATTATGTTCATCCAGGTCTTCTGTTTATGTCTGGCGAACCATTTTGGAGCGGCCAGCTTCCCAATCCCCCTTTGAGCTGGATTAATAAGGGATGCTTCTGCTGGGACGACACCACTGTCTTCCCCATCCATCCAAAAGGCGTGTTGGAGGTTTTCTTGGATGGGAAATGAAGCCAAAAACATTCCTCTTAACGTGTGGAGAATGAGCAGAATTGTGAAGTAGGAACTCACTAGCGTCTAAAGCTCCGTCCTGGTATGGTTTGCCCTGGTTTGGGGAGAGAATGCAGATCAAAAGCCATGGAAAGCTTCACCTCTTGCCTGATCTCCTGATTTCATTCAGTTCAGCGCCATCTGGTCTGGACTTTCCAGGCCTGGCTCCACTTTCCATCCAGTACGAAATATAATTTTTGTCCTTATGCATTTAGATTAGGCATGGGCCAATTTCATCCCTCCCCCCAGGTGTTTTTGGTTTCTGGAGGGCCAAAGTTTACCCATGCCTGTTGTAGAGCTTCCATGTCCTTCTGCAGTTTGGTGTTCTCAGTCGTACGCAGTCCTCGCCTGTCTTTAAAGCATTACAATTCAATGTTTTATACTCATCTTTCAATACAGTCATCTTGCTTTTTCTTTGGTCGACTGAATTTATATGCATGTGTGTACAAACATAGGGTTTATTTATTTATTTGTTAGATTTATTGGCCACCACTCCATGCCACCTCAGGGCGGCTTACATCAAGCACCACAATAAAACAACAAATCTACAACAGCAATAAAACCACAAGGATGAAACAGTTCCTAAGAGATAACACAAGTCCTAGGGGATAGCACATTACAACTCAAAGGCCTGCCGGAATAGGACCGACTTGCAGGCCTTCCGAAAAGCCAACAGATTACGCAAGGCGCGAACCTCCGGGGGTAGTGTGTTCCAGAGAACTGGGACGATGATGGAGAACGCCCTTCTCCATGTTGAAGTCAGGCGGTATTGTTTGACATTGGGCACGGCTAGAAGATTCCAGTCTTCAGATCTAAGTGTTCTCATTGGACAGTATAGGGCTAGACCCTTAGGTACACTGGCCCCAGACCATACAAGGCCTTGAAGTCAAGACTAACACTTTGAAGGTGATCTGGTACTCAATAGGAAGCCAGTGCAGTTCCCGCAGAATTCGTGTAATGTGGCAGCTCGCAGGGGCTCCTGCGAGCAACCGAGCTGCGGCGTTCTGCACCAGCTTGAGTTTCCGGGTCACCGACAGAGGCAGGCCAATGTAGAGAGCGTTACAGTAGTCTAACCTCGAGATGACTGTGGCTTGGATCACCGTGGCCAAGTCGTGCCGAGACAAGTAAGGGGCCAGCCTCCTAGCCTGGCAAAGATGGAGAAACGTCATTCTGCTGACAGCGGAGATTTGCGTCTCCATTGACAGCAGAGGGTCCAAGAGAACTCCAAGGCTCTTTACTGAAGACAACGGGCATAATGTCACGCCATCCAGGGTCGGAAGCTGGGCATCCCTACCGCCCGGACGACCCAGCCAGAGGATCTCCGTCTTCGCTGGATTCACCTTCAACCTACTGGCTCGAAGCCATCCAGTAACGGCTTTGAGGCAGAGATGGAAATTATTAGGTACGGTTTCGGGCCTGCCCTCCATCCTCAGAATGAGCTGGGTATCATCAGCGTACTGATGACATTCCAGCCCAAAGCTACGCACCAGCTGAGCAAGTGGTCGTATATAGATGTTAAATAATGGAGGGTTGCTCTGAGTTTTCTGGTATGTCTGGCCATGTTCCAGAAGCATTCTCTCCTGATATTTTGCCCACATCTATGGCAGGCATCCTCAGAGGTTGTGGGGTCTCTGGGAAACTAGGCAAGTGGTGTTAGTGTACCTGTGGAATGATGTCCAGGGTGGGAAAAAGATCTCTTGTCTGCTGGAGGAATGTGTGAATGTTGCAAGTGGCCACTTTGATTAGCATTTACCGTATATACTCGAGTATAAGCTGACCCGAATATAAGCCGAGGCACCCAATTTTACCACAAAAAACTGGGAAAACTGATTGACTCGAGTATAATCCGAGGGTGGGAAATGTAGCTGCTACGGGTAAATTTCAAAATAAAAATATATATACCAATAACATTACATTAATTGAGACATCAGGAAGTTAAATGGGTTTTTTGGGGTTTTTTAGGAAGTTAAATGTTTTTGAATATTTACATAAAACAAGTTTAAGATAAGACTCCTCAACTCTGATTAAACCATTACTCTAACCTTCTTCAATGTAAATGTGCTTAAGGATCCTTCCAATAATAATAGAGAGGAAAATCATAAATGTTATAATAATAATAATAGAGTAAAATTATTTATTTACTTACTTACTTACTTTATTTATTTATATTCCGCTCTTCTCACCCCGAAGGGGACTCAGAGCGGATTACAGTACACATACTTGCAGACAATCCCTGCAGTTCAACATATGACATATAAACATGTGACATTTATCACAATACAGTACATACATTATGACATATACATATATTGACAAACAGAGGCAAACTTTCTGGCCACCAGGGGGAGCTGATGCACTCCTCATCAGCTCCCCCTGCAATCTTTTCAACAGAAAAGAGGAAAGCATGAAAATGAACAAAATCTGGCAACCAGTATTAAAAATTCTAAAATGAGGACAGTAAATAAAGAGCAACACACTGGAAACGGGAATTCCCGACATGAAACAATCAGGGCCAGCTAACACCTCCCAACAAAGGATTCCCCCAGGCAGGAAGCAGCCAAGCCTTGAAGCTGCAAGGCTATTAAATAAGGGAATAATAATAACAATAATAGAGTAAAATAATAAATGGAATAATCATAATAATAGAGTAAAATAATAAGTGTAATAATAGAGTAAAACAATACATGTAAATTAATAATAATAACAGAGTAAAATAATAAATAACCTTGACTCGAGTATAAGCCGAGGCAGACTTTTTCAGCCTACAAAAAGGGATTAAAATCTAGGCTTATACTCGAGTATATACAGTAATAGCCTTGCAGCTTCAAGGTCTAGCTGCTTACTGCCTGAGGGAATCCTTTGTTGGGAGATGTTAGCTGACCCTGGTTGTTTCTTGTTCGAAATTCCCCTGTTTTCTCAGAGCACTTGGTGAACCAACCTGGACACAGCATATTATTTTTGAGAACGCAGAAATGCTGGACCACTCTCACAGCCACCATGTCAGGCTACACAGAGAAGCCACTGAAATCCACAAGAAGCACGTGGACAATTTCAACAGAAAAGAGGAAAGCATGAAAATGAACAAAATCTGGCAACCAGTATTAAAATGTCTAAAATCAGGACAGTAAATAAAGAGCAACACTTTGGAAACGGGAATTCCCGACATGAAACAATCAGGGCCAGCTAACACCTCCCAACAAAGGATTCCCCCAGGCAGGAAGCAGCCAAGCCTTGAAGCTGTAAGGCTATTAAAAGCTAATCAAAGTGGCTAGTTGCAACATTCACACTTGCCTCAAGCAGACAAGTTTTTTTCTACCACCCTGGACATTATTCCACCGGTGTCTATGGACAACGCTGGCTCTTCGACTGAGAAATGGAGATGAGCACCAATCCCCAGAGTCCGACATGACTAGACTTAATGTCCTCCCAACTTTGTAATTTTATGCCTTTTTGCACTACAGCTCCCACATTTCTAACCACTGGCTTTGCTGAATGGGGTCTTCATGGAATTGCAGCACAAAATTTTAATCATATTCCCAAAGTTTTTATTCGGTTTCCAAAGGGATGTGCAATTATAATCCATAATCAATTGAGGTTGCAGGGAAATGTAATCCCAACACATTTGGAGAACATAATTTTGAACTAGATTTTTAAAAACCAGGTTCTACAAAAGTTACAGAATAAAAGACATCCTATTTATCTTATCTAGCTAAGATTTTACTACCTTGGACACAATGATTTTTTAAAACTTTTAATAGAACTACTAGCTTGTGTACTCGGCATTGCCCAGGTTATTTGAAGTCATTTTTTATTTTACAAAACGCATAAGGTTGTGGGTGAACTACAAGTCACATCATGCCAGGTTAACCTCAGGAAACTCCAGCAATACTCTAGATGCATCATCAGTGGGGTTCAGTGTACTCTCTGGCTACAGGATGAACTACAACTCTCACCATGGTGGGTCAGTCCCGTCAAATCCCTCCAGTATGTTCAGTGGGTCATGTGTGCAAAGCTAAATCCAGGTCCATCATTGGTGGGGTGCAGAATAATCTTTTGCAGGTGAACTATAAATCCCAGTACTCGCAACTAACAAATCTCAAGGCCAATCCCTTCACCCCCCAAAAACAAGCAACCCTATCCGTATTCGAATTTTGACATATCAGGTATATGTGCCAAAATTGGTGCAGATCCATTGTTGTGTTTACAGTGCTCTCTGGAAGTAGGTGAACTATAATTCCTATAAACCATGGTGAATTTTCCCCAAAGCCCTCCTGTATCCCAGCATGCAAGCTGATTGCCTCCAAACGCAGAGTCACTTCCGACTCACTTCAGGAGTCGTAAAAAAATGGCGAGAGAAGCTTCAGAAGGGCAAAAAAACTTCCGGTTTTCTTAAAAAGTTCGAAATTGCTTCAAAAAGGTGCTTTTTCTGACTTTATTCCGAATTAGGAAGATTCCGACGGCTTCCGACGATACCTAACCATGCCTAATACATATTTTTTTTACTTTTAGTATGTGTATAGATATTTTCCTGGTGACAGCACTGACAGCACCATGTAACACGATTTTTGGGTTGTAAATTGTAATTTCCTAATTAGTTCGATCATAAAAACATTGTGAAAGTTTATTGAACTGCACAAACTTAGTTGTTTGCGGTCTGCACAAAGGTTAAAAATGGCATATTTTCATTAAGGAAACGAAGTGCCTAGACTGAAGGAAAATAATAGTACAGCGTTCCCTCACTTATTTTATTTATTTATTTATTCACGACACTTCTATGCCGCCCTTCTCACCCCGAAGGGGACTCAGAGTGGCTTACAAGTAACATGTAAATACAATATATTATACAACTGCCATAGCACAATACTAATAATATATATTACATTGTACTATAACAGTACATAGTCGCCCATTCAGAAGCAGCCCTGCAGCGCCTAACATTCTGCTTTGCAGAAGCTGCAGAGCTGTTTGGGCTGGAAGTCAGCCTGAAGGAAACGGAAGTCCTCTACCAGCCCGCACCACAGGAAGAACACCATCATCCCCACGTCAGCATAGGTAAATCTGTGCTTAAGTCCGTTCAGCAATTCACCTACCTGGGACGCCAAGTTTGATAAAGAGATAGGTAACAGATTAGCAAAGGCATATAGTGCGTTCGGAAGGCTTCACAAAAGAGTCTGGAGCAACAAGCACCTAAGGCAAAGCACCAAAATCAGTGTGTACAGAGGTATCTTACTGTCTATTCTCTATGGGTCTGAAACATGGGTCACCTATCGTCAACACCTACAACTCCTCGAACGCTGTCATCAGCGCTGTCTTCACTCAATCCTAAATATACACTGGACCGACTATGTGACGAATGTTGCTGTCCTTGAGCAAGCAGGGATCACCAGCGTTGAGGCCATGCTATTGAGAACACAGCTGCGCTGGGCAGGGCACGTCTCTAGGATGGAGGACCACTGCCTCCCATAGATACTACTCTATGGTGAACTCGCCACAGGTCAGCGCAAGAGAGGCGCCCCCAAAAAGAGATATAAGGACTCCCTGAAACAACATCTCAGGCTCGGCCAGATTGATCACCAACAATGGTCCACCCTGGCCTCATATCGAGAGGCATGGAGACGCACTATCCACAATGCTGCGGCCTCTTTTGAGAAGACACGCTGAACGAGTCTCGAAGAGAAACGACAATGCAGAAAGAACCGCAACTTGGAAACAACATCACCCAAGGAGACTTTCTGCTGTGCTTTCTGCAACCGAACAGATTTGCCTTTTTAGTCATCAACGCGCTTGTAAAAACCTTCCTAAGAATCTTCGTTCGCGAAGTAATGCCGAGAGAGATATTACATTGTACTATAACATACTGTAATATTATTAGTAATATTACATATAATATAAAATATATAATTATAATATATTATTATTAGCAGTATTATTATATTGTATTGCATTATAATATTAATATTATATGTATATACAATATATTATAAGCACAGTGCAAGAGGCTGGCGTTATTTTTATTTATTTAGGTTCCAGGACTTCCCGTAATAAGTGAAAAAACGCAAAGTAGGGATACTCTATTTTTTTATACATTATTTTAGTAGTTATGCACTATTTTAAGTCCTTATAAACTTAAAGTGAAAGAAAGGCCCTTCAAGGCTGTAGGGAGGGAGGGAGGACTGAGGAGGGAAAGCGCCTTGGAGAGCATCGGTGGCAAAACCCCACAAAACAGCAAAAATACCATGATATATATTTTAAATTAATATTTTTTGAAATCCATGAAACAGCGAGCCTACAATAAGTGAACCGCGAAGTAGTGAGGGAACACTGTACTACTCTTAGAAACAAAAAAAAACCAGTTTCTGGACTATGCCGCCGGCCTGGATCCTTTTCAGTCCAGCTTTCGCCCGGGCCATGGGACAGTTCTGGTGGCTATTACCGATACACTTCGTTGTCAGCTTGATAGAGGGGGGTCGGTACTCCTGATACTCCTGGATCTTACAGCTGCATTCGACACTGTCGACCATGATCTGCTGATCCATCGACTTGCCATGGCAGGAGTTCGTGATCGGGCCGTCAGTTGATTTGACACATTTCTTCGAGGCCGGTCTCAATGTGTCGAGTACCTAGATGGAACCTCTGACAGATCTGCCCTCTCATGTGGGGTGCCTCAGGGAGCAATTCTCTCTCCCCTCCTCTTCAACGTCTATGTGAGACCTCTTGCCAGCCTCGTACGGAGCTTTGGTCTGGAGTGCCACCTATACGCAGATGACACCCAGCTGCTTTTACGGCTGGAGCCTGGAGTCACCTCAATACCAGACAATTTCACCTTATGTCTTGAGGCTGTATCGAGATGGCTGCGTGCCAGTAGGCTGAAGGCGAATCCTCCTAAGACTGAGATTTTGTGGCCTGGCTGCCCACCTGGAGTGGCACCCCCCCTGCCCAACTTCGATGGTGCCCCCCTTCATCCATCTTCCACTGTTAAGAGCTTGGGTGTCGTCCTGGATTCACAGTTGACTACGGAGGCCCAGATCGCTAATGTTAGTAAGCAGGCCTTTTTCCATCTCCGGCAGGCGAGACAGCTGGCACCTTACCTTTCAGAGGAAGCCTTGGCTGAAATCATCCATGTGACGGTTACATCTAGCCTGGATTATTGGAACACCTTGTATGTTTTATTTATTTATTTATTTATTATTGGGCTTCTATGCCGCCACTCCCGGGAGGCTCGGGGTGGCTCACAAGCGCCGGATAAAATGGAATAAAACAATATATTAACAATTTAAAACATGGCAATAAAACACAATATGATAACAGCGAGGTTAAAAACCTGGTGTGTAAACACAACACAACAGGTAATGAATACAAACATGGCGGGCTATGCAACAGGCAAAACCTACAGGTCAAAGGCCTGCTGGAATAAGTAGGTCTTGCAAGCCCATCTAAAAGGAAGCAAGTCCTTGATGGCGCGCGTTTCAGCGGGGAGGGCATTCCACAACGTGGGTGCAATGACGGAGAATGCCCTCCTACGGGTTGCTGTCAGTCTCGCAAACTTCGCAGAAGGAACATCTAAGAGGTTGGTACCTTCCGACCGCAGTGATCTCGTAGGGCAGTATGGGGAGAGACGGTCCCTCAGATACGCTGGCCCCAGGCCGTGCAAGGCCTTAAAGGTGAGAACCAACACTTTGAAGGTGATCCGGTGCTCAATTGGAAGCCAGTGCAGACCCTGCAAGGTGGGTGTTATGTGACTACCAGCTGGCGTGCCAGACAGGAGTCGGGCGGCAGAGTTCTGCACCAGCTTGAGCTTCTGGGTCACCAACAGAGGAAGGCCAACATAGAGCGCGTTACAGTAGTCCAGTCTCGAGATGACCATGGCTTGGATCACCGTGGCCAGGTCGTTCCGGGATAGATAGGGGGCCAGCCGCCTTGCCTGTCTAAGGTGGGAAAAGCAGACTTGCTGACCATGGAGACCTGGGTCTCCATGGTCAGCTGGGAGTCCAAGTGAACTCCCAGGCTCTTTACTGAAGGCGATGGGCAGAGCGCCACACCGTCCAGGGTCGGAAGCTGGACATCCCCATCACCCGGGCGGCCCAGCCACAAGATCTCCGTCTTCGCTGGATTCACCCTCAACCTACTGGCTCGCAGCCATCCAGTAACGGCTTCGAGGCAACACTGGAAATTATTGGGGACGGATCCAGGCCTGCCCTCCATCCTCAGAATGAGCTGAGTGTCATCACTGTACTGTTGGCCTTCCCCTGTCGACTACTCGGAGGATCTGCATTATTCAGAATGTGGCTGCCAGGCTACTTGCAAAAACGCCTTTGAGATGCCACATCACTCGAACTCTGTTACATTTGCACTGGCTTCCAATGGAATTCCAGGCCTTGTTTAAATGGTTGGTTCTGACCTTTAAGGCGCTTTATGGTCAGGGGCCAGCCTATCTCAGGGACCGCCTCTCCCCTCTTCACCGCCAGTGTTTGCCACGACTCCTCCAACTAAACTCACTGTATGTCCCAGGCCCCAGGGAAGTACGTCTCGAGAGCACAAGACGTGGGGCCTTCTCCATCTCTGCCCCTGTCTTGTAGAACTCCTTGCCTCTCCATTTGAGGGCCATGCGTGACTTGCGACTCTGCTCAGGCACTCAAGACATGGCTTTTTAGCAGAGCTTATAATGTTTAATGCAGTCTATTTGGTATTGTGTATTTTTAAATGCTATTGTTTTATGTAAATCGCCTGGCGCATTTTAATGGAGGGCGAATAACAAGTGAGAAACTGATGATGATGATGATGATGAAGTTTCTGGAGCAGAACAACTACTTTCAAAGGAAGTACTGCACAATTAAACATGATTTTTTCAACAAAATTTACATAGTGTTAGTCAAAGAAAGAATCTGCAGAACTGCGAAAGGACTTGGATCCATATTTTAATATGGGAATTTGCAAACCCTGTGACAAAACTCTTTCTTATGGCAAAATCCATACATTTCCAACTTTTTTTTACTGTATTGCAAGTGAGAATGTGCAAAAAAACCCCAAACAACCCTGCATTTGGAACACATATTCTGAAATCATACACAAACCGACATACTCTGAAAGTGCTTTCCTCTGTGCAAAATGTTTAAGAGATGCATGAAAATGAGGAGTACATTTTGAAAAATAAAAACGCACCACCTTGGCCACCTCCTTTAAAGTTAGCATGAAAGTGAACCCAAGAGCGGTCACTGACATTAGATACTATGGTAACTGGAATAGTTTAATGGAATTAGCTGTTCTGAGCCAAAGACTGAGCAAACGTAACACTGTGCCAGGAATCAATATTGTCTCGACTCCTTTGTTCCTCCCATTTGGTTTTCCTTGCTAACCAGTGAACTTCCTAGAACAGGCATGGGCAAACTGGGGCCTTCCAGGTGTTTTGGACTTCAACTCCCACAATTCGGAACCGTGGGTTAGTTGAAGTCCAAAACACCTGGAGGGCCCCAGTTTGCCCATGCCAGTCCTAGAACATACAATATATTTGTCTGGAGGTATCTTTCTTTTCACTGGATGAATTGCTCATTTGCTCCAACTAAAAGCTTATCATACTTATTTCTCTAGCGGCATCTCCGTACGGAGTGTTTTTGCAAGTAAAAGACTGAACGAATGCAGCTTAGTTTGCGGCCCTCCCATTTGCAAGCGAAGGAAGACATGACACAAAAGGAAAAGGGAAGGAAACAAGTCCAGCAGATGCTGCCTTTCCTTTTCTCCCTCTGAGGGTAGTGGGAGTCGGGATGAAGGGAGGGTCTTTCATATGTTTGTGAGCCGAGATAAGACAGAGTTATGTTTTCCTCTTCTCTTCCTCCACAGCTAGGGCAGTGGCAGTTGGGATGGAGAGAGGGCCTTTCTTCTGCTTCTGGACCTTGACATGATGGTGCCATGCCTGCCCCTTCTCTCTATCCAAGGACAGGACAGTGGCAGATGAGATGGATGGCCTTTCCTCTGCTTCTGGGTCTAGGCATGATGGATCTGTGCTTCTTCCTCTTCTCTTCCTCCATAGCTAGGACAGTGAGAGTTGGGATGGAGAGAAGTCAGGGACCTTGGCATGATGGCAGCCCCTTCTCTCCATCCTAGGGGATGAAAAAGGGGTCTTTCATATGTTCATGGGATGAGATAAGACAGAATTATGTTTTCCTCTTCTCTTCCTCCCACAGCTAGGGTAGTGGCAGAGGGATGGAGAGAGGGCCTGAGACATGATGGTGCCAGCCTGCCCCTTCTCTCTAGGACAGGGCCAGATGGGATGGATAGCCTTCTCTGCTTCTGGACATGATGGATCTGTGGCTAGGACAGTGAGAGTTGGGATGGAGAGAGGTCCTTTCTTCTGCTTCTGGACCTTGGCATGATGGTGCTATGTCTACCCCTTCTCTCCATCCAAGGACAGGGCAGTGGCAGCAGTGAGAGTTGGGATTGAGAGTGGGCCTTTTTTCTGCTTCTGGGTCTTGGCATGATGGTGCTATATCTGCCCCTTCTCTCCATCCTAGGACAGGGCAGTTGCAGTTGGGATGAAAGGAGGGTCTTTCATATGTTCATGGGATGAGATAAGACAGAATTATGTTTTCCTCTTCTCTTCCTCCCACAGCTAGGGTAGTGATAGTTGGGATGGAGAGAGGGTCTTTCTTCTGCTTCTGGACCTTGACATGATGGTGCCATGCCTGCCCCTTCTCTCTATCCAAGGACAGGGCAGTGGCAGATGGGATGGATAGCCTTTCCTCTGCTTCTGGGTCTAGGCATGATGGATCTGTGCTTCTTCTCTTCCTCAGAAGCCAGTGGCAGTTGGGATTGAGAGAGGGCTTTTCTTCTGCTTCTGGACTTTGCCATGCTAGTGCTATGTCTGCCTCTTCTCTCCATTCATGGCCAGGGCGGTGGCAGTTGGGATGGATGGCCTTCCCTCTGCTTTTGAGTCATAGAATCATTGAGTTGGAAGAGACCTCGTGGGCCATCCAGTCTAGGAATGATTGATTTGTGCCTGCTCTTCTTCTCGCCTCCCAAGGCCAGTGGCAGTAGGGATGGATTGTAGGCCTTTCATCTACATCTGGACCCTGCCACATTTTCTCTCCCTCTGAGGTCAGTGGCGGTTGAGATGAACGAAGGGTCTTTCATATGCTTGTGGGCCGATAGAGTTATGTTTTCCTCTTCTCTTCCTCCACAGCTAGGGCAGTGGCAGTTGGAATGGAGATAGGGCCTTTCTTCTACTTCTGGTATGCCCGCCCCTTCTCTCTATCTAAGGTCAGGTCAGTGGCAGTTGGGATGTATGGCTTTTCTTCTTCTTCTGAGTTCAAGCATGATGCAGCTATGCCTGCACTTCTTTCCCTGAGGCCAGGGCAATGGCAGTTGAGATGGTTGCTCCTGGACATAGAGGTGAAAAAGACCATAACTGAAAGTTATCACAATATTTTTTAAAATCCCTACAGCAGAATAGTACAATATACTTTGGGGTGTTGTGTGGTTTCCTTGGCCATGCAGCTCGGAAACCACAACCACACAACACCCCACTGATTCTGGCCATGAAAGCCTTTGAGTCGCCTGAGGGCTGAGAAGAGCGGTATATAAATACAGTAAATAAATAATAAATAAATTTTACTTTGTTCATATCACAAGAAGAGATGACTTGTTAGAAAAAGATAATAAAGCTTGGAAAGATAATAGAAAAAGAGGACAACGACATTCCAGATGGATAGACTCAGCCAAGGAAACTCTGAATCTGAGTAGTGTTGGTATGATTGGGCAACTCATTCATGGAGTTGCCAACAAGCAACAATAAATTCAACAGCTTACCTTTCCTTTCTCTTCCAAGTTCCAAATGGATCCAAGAGAAGGTTCTGGACCAGTCAATTCTTCTCTCTTAAAAGCTGGCGTAGATCTCTTCATAGTTGATCCAAGTTGCTCTCTGGAGTTTTCTTCTCCCAGGTTCCTGTCTTCTCTCTCTTGCCCTCTTTCTCAATTGTTTTCATTTTGGCCCTCTTGTTCTGCCATTTTGGAAGCACTCAAAGACTTAAAAGAAGGTGCTGCTGGAGAGGTAGGAATGGTTGTAACAGTACATTGGAGCTGCTCTTGATCCAAGCAGCGAAAGAAAAAGTCCAACCAGAATAGAGACCGCAGTCAGATCCTGAGATTCATTTCCAGGGCCACTTTTTAAAAACTTCCCAAAGGGAATCGCCACCCCAACGTTGCTGTTGCATCAAGACTAGGCAGCTTTCCATTCTGTGATTCCAACAGGCGTGCTGTCCTGTCTCCATATCTACCATGGCTTTGTTTTGTTGTGTTCTTCCACGATGTATTCATTGTTCACCCAGTGGAAGTAGCAGGTGGTGAAGGCAGGACTGGGTTCCCTTCACTAGAAGATGAGGAGTCGCCTGGATCGTCGGCTTGACCACTGTCTCTGGATGCCATGAGAGCCATTGAAGTTTCTTCTGAAAGGTGAACGTCTCTCTGCCTCTGAGAATCACTATCAAGCAAAAGACAAATGAGAACTGGGATGAAGATGGCTGGACACTGGGAACCTAAAAATATTAGAACTGAACGGAGCTTTTGTCTTTGCATTGTCAAAATCAGTGAAGTTTCAAAAATTAATCAGTGAAGTTTGCAAAGTCAATCAGGCTACCTCTATGTCAGGGGTGGGCAACCTACGGCCCACGGGCCGGATCCGGCCCAGCAGCCGATGCTGTCTGGCCCTTGGCTCCCTCAAAGCTTCGTCCTGAAGAGAGGGAGGCGAACTCCCATTGGGGTGGCTACAAACATGAAGAAGCAGGCAGGCAAGCGGAGGGGAAGGGAAGGGAGGGGGATGAAGGGGAGGCGGCCAGGAGCAAGAGCATGCCTTCACCCTCCTCCCCCCTTCACTTCCTCCTCGTGCGCTCCCCCCTCCCTCTTGCCTCGGCGCTCTTTCCCTTCTTCTGTTTCCTGTCTTCCTGTTTCCTTCCCTCCCTCCCTCTCTCCCCCTTTCATTCCTTCCCCCTTCCACCATGTGAACGGAAGAGGGAAGGAGCGGGAGTGCAGCAATGGAGAGGGGGCGGGGCCAGAGCGGGAAAGGACGGGGCCCTGGCCGGAGCGCGCAGGGGGGTGGGGCGGGCGCATTCATTCCCTTCCCGGCTTCCTCTTCTTCTGCCTCTTTGGACATATTGAGGATTCGTGCTAAGTTTGGTCCTGATCCATCATTATTTGAGTCCACAGTGCTCTCTGGATGTAGGAGAACTACAACTCCCAAACTCAAGGTAAATGCCCAGCAAACCCTTTCAGTACTTTCTGTTGGTCTCATGAGAGTTCAGTGTGCCAAGTTTGGTTCAAGATGGCTGAATAGCCATTTGTGAGGAATGCTTTGTGTTTTTCCCTTATGGCAGGAGGTTGGACTGGATGGCCCTCGGAGGTCTCCTCCTACTCTAGGAACCTGTTGTTATTATTATTATTGGCTGAATGGCCATCTGTGAGGAGTGCCTTGATTGTGTTTTCCCCTTATTATTAAAGAAATTCAATTGATATTATGTAGAATGTAATTCAGCCTTTAGGTGCGGCCCTCCATAATATTTTTTGGCTCTCGTGTGGCCCCTTGGAAAAAATAATTGCCCACCCCTGCTCTATGTCCTCACTGATTGACTTCACAAACTTCTTGGCTACTCAAATGCTAATTCAAGCATGCTGATTGCAACATTCACATTTCCTTAAACAGATAAAGAGTTCCTTCTCCCACCTTGGACATTCTACAGATACATATACACTCCACTTGCCTCACTGCCAACAGAACCTCTGAAGATGCCAGCCACAGATGTAGGTGAAACGTAAGGAGAGAGTGCTACTGGAACATGGCCATACAGTTTGAAAAAACTCACAGCAACCCAGCTTTTGTTTTACTATGTATTCACAATGCAAAGGCTATATCCATGGGACAAGTGTCCATGTCTCTATCAAAATATGTCCTCTCTGTAGGCATTTTCAAGGTCCTTCAGCATGGCTATGGTATTCTTGGGTTAGAGGTCCTTCATCTCAATAGGGTTCACCATTCTATGTGGCATTTATTTATTTATTTATTATTTCGATTTATATACCACCCTTCCCAAAAAAGGCTCAGGGTGGTTCACAACAATGAATACACAACACAACATAGTTAAAAACAGAATAAAAACAGATTAGGACCAGAATGGAAAGCACAACCTTAGAGATTAAATGCCTGGCGGAACAGGATGGTCTTACAGGCCCTCCTGAAGGCCTGTAACTCCGTTATTTCTCGTACCTCTGCCGGGAGGGCGTTCCACAGGGTAGGCGCTACTACAGAAAAGGTGCGCTGCTGAGTCGATGACAATCGGCATATCTTGAGTGATGGAACCTCTAATAGGTTTTGGTCCATGGACCGTAGTGGTCTCTGGGGAATGTGCAGGGAGAGGCGGTCCTTCAGATACACTGGCCCCAGACCGTGCAAGGCCTTAAAGGTTAACACCAGCACTTTGAAGGCAATCCGGCACTCGATGGGAAGCCAGTGCAAACACTGGAGGACTGGTGTGATGTGGCACGATAGTGTCACTCCAGCCAGCAGTCAAGCCGCAGCGTTTTGCACCACCTTCAGTTTCCGGATTACCAACAAAGGAAGGCCAATGTAAAGGGCGTAAATATGTCATCTCTGTAGGCATTTTCAAGGTCCTCCAGCATGGATATGGTAAAATATGTCCTCTCTGTAGGCATTTTCAAGGTCCTCCAGCATAGCTATGGTATTCTTGGGTTAGAGGTCCTTCATCTCAATAGTGTTCACCATTCTATGTGGTTTTACGTATCCATACAAAGTCCCGAACATACAGGACCTATAGTTCATTTAATTTGCCTATAAAAGGCCAGTGGGCTCAATTCACAGCATTTAAGAGAGGTTTTTGACCTCTTAAAAACTCTGCTCACCAGTATACATTGGCTCTCATTACTCTCTAAATGGTTTGGATCACAATTCCCATCAGCTCCACCCATGTGGCCAATAGTTAGACAAAATGGGAGTTGTAGTTCAAAAAGAAGTGAAAGGCACCAGACTGGGTGAGCCTGAGCAAAAAATAAATCAATGCTTTGGCTGACGTTTAAGTTGTTTCTTCTATTGCTATGGTAAGGTGCAACAAGAAAAGAACTCACGTTTGCCTCCGGAAATAGAGCCGCCACAATAGGAAGGCTATCAATATGACAAACAGCACCGCTAATAAAGGAAAAAATAAATCATTAAACCGAATAGGCATTTATGATATAAAAGCTGTCTGTCTCCGCTTCCTACCTCTGGATGGGCTAAGATGACATAAAGAAGGAAGAAAAAGGAGAAGACAAAGACAATGGTGGGGCTACAACTCAGTTAAAAACATAGATAAAACGTAAGACCATGTATTAAAACATATAGAGATTGAATACCCAGATAAACATAATAAAAGAAAAGCAGTTCTAGTGTTCAAAGATGCAGAAAAAGCATTTGATGACTTAAACCGGGAGTTTAAAATTGCACTGAAACTTCAGGCAGTGGAAGGTTTACAAATAACATAACTGAGCAAGAGAAGTGCAAGGGTATTGTGTTTAATAATGTTTAATGAGATAAAGTAGGAAACCAGAGGATAAAACAGAAAGAGAAAGAATGTTTAAGGAAGAAAGCTGACAGTATTACTGTACAACTGGACCTATGGATCCTGGGAGCTGTAGTCACAAAAGGTAACATACTCCTATTTCCGCAATGAATAAACACATACTAATTCCTTACCTAGTAAAGGAAGCCCAATCCTGATGGAAGGAGAATCTAATTAAAAACATAAAATATTAAGGGTTATTACAGTATGTCTTTTACCTTTCATTTCACAAATATAAATGCTCCAACTTGTTCACAACATACTATTTTAAAGAAGTGCACATCTTGTTGTGGAGCATAAATGTTGGTGCTTTGATTTGCCACAACTGTTTTCCAGCTATGTCTACACTGTAGAATTAATGCAGTTTGACACCACTTTAACTGCCATTGCTCAATGCTATGGAAGCTGTAGTTTGAAACTGCATTATATGGGCAGTGTAGACCCATATAATGTAGTTTATCCAAGAACTGCCTCCCTCTAAAAACACACAACTAATTTTCTTAGATATATAAAACTAAAAATTTTACGACATGGCTTTAATATGATCATATAATTGTTGTTTCTATTATATGTAAGTCGCCCCGAGCCATTGGGAGTGGTGACGAATAAATTTGAATAAAAAAATTAAAAAAACCTAAACAACTATACCAAATATATTAGTGCTATAACATAGGCCCCTTCTACACTGCCGTATAACATCCTGATTAGCATCTTTGAACTGAATTATATGGCTTTGTAGGCCATTAGTGGCTATTACAAATAACACTAATAAACACACTGAGTACAAGTCTATCTAAATCAGGGGTGCTCATTAGGTAGCTCGGGAGCTACTAGTAGATCTTCGGCCCTCTTCCAGGTGATCTTCGGGCCTCACCAGCCAGATGGGGCGCTCCTGCCATCGGCATCCTGCTGCTGGCTTCCGCTCTCGAAGTGCTTCTTTCACCTGCGGGGCATTGCAGGAAGAAGGAAGCTGAGGCGGGCCTTCTGGAGGAGCTCCTCTCATCGTCCAGAAACAGCTGTGCAGCCTCTGTTGCCGGCGAGACAGGCAGGGCGGAGCGCTCCCTCTGGATGCCCCGCCTCGTGCTTTCTCCTTCCTGCAATGCCCCGCAGGTGGAAGAAGCACTGCGTGGGTGGAAAACAGCAGCAGGAGCACGCGTGGTGGCAAGAGTGCGCGGCGGCAGGAGCGCACGGGAGTGCGCGGCGGCGGGGGCAGGTCGATCTTTTGGACTTGGTTGCTTTAAGAGTAGCTCGCATGCTGAAAAAGTGTGAGCACCCCTGATCTAAATGAATACACACCAGAGTAGCAAAATATATGAATCCGCGCCATCTCGGAGCTTGCCCCTTTCCGAAGGGCGTGTAAGACCGCCCTTTTTGGTCTAGCCTTTAACCACATTGACAAAATGAACATCCTTTTCCTCGTTGATGTAATGTGTTTTTAATATGTTTTTATGTTTTTATTGTAGGGCCGCATGACTGAAACATGCTGCCTGTTACATTGTTGTTATCCGCCCCAAACCTGCAGGGAGGAGCGGAATATAAGACCGAACAATAAATAATAAATAAATAAATAATAAATAATACAATGAACATAATACAAGCATCGGACACGCCTCCTGGCTGTCTTCGCTCCGTGGAGCTCACAGCGGCTGCTTTACAACTTTGGATATCTCCACATTTGGGACTGTCCACACAATCATTTTGATATTACGTTGGGAGTGTTTACATTGGTGCCTTTGAAAGATTTTAATTTGGGAGACTTCAGTTCCCTGGCGCTGGATACACATGCGCCACGTCGAGCGTCAGTCATGCCGATACGGCCTGACGCTTTACATGGACACGCCCCCCAACTACCTTCGCTCTGCGGTGCTTACAGACACCTGGATAATTGGGACTGTATTGTGAGTTTTGCCTTACACAGACCTTACTTGTACTTCTGCATTTGACTCATATATATTTTCTGATTAACCACTCGATATGTAGGAATGACACACATATATATATTAAGTGATTGATATGTTTATCCCTTGCAGGGACATGGGACGTTCTTACTAGATGCTTGTATTATGTTCATTGTATTACATTCATATATTTTGCTACTCTGGTGTCTATTCATTTAGATAGACTTGTACTCAGTGTGTTTATTAGAGTGCTTTATACTAGTCCAGTACTGGTTTTTCCTATTACAAATAACACAACAGGCCAGAACATAACACAACTCATACAGGATTCCTGAGCTATTGATTTTTTAAAGCATGCCATTCTCAGTAATCTGTTTACATATTACAACAGCTAGATAACTTGGTTATAACATAGATAACATTGTTTCCTAGCTGCTCGAGTAAGAATGGACTTGATTGTAAATTTAGAGTTCATTGACACTGTAGAGATAATACAGTTTGGTACCACTCTGAACTGTCATGGCTCAATGCTATGGAAACCTTGGAGTTGCAGTTTGGGGAGGCACCAGCAGCTTTTACAAGACAAAGCTAAAGACCTTGTGAAACTACAGATTCCACCAAACTATTATTAATACATTGTGGAAAACTGCAAAAGGCTGATGAAAGAAAAACCATTAAACTGCCAAACTGTTGACACTGATGACCAGAAACAATGATTAACTCTGTGGTGGAACATGTTTACATAATCATTATTTAAGTTAAGGAAGCAAACACAATACTCCTTTATTTAAGAAGGAAAACTAACATATATCTGGAACTGATGGAATCAGTAAGTTTTAGCTGCAAAACAACTTGTCAGTCATTTACAACTTTTTGGAACAACAACAGCAAGAAATATGCTCTATAAGAGACCTTTTTATTATCCAAAAGTGTGGCAGACAGGAAGAATCTGATCACCTGCCGCTTTCTCCAAGGCACAGAGACAGAAGGTACATTGCAGAATGGCAGATTTGCTGGGAATGCAATCTGGCCTACATCTGGTTCTCTCCTCCAGGAACAGGAAGAAGGCATGGTAGCATATGTGTGTGTGTGTGAATGTGGAGTGAAACGTAATATCCTCTTTGTTTGTGTAACCCAGTGTTTCACAACCATTTTTGAGCCACGGCACACTTTTAACATTAAAAAAATCCGGGGGCACACCACCAACCAAAATGACACAAAATGACACTCTAACACAGTAAAGAATGGCTGGGGGTTGGTGGCCTGCTGGGAGCAGCTGCTGGGAGTGCCAAAGCTGGGGGGGGGCGGAGCCAGGCTGCGCCATGCCCCACCCCCTACCCCGGCTTCACCTCTCCCAGCAGCTGCTCCAGCCTTGAGGGGCAGTGCCAAGCCAGCGGTGCCAGAGCCAGCACAATGCTGGCTTGGCACTGTCCCCTCAAGGCTGGAGCAGCTGCTGGGACTGCCGGCCGGGGAGGGGGCAGAGCCAGGCGGGCCATGCCCGCCCCTCCCCAGCTTCAGCTCTCCTACAGAGGAGGAGCATGAGCGGTGGACAGGCTTCAGTGGGCGGGGCTCCTCCTCCACGCGGCTTCAGCGAGCGAGGGGTGAGAGTCATGGTAGGAGTCATGGCGGATTGTAGGCTGGCTGGGGAAATGGCCCGAAGGAGGCGGCGCCCTGGCCCCTTCTTCTTTTACTTCACCACTGCCCGGCCCTTCCTCCTCCTCCCCCAAGCAGCAGGAGTTCGGCAGGAGGGGGGGAGGAAGGGGGGCAGAGAGATTTTCTCGCGGCACAGCAGGAGGTCCGTCACGGCACACTAGTGTGCCACGGCACACTGGTTGAGAAAGACTGGTGTAACCGATGTAGTGTGTTTACCTTCTTTCTCTGTATAGCACCTAACATACAGACACAGACAAATATCCCCTTTGTCTGTGTAACCGATGTAGTGTGTCTACCTTCTTTCTCTGTATAGCACCTAATATTTTGTCTCACTGTAATTTATTTATTTATTTATTTATTTATTTCATGACATTTATATGCCGCCCTTCTCAACCCTGAAGGGGACTCAGAGCGGATTACAAGCAAAATGCAAACACAACATACTATGTTATTGCCTATAACATCATACTGCAATATTATTAGTAATATTACCTGTAACATAAAATATGCAGTCATAATATCATGTTATTATTAGTAGTACTATATTGTATTATATCACAACATTATCAATTTTATATGCAGGTACAATATTATACCATGCCATATTATATTATAGCACCGGGAATGTGGCGCAGCTGGCTGAGTGTCAGCTGCATATAATCTCTCTGACCAGAGGGTCATGAGTTCGAGGCTTGCCTGAGTCGAGGTGGGCTCTCGACCTATTTGTGTAGCCTGTTATCAATCTTTGCAACCCGAAAGACAGTTGCATATGTCAAGTAGGAAATTAAGGCACCACATAGTGGGGAGGCAAAATTTAACTGATTTACGAGGCCATAAGATCTCCAGGAATGCATGCTGAGGAAAGCACACTGAGGATGCTGAGAAATGAAGGAGTGCGACAGCTCCCCCATGTGGCCAGATGTTTAAAAAAATTGCCTTTGTGCATGTGTTGGTCCAAAAGGTATTAAATTCAAGCTTATATGTGTTCATTGTAATCCGCCCTGAGTCCCCTGCGGGGTGAGAAGAGCGGAATATAAAATAAATAAATAAATATATTATATTACATTATATTATAAAATAATAAATACAATTTTTATATATATATATATATATATATATATCACAATTAAGCAAATAAAATAACATACGCAAACCATCAATTACATTCCAAAACCCTACAAAGACCTTCAATCACATTTCAAAACCATCAAAAACCACAAAAATAAATAATATAAATACAAGCAAAATGCAAATACAGCATACTATGTTATTGCCTATAACATCATACTGCAATATTATTAGTAATATTACCTGTACCATAAAATATACAATTATGTTATTATTAGTAGTACTATATTGTATTGTAAGAGGAATGAAAGAATGTTGTTAATGTTTAAAATGTATTCATGATAGTAAGGACTTTGAATATCTTGGAAAGGTCTAGGAAAGGTCGCTTCTCTCCAGGAGGAAGAAAACCCCCTTTCAGATGGGATATTAGGGGTGGTTGATCCATAAAAAATTTGATTCTATACTCGTGTGTGGGGGAATCTCCGTTGCTGGGTCGTTATAGAAATTAATCCGAAAAAAATTCAATACATTTTGTAATTGAAACGTAATTAATAACGAAAATTCGTTATTTTTTCCTGTTAGTTCTCAGCAGGAAAATTTCTCTGCTAAGAAATATATTTTTGTTTTATTTCCTGTTAGTTCTCAGCAGGGTGAAAGAGGTGCGATAAAGAGGTGGGGCATACCTCCTTCTCTGCTAAGAAAAAAAGCAAAGAGTCAAGCCTTGTCCTGTTTTATTTTTTAGCAGGAAAGAGTCAATCATGACCCGCTGATATTAAGGGCTCTCAAATTGATGTGGGATGGATGAAAGCAGGTCTGTTAGGTATGCCATGGGGGCAGTGAGGTATCTGGTGGCTTCACTAACAATGAAGGCTGGGGGTAACAGGCTGTTAGGTATGCCATGGGTCGGATTGGTGGCGCTCTATGTCCAGGATCCGTTGCTTAATGAGATCCTTGGCTTGGTCCCATCTCATGCTTAGCAATTGTCCTTGGGAGAAACCTAGCGTTGCGATCTTTGCTGCTACTGTTTTAATCCATGTGGACTGGAAGTCGTCTCTCATGATGAGGGGGGCAAGACCACATGGGGAGAAGCATAGGTGTAGCCAGTAATGGAGAATAGCTGTCCATATTCTCGCTTCCACTTTCACGAAGCCTGTCTCCAATCTCAGGGTAGTGTTAGGGACACATCTGGGAGCCTGTAGAGCCGCTCTTAGGAATTTCGATTGGACACGCTCTAGTGGGGAGCTTGCCAAGTGAGTAAAGACGCCTGTCCCCCCCCCCCCTTCTCACAGAGAGAAGGGGAGGAGGAAAGAGGCATCCTTACTCACTTTGCAAGCTGCTTTCATCCATCCCGCATCCTTGCTTTCATCCATCTCGCCTCCCCACGTCCTCCCCTGCATGGGAATAACCCCTGAAAAGGCTTGTCTCGCGTTATTCCCATGCAGAGGAGGAGGTGGGGGCTTGCCTCCCCACTTCTTTCCCTGCTTGGGAATAAAGTGCCCCCCTCAGATGTCAGCTGGCGAGAGGAGAAAGGCAGGTGCTGCTGCCCTCCAATCTCCTCTCGCGAGTTGAGAACTGAGGCGGGAAAAATGACCTAATAACGTGACCTTTAGAAAAAATGGCGACCCCGGGTTCGGTTTTGAAACTTCTCTTCCGGGTTGGACCCCGAGGGTCGATATATGGTAGAAATAATTTCAAATACGAAAAATAACGGATTTCAAAGTATTTTAAACCGGAGATATCCACCCGGATGGGATATAAATGCAAAGGTTGGATGGAGTCTAGTGGAGACACGGACAGAGACATGACAAACGACAGCTGGGGTTTAGCTGGGGTTAGTGGGTGTGTGTTGGTTTCAGCCTGTTGGGGACCAACCTGATAGTTTCCATGGAGCGCTTGTCTCTGATGGCACAGCCGTGGATCTGTTTCCTGCCTGAACAGTCTCAGAAGTTCTGGCCTGCAAGACTGTAGGCATGGTGGTGGTCTCTTGGGGCCGGGTGCTGCTCTGGGTGTCGGGACCAGGTGTGGTGGCTTGCCCAAGCCCTACAGTAGATCGTGGTGCCATGGTGGTGGTGGGCTTATCTGGCGGTGGGCTACCCATCTCCAACGTTGTGGCAGCAGTTGTCTTGGGAGCTACCAGTGTGGAAGTCGTGGCTTCTACAACATGGGTAAGAGTCTTAGGCAAGTTGGACTACTATAATGGGTTATTTGCAGGGTGGCCCTTGAAAATGATCTGGGACCCACAGTTGAACAGATTCATAACTTGATAGGGTTCTTATTACAACAAATCTACTGCCTATTTGCATCTGAACTCAATTCCAGCTGTTGATCAAGCCCCACTTTTAAATTACAGCTGGCCCTCTCTGTCCGTGGATTCTGCAGCCATGGATTCAAACATCCATAGCTTGGAAATATTATCTTTAAAATTCCCAAAAGTAAACCTTGATTTCATCATTTTACATAAGAGATACCATTTTACGTACCACACCATTGTATATAATAATCTTCTATCTTTCATTTCACAAGTATAAATGCTCCAACTCGTTCACAACATACCCATTTGAAAAAGTGCACATAAAGTGTTGTGGAGCAAAAACCCAACTGTTTTTCAACTACATCTGCACTGTAGAATTAATGCAGTTTGACACCACTTGAACTGCCATGGCTCAATGCTATGGTTGCTTGGAAACTGAAGTTAGACACTGCATTATATGGACAGTATAGACCAGGGGTGCCCACACTTTTTCAGTATGCGAGCTACTTTTAAAACCACCAAGTTGAAAAGATCTATGTACCGCTGCGCGTGCACTCTCGCCGCTATGTAGCATAGCTGCCACCCATGAAGCATTGCGGGAACGATGGAGTGTGAGGCGAGGCCTCCGGAGGCCCCGCCTCGCGCTCCAGCATTCCGCAATGCCCCACGGGGGTAAGGTGAGCCGCGCGCAGGGTGCACGCGCGCAGGGCAGAAGTGCCTCATCCACCTGTGATCAACCTCATTTGGACTCGCGACCGACTTCGTGGGCGGCCGTGGTGTAGACCCATATAATACAGTTTGCTATTCAAGAACCGCCTCCCTCCAAATAAAACACACAAGTAAACTATTTTTGATATATACATCTAAAAACTAAACAATTACATATAAAGTATACTACTGCTGAGCTATAATTTAGGCCCCTTACATACTGCCATATAATCCAGATAATCCACATTATCTACTTCGAACAGGATTATATGAGTCTACATTGCCATATCACCCAGATCAAAACAGATAATCTGGATTATATGGCATTGTAGAATGGCCCTTAGTGGGTATTACAAATAATGAAAGAGAAAGGCCAAAATAAAACACAATTCATACAGGATTCCTAAGCTATTGATTTTTTTTTAAAAGTAGCATACCGTTCTTGTAATCCGTTTACACATTAAAACAGCTAGACAACTCAGTTAGGTATTAAACACAGCTAACATATTTTCCTAGCTGCTCGAGTAAGAATGGACTTGATTGAAAACTTAGGGTTCATCTACATTGTAGAGTTAAAGTAGGCCTGGGCAATCATAGTTCTAAATGGTTCTAAAGTACTTACAAAACTATAGTTCTGGTGGTGAAAGCTAGGTGGCGCTGCTGCTTTGCTTCTACAGTGTTGCTAAAGTTCTGGTGGTGAAAATTTCAGAACTCTAACAAAAATTTCATTATAAATGGCAGTTCCTAAATGGTTCTGTCTTAAAAATCAACAACAATGAAATAATAATGAAGTTTTGAAAGTTTTGTTAGTGTTGTGAAATGTTCACTGGGGTTTAGCTGGGGTTAGTGGGTGAGTGTCCGCTTCAGCCCATCAGGGACCAACCTGTTAGTTTCCATGGAGCGCTTGTCTCTGATGGTGCAGCTGTGGATCTCTTTCCTGCTTTTAGGGTCTCGGAAGTCATGGCCTGCAAGACCGGAGACGTGGTAGTGGTCTCTTGGGGCCGGGTGCTGCTTTGGGTGATGGGACTGAGAGAGATGACTCGGCCAAGACCTACAGTGGATCGTGGAGCCATGGTGGTGGTGGGCCTATCTGGCAGTGGGCTGCCCGTATCCAGCATTGTGGCAGCAGTCGTCTTGGGAGCCGCTGGTGTGGAACTCGTGGCTTCTACAATATGGGTAAGAGTCTTAGGTAAGTTGGACTACTGTAATGAGTTATTTGCAGGGCGGCCCTTGAAGATGATCTGGGACCCACAGGTGGGCAGGTTCATAACTGGATAGCAAATACACTGCCTATTTGCTTCTGAGTTCAATTCCAGCAGTTGATAAAGCCCCACTTTAAAATTATAGCTGGCTCTCTGTGTCCGTGGATTCTGCATCCATGGATTCAAGCATCCATAGCTTGAAAATATTATATTTAAAATTCCAAAAAGTAAACCTTGATTTCATCATTTTATATAAGACACACCATTTTACTATGCCGTTGTATATAATAATAGGACTAGGGCATCCATGGATCTGGGCATCCAAGGAGGTCCTGGAACCAAACTCCAGCAAATACCAATGCCTTGCTCCTCTGGCAAAGAACCAAAGTCCTATTCTCAAATTTTTTTTACCCCGGCCAGCCCCTGGTCCTCCTTAGACTACAATTTCCGGAACGCCAACAAGAGTTGCCATGGCAGTTAAAGTGTAATAATAGCACTAGAGTAATGGTGTGGTACGTC
Source organism: Anolis apletophallus (assembly GCA_030556195.1). Taxonomy (NCBI): domain Eukaryota; kingdom Metazoa; phylum Chordata; class Lepidosauria; order Squamata; family Anolidae; genus Anolis; species Anolis apletophallus. The sequence continues at coordinate 134,592,921 of JARBWK010000009.1, read as the reverse complement.
ATAAGAAAGTTTTGACCTGCTAAGGCAATGGAGAGTAAGGTGAGTAATTTCAGAAATCTGGGAGCAGCCACCAAGAAGGCCCTGTCTCCTTTCTTCCCACCAAAGAAGTTGGAGATACTGGTGGAAGATCTCAGCTTCAATTAGGCTTATTTTGGGAGATAAGGTCCATCGAATTGGCTGGACCCAGCATATAAATCAAGACACTTTAGGCAAGACTCCTCATGAGATAAGGATGGAAAATCTCAATAGTGAGCACAAAGCATTGGGTTAGATTGATCAAAAAACACCTTTGTTTTGCTGCCTAACTTCCTTGCTTGCAAGGGCCACCTCTATAGGATGGGGGGCCAACTTGGGGATGGGTGGCCACTGTCCCATCAGCTCAAACAGCAGGACCACATCCGGACAATGCTATGAAAGAGAACCTTATCTCCCAATGTGGACACAAGCTCTTCTCATGGCAGAGGTTCTGAGAAGATCAATATGCCAAGGACGAGATGAAACTCTTGGCCCTACTGTTCCAAGTTGTAAAGAAGTTTTGCTCAACTGTCCACCTTCTAGACAGAATACATCACAGTTCCCATCATCCCCAGCCCATGTCCACTGTGCTGATGAGAAATAGAGCTTAATATTGAGAAAGAATCCTAGCAGATCCAGTGCAAATCTCTGTTGGGATGGGGGAACATGGGGCCCTTCAGACCTTCTTGGGCAGGCCCAGATTAACTTCTTTTGGCGCCCAAGGCCAAAAGAAGCTGGGCCGCCCCTGGGGCTTCCGTCCGCCTCCTCCTCCCGCGACCGGAAGGATGGCACGAGGAGGAGGAGGAAGGGAAACCCCGCCCCCAGGGCTGCTGGTGGGCATGCGCGCATGGCAGGAGGGCGGCTCTTCCTCCTACGCCGTGTTCCTGGGTGCCGCGCATGGCCGGCTGTTGCCCCGGGAGCTTCACTTCTTTCCTCCTCCTCCTTAGGAGGAGGAAGGAAGGGAAGCCCCCGGGGACGCTACCGGCCATGCGCAGCACCCAGGAACATGGCGTAGGAGGACAAGCATGCGGCCCTGGCGGTGCTTCCATTCCGCCTCCTCCTCGCACCCTCCTTCCTTTACAAGGGGGCGGGCCAGGCGGGCAATGGCGAGGGCGCCATTCCCCCCTCCCCGCCCCCTCGTAGTGTTCTCCCCCCGCCCTCTCCCGAGGTATGATGACACTCTCTCTCTCTCTCAAGAGAGGGCGGGGGGGGAGCGCTGGCGCCACCTACGCCTGCGCCCATAGGCCATGGCCTAGGGTGGCCTTATGGGTAATCCGGGCCTGTTCTTGGGTATGGCCTCCAATATCTGTTGTACATGACAAAGGTTGATGGGAACTGTACTCCAAAAACGTCTGGAGTGTTGCAAATGTCTCACCCCAAAGGTTGCAAACTTTCCAATAGAGAGGAAGGAGGATTTCAAGGAGAATTCCTTAACCACCAATGTTGGTGTGAGCTGAGCTTTTATGCTCACGGAACCAACTTAGTATTGTGTGTCCTTTGGACCAAACCTAACCTGAACTAGACTGTAGTTATGTTTATGCTGGAAATATGTTTTCACCCAGTAGATCTCCGGAGGGAGAAAATGGCAGTCCCAAAACCTTCTGGGGAAATATTCCCTCCAAAATGCTTCTTTTGGAAACAAGCTGGCTGTATCTTGGATCAGAAATACATATCAAGGAATTCTCAAATTTGTAATACAGTAGAGCAGGGCCGCCCAGGAAGTTGATCGCGATCGACTGGTCAATCCCAGGACCGAAGGAGGTAGATCTTAGCCGGATGGGGCACTTCTAGAGGGGGGCGGAGCCAGGCTGCACTAAGCTCCGCCCCCTCCCCGGCCTCAGTGCTACCACAGCTTCTTCAGCCTTGAGGAGGGTAGTGCCAAGCCAGTAGTGGCTAGTTATGCCACCACTGGCTTGGCACTACCCTCCCAGCCTGGAGAAGCTGTGTGGCCGCCCTAAAGCCAGAGGGGGAGGAGGCGGAGCCAGGCCGTGCCAAGCCCCACCCCCTCCCCCAGCTACAGCTCTACCACAGCTTCTTCAGCCTTGAGGAGGGTAGTGCCAAGCCAGTAGTGGCTAGTAATGCTACCACTGGCTTGGCACTACCCTTTCTAGCCTGGAGAAGCTGTGGTAGCGCTAAAGCCAGCGGGGGAGGAGGCGGAGCCAGGTCGTGCCAAGCCCCGCCCCCCTCCCCCAGCTACAGCTCTACCACAGCTTCTTCAGCCTTGAGGAGGGTAGTGCCAAGCCAGTAGTGGCTATCTATGCCACCACTGGCTTGGCACTAGCCTCCTCCAGCCTGGAGAAGCTGTGGTAGAGCTAAAGCCAGAGGGGGCGGAGCCAGGCCGCACCAAGCCCCGCCCCCTGCCCCTGCTCCACCCTGCTTCTCTCTCGGTAGATCTTTCTGACTTGGTTTTATTATAAGTAGCTCGCATGCTGAAAAAGTGTGGGCACCACTGCAGTAAAGTCTCGCTTATCCAACATAAATGGGCCGGCAGAACGTTGGATACATGAAAATGTTGCTTATCCAACGAGGGATTGAGGAAATGCCTATGAAACCTCAAATTACGTTATGATTTTACAAACTAAGCACCAAAACATCATGTTTTACAACAAATCGACAGAAAAAGCAGTTCAATACACAGTAACGTCATGTAATAATTACTTTAGCACCAAAACATCGCAATGTCTTGAAACAGCTGTGGATCCAGGTAGGAGGCAGACTGCTTTGGATAACACAGAATGTTGGATGAGCGAAGGTTGGATAAGCGAGACTCTACTGTATCTAAGTTTGGTGCCATTCTCCAATTCCCCAACAAAAACCCAAACAAGCTTACCTCCCCTGGACATTGGGGTTGTTGAAGAAGGCAATGATGGGTCTCCTTTGAAGGAAATGTGGAAACGAGATGGACAGATGGATACGGGATGGAGGAAGAAGAGAGAGAAAGAGGGTTAAGCACTGCGACTGTGGCGCAGCTGGCTGGGTGTCAGCTGCATTAAAATCACTATTGACCGAAAGGTCATGAGTTCGAAGCTAGTCCAGGTTGGAGTGAGCTTCCGGCCAATTTTGTGTAGCTTGTTGTCGACCTTTGCAACCCAAAAGACAGTTGCATCTGTCAAGTAGGAAATTTAGGTACCACCTGTGTGTGGGGAGGCTAACTTAACAAGTTTATGAGGCCATAAAAAATCTCCAGCAAAAAAAGCATGCGGGGAATGCGGAAAGTACTTCATCAGTGTCACAGATGGATAGTGAAGCGACAGCTCCCCTGGTGGCCAGAAAAATGTTAAATAGCCTCTGACTGTCTGTCTATATGTGTTTTGTGTCTATGGCATTGAATGTTTGCCAGGTAGGTGTACATTGTAATCTGCCCTGAGTCCCCTGCGGGGTGAGAAGGGCGGAATATAAATACTGTAAATAAATAAATAAATAAATTTATTTATTTATTTTGGGATTTATTAATCGCCCATCCCAAATGGCTCTGGGCGATTTACAGTAAAAACACACAGCTACATACCTAAAACATCTAAAACATCTAAAAGTAAATAGATAAATAAAATATTATCTGATAAGCAGAAACATTTCATAGGAATGGCAATTCCACACCAAAGTTCAGCACAACAACACTATTGACTTTTCTAATTTAGAAAATGTGATAAAATGGCACAGAGATTGGAAAAGTTAACTTTATGGACCACAAGTCCCGATATCCCCAAGGTAGCACAGTCAGGCCCATTCTAGTTTAGGGCAGTGGTTCTCAACCTTCCTGATGCTAGGACCCCTTAATACCGTTCCCCATGTGGTGGTGTCCCCCAACCATAAAATAATTTTTGTTGCTACTTCATAACTGTAATTTTGCTTCTGTTATGAATAGGGTTCCCATATGTCCCTTATTCTAAGGGACGTCCCTTATTTTGGCCCTAAAATTTGTGTCCCTTATTTTCAGGCCCTGTCCCTTATTTTTGACTAGCAGGACAGGACTGGGTGGGGTTGACCAGAGGAAGGTGCGCGCTGTGGTTTCCATGGCAATGCCTGCCCGGGGATTCCCACTCGCAGGGCAGCCTGCGTCCCCATTGGAAGGAAGAGGCGATACAGGACTTTTTCAAAGTACAGTAGACTCAATTAACCGTTACCCAAGGGGAATGTTGGATCATGTTGGATAACGATAGTTTCTGGTTGCTTGAGAGTTACTCTTAAAATAGGCCTAGCTGTGCATCCCAATACTATACAATGCTGTGTCTCCCATACTATACTATACCATTAACTATTGACATAATAATCATGAAGATGTACTGTCTTATAAAATTTATTTTATTTTAATGTTTAGACAGTGCACTTTTAAAGTCAGCAAAGCCAAGTACTAAATTCAGATGGAGAAAATTAGGTAGTTCTAATGATTTTTTTTCTGCATGACAAAGCATGCAGAAACATACCATGTCCTGTTAAGAGGGTATAAGTCAGGGTTTTTTGGTGAGTTTCAATCATTATCTTATTCTGTTAATAAAACTATTTCTACCTAATGTTTGAGTTTCAAGTTTTTAATGAAGTGTCCCTTATTTTTGTGAAAAATCCCGTAAATGTCCCTTATTTCTTGTATCAAAAAATGGCAAGCCTAGTTATGAATCATCATATAAATATCAGATATGCCAGATGTATTTTCATTCACTGGACCAAATTTGGCACAAATACCTGATGTGCGCAATTCGGAATACCAGTGGGGTTGGGGGGAGATTGATTTTGTCATTTGGGAGTTGTAGTTGCTGGGATTTATAGTTAACTTAAAATCAAACAGCATTATGAACTCCACCAATGATGGAATTGAACCAGACTTGGTACACAGAACTCCCATGACCAACGGAAAGGACTGTGTTTAGTGATGGTCTTTGGCGACCCCTCTAAGACCCCCCCCCCTTGTAACCCCCAGGTTGAGAAACGCTGGTTTAGGGGATTCTAGGGAGGTAACATTTTTAAAATCTGTTTGGGGATGCAATGTGCTATCCATCACCATTGATGGAACAGTTGCTGAACAACAGGCGCCTGTGAGGCCAATGGAGTTGCAATCTCCCTAAAGATAACCGAATACCGGTTGATTTACTGGGGAATACGGTTACTCCCAATTCCTAAAGCAGGTTCCCAAGGGAGAAGTGGATACCCAAAGCTTCAACACAGAGCACGGGGCGAGGGATACTTACGAATGCAGGTCAAGTTGGGTCTGGTCCACTGGTACTTTTTGGTGTTGCTATCCAGCTTGCAGAGAACAAGGTTGGAGGTGCCTGCTTTCCGTTTGTAGTTCTTCATGCAGGAGTAGCGCAGCTTCTCAGAGCTGCTACCTTCCGCAATACGCGCATTTTCCACTAATTCAGGATCACCACATTTCCCTGAAATGAAAGAACGAGACTTAATTATCCACCAATTCAGGAAAATACATACAAGAAAATCAACATGGTATAGTGTTTTAAGTGTTAGCAGGGGCGGTCTTTCCATTAGGCCGACTAAGCGGACGCGTAGGGCGACGCCTCCTGGGAGGGGCGCCACCTGGGAGGGCCGCCGCCCGCGCCGCCGCCCCTGCCGCTGCGCCTTGCCGCCGGGTGGAGGCGTGCTTGGGAGCCAGTGCTGCTGCGCTGTGCCTCTGCAGCCGGCGGCGCAGGCGCGCGGGACGCCGCCGCACATGCACGCACTGGGATGCCGGCGCGCATGCGCGGTGGTGTCCAGAAGCCACCGGGGCACCAAAATAATCTTAACACCCTCCGGGAGAGGTAAGACCGCCCCTGAGTGTTAGGCTATGACTCTGGAGACCAGGGTCCTATGGAGGCCCACTGGGTGACCTTGGGAGAGTCACATTCTCTCAGCCCCAGAAAACCCCATGATAGGATCACCATGAAGTTGGAAACAACAGAAGGCAAACGGCCATACATTTTGGAGATCTTTGGCACCCTGGTCAAAGGGGACCCCATTGATGGACATTTCTTTTTCTGTATGGGATTCCCTGCCCTATTCCTCATTTTAACTGGAAGCTTTTACAGCACTCAGGTTTTATCAAATGCTAACTGCATTCTAGGAGGGTTGGCATCATTTCATTCCTGGGACCAATCTGCTTGTGCATCTGCAAAAAATGGCTGGGTGCAGCACCAATGTCTAAACACGAAATCCCCATTAATGTTCCATATACACATAGCCTGAAGGTAATTTGATACACAGTCAATTTAATAATTTTGTGCACAGAACAAAGTTTGCATACATTGAACCATCAGTAACCAAAGGTGTCACTGTCTCAGCCACCATTGTGTACGGCTTTGGATGCTGGGATTTTTTTTCCAGATTTTAGAATTCCAGATAAGAGATGCTCAACCCGTATTTACTGATATATTAATCAATGTTGCACTTCAGACAAGGAGCATCCCCCTAGTCACACACACAACAGACAGTCTCTGAATAATAGGCTTTTATTGAAACAAATATAGTGTCCAACAAAAGGGTTTAAAGGAAATCAATAGTAGAATATATCCATCAGTATGCTGATGACACTGAGCTTGTGCTGAGAATGGACGGCAGGCCGGACACCGTACCCGATTGTTTCCATCAATGCCTTGAAGCCGTGACTGGTTGGCTGCATTCCAGCCAGCTGAAGGTGAATCCATTGAAGACGGAGATTCTGTGGCCCGGTCGCCCTGGGCTGGATGAGTTGCCTACCCTGGATGGCGAGTGGTTAAGCTCGCCATCTTTGGTAAAAAGCCTGGGGGTCCAACTGGACCCATTGTTGTCCATGGAGGCCCAGGTCTCCATGGTCAGCAAGACATCATTTTTCCATCTGCGACAGGATAGATGACTGTCCCCCTACCTGTCCAGGAACGACCTGGCCACGGTAATCCAAGCGACGGTCATCTCGAGGCTAGACTACTGTAACGCCCTCTACATCGGCCTTCCCCTGTCGACAATCCGGAAACTTAAGCTAGTGTGCAAAATGCTGCCGCTCGATTGCTGGTGGGAGCACCGGCAAGAGAGCATATCACTCCCATCTTGCAACATTTGCACTGGCTACCAATTGAGTACTGAATTGTCTTCAAGGTGCTGGTTTTGACCTTTAAGGCCATGCATGGTCTAGGGCCAGTGTACCTGAGCGACCGCCTCACCCCATATGTTCCCCCGAGATCACTCCGCTCGGAAGAGCGAAATCTTTTAACTGTGCCACCTATTCGCTCCTGTCATCTCTCCTCAACTAGGCAACGAGCCTTTTCGGTTGCGGCCCCAGCACTGTGGAACGCACTGCCGGATGACGTTCGGGCCATTACAGAACTCTTTCCATTCCAGAGGGCATGCAAAACCACTCTGTTCAGGCTCACTTTTAGTTGAAGCCCTGGATATTGTATCCTCTGTATCACTATATTTTATGTACTACCGTATCTACGGTATTTTATGTAATTGTGTTGCATTTCATGCAATTTTATGTGTACTGCTGTTTTGACTGTGTAATATGGTCGTGTGTGAACCGCCCCGAGCCTGCAGGAAGGAGCGGTATACAAAATCGAAGAATAAATAAATAAATCACACAGTTCAAATAGTCCCAAAATCCAAAGGCAAAGGTAAAATGCTTAATGAAAATCCCATGAATAATACAAGGCAGCTATAGGAGCAAAACGTGCACAAAAGGCCTAGGCAAAATCAGGAGCTTGGAGGGAAGTCGAAATCTGGCATGGTATTCTCAATGAAGCCTGGAAACTGAATATTATTTCCCTAGCAATCTAATATAAAGACAAATCAGTTTCAGTTTGCAAACCGGCTGCTGTGTCGCAGGCTAGCAGCCTGCCTAGATTCTCAAATGCTATCTCGGCGGTTAAATGAAAGCTCGTTAAAATTCCCAGGTGTCCCGTTATCAACATCAAGACCTTCAGAGTCCTGAACACAAGAATTCTCATCTAATGAAGCCCTGGGAAGAGAACTATTCCCAGGAATGCAAGCCTCATCTGAAAGTTCACTTTGCACCTCAGAATTCTCACTAAGCATCCCATCATCAGCATTTTCAGTAACCATCCCTTCATCAGCATTGTCAGGAACAATTCCATCATCCCTAGCATGCACATGAGCACCAGGCTGAAACATCACAATCAACGAGTTTAGAATCGTAGCATCATGGCTTCGGAAGACACCCCCAAAGGTCATTTAGTCCAGTCTCATTCTGTCATGCTGCCAGGAAGGAAGACCCTGTCAAAGCACTCCTTACAGATGGCCACCCAGCCTCTGTTTAAAAACCTCTGGAGAAATATTTACACATTTGTGTAAATATTAAGCATTGAGGCAGTCCATTCTTCTGTTTTTGCCATCTGCTTCTCTGGCACTGAAACTCAACAAAAAAGAGACAATGGTATGATTGTGGGAGTTGGAGTCCAAAACACCTGGAGGGCCGGAGTTGGCCCAGGCTTGATCTAGACTCTAGACTCCTATTCATGCAGGCCAAAATCCTGTTGGCTTTGAACTGGGTTGTCTGAGTCCATTATCGCCCTCTGAGGCCTTGGCAACCTGACCCCCTGGATAAACCACACAGCAACTATGGTACAATGGGTTTTATTGAGAATAAGTAGGTATAGGAAAGAGGTTGGAGGCAATCTTCATAGTATCTCCAACTAGCAGTCAAAACAGAATTCAGCAGGGGTGTGAGTGCTCCTCAGCAAAAGAGCACAAGCAGGTAAACGGGAACACAAGCCGGATGCAAAGAGTCTCTTGGAATCCCAGCCGAAGCAAGTGAGGCTGGGACGTGTTGCTTTAAAGGCAAAGAGTTCAAAAGGTAATAAAGTCTTTCAGGATCAATCCCAGGGTCTCGGCGATGAACAGGAACAAGGATGACATGGGAACAAGTCAGCCCGGAGTAGGCTGGCTGGCAAGGCTTGATGAAAGGCCCGACTGGCCTAACCCACAAGATCTTCTCCCAAACGCGTTGTTGGTACAAGACACCGGCATGGGGGTCCACAGGGCAGTTATAGTGTTCCTTGGTTGCGTCGCACGTCAAAAGCTAAGATTGATGATCCCTTGTATGTTTTGTGAACTCAGTACTCTTGGAATGCGGTGCTCGTTAGCAAGTGCCATCTGGGCCGGGGAGTCAGGCTTTCTACTCCCGCGGCCCGCTTCCATTATCAGGGAGTCGAGATGGTACAACCTTGAGAGGCCCATGTTATGCTTGCATCCCTAGTCTTCTCACGGGAAAGGCACGGGAGGCCCAAGCAGGGTTTAAGAGCAAAGCAAGTTGGTTTCACGATGCAGGGTCTTGGCCCAGCCCCTTAATCACACACACAGAGACGGTAATCAGCTAACTATTGAATAATATGAAACAGGTGAAAATTAAATTGTCCATAAAAAGTATCAAAAAGTTCAATCCAAAGGGTAAAGAGTCCGTAGGTAAAATCCAAAGGCAAACGTGGCAAAGGCTCCGCAAAACTATGCGGATCAAGGACTTGGTCCGTGGCAAAGAACAAGGCAAAGTTCATGAACAATCCCAAGAAACTTCTTGGCAAGGCTTGAGCCGGCAACTTGGCTCCGTGGAACTCCGCTCGCTTCACTCCTCTTAGAATAGAAGTGGCCGAGCTACTGAGGATCCTTTCCCACGGATCCTATACTTAATCCCCTTGGCGAGGCCCCCGACGCTCTAGGCTTCTGCGCCAATCTGTGCTACGGGATCTAGCGCTTCTCTGGCGCTCTAGGCTGCGGTGCCAATCCCTCCTGCTGGACTCAATGCTCCGTCTCCTATCAAAGCTCCGTCCTTGCCTCCCAGCACCTGCGTCGCTATCTACATGAGAGCTGAACTCCCTTTCAGCTTCCATGGGCTCATCCTCCACTGTTTCCCTGATCCTTTCCTGCGACCCGTAACCACCTGGTTTCTCATAATGATCAGAATCATCACTCTCAGGGTCAGCCTGAACTTCCCAGCTAGCATAGCCGTCAGGCCATTCATCATCCCAGGCCAAGCTCTGTGGGAGAGGAAGGGCCCAGCTAACTCATCAGCCCCTTCCTCCATGTCCTCATCAACTGCAGCTGGCCCTAATGCAAGTGGGACCCCGGTGCTGCCCTCTGTCCCCCAAGCACGAAAGGGAACTGGGTTGCTACAGCTGGTTTGAAAACTATACTTTGGTTACCTTGGCTGGAACTTTGCTCAAGCAAAAGTGATGCCTGAGGCCCTTGAGGTGTGACATCCATGTTCAGATAATGTGGAATATTCTGCCTTGATATTCTGGGATATAGGCCTGTGTGGAAGGGCTCTCAGCCGCCGCATGACATACCTGGCTCACGTTTCCCTTCTTTTCTACTAGGACTCCAAGATCTTTTTCACACGTCCTGCTGTCGAGCCAGGCACCGTCCCCCATTCTTTCTCTTGGTCTTTCATTTTTTTCTGCTTAAGTGGAGTCTCTGGCATATCATCTCTCTAATTTGTGAAGATGGTTTGGAATTCTGCTCCTGTCTTCTGCAGTCTTGGCTGCTATCCCTCCCAGTTTGGTCCCGTCTGCAAACTTGATGATCGTGCCTCCTAACCCTTCGTAAGTCATGAATAAAGATATTGAACAGGGCTGGGCCCACAAGAAGGGTCTTACTTGACCCTCCTCATGGCTTGAGGTGGGTTAGAGCAGTGTTTTTCAACCTTTTTTGAGCCGCGGCACATTTTTTACATTTACAAAACCCTGGGACACACCACCAACCAAAATGACACAAAATGACACTCTAACACAGTAAAACATATAGTTAATATGTTTTAAAATGTATTTATACACTCAGTGTGAAACCTGGGCCTGTTTCGATGAACACAACATATATTAGATCTCACAGCAGATTTTGATACTGTAGACCACGCATTGCTGATCCACCGCTTAACCGCTTCAGGGGTGAGGGAGACGGCCCTTAAATGGGTCTCCTCCTTTCTTCAGGATCGGGGACAGCGGGTGGCGAGGGGGGGGTCATCTCTGGGAGACTCCCATTAAATTGTGGGGTCCCCCAGGGAGCGATCCTCTCCCCTCTATTATTTAACATCTACATGTGTCCCCTGGCCCAGTTGGTGCGCAGCTTTGGGCTGGAGTGTCACCAGTACGCTGATGACACCCAGCTGGTGCTGAGGATGGAGGGCCGGCCAGATTCCGTACCCGATTCTTTCCATCTATGCCTTGAAGCCGTGACTGGATGGCTACGATCCAGTAGATTGAAGGTGAATCCCTCAAAGATGGAGATCTTGTGGCTGGGCCATCCGGGTGGGGGGAAGTGCCAGTTGCCTACACTGGATGGCGAGGCTCTATGCCCGTCATCGCTAGTAAAGAGCTTGGGAGTCCAATTGGATCCACTGCTGTCCATGGAGACTCAGGTCTCCACAGCCTGCAAAGTCGCATTTTTCCATCTGCGCCAGGCTAGGCGGCTGGCACCCTACCTCTCCGTGAACGACCTGGCCACGGTGATCCAGGCGACTGTCATCTCGAGACTGGATTACTGTAATGCCCTTTACATCGGCCTACCCTTGGGGATGATTCGGAAGCTCAAGTTAGTGCAGAATGCTGTGGCATGCCTTCTCGCCGGGGCACCGGCGAGATGCCATATTACACCAATATTGCGGCAACTGCACTGGCTGCCCATCGAGTACCTGATCTCCTTCAAGGTATTGGTGTTAACCTTTAAGGCCTTGTATGGTCTTGGGCCAGTGTACTTGAGGGACCGACTTTCACCATATTGTCCCCAGAGATCCCTACGCTCCGGTGTACAAAATCTTCTCAACGTCCCCTCCATCCGGCAACTCCACCTGTCCTCAACAAGACAAAGAGCATTCTCGGTGGTGGCACCAACCTTATGGAATGCCCTACCTGAGGAAGTCAGAGGTATCAGGGAACTGTCCTCTTTTCGCCGAGCCTGCAAGACGGCTCTTTTCGCCTGGCTTTTCCAGTTGAGTAACTGTCATGCTTTCTATGTAGTTTAGCTTACTTTTAGAATTATTTTAGCGCTAGTAATATTTTAGATTAAATCATTGCTTATCTGCTTTTACACAGTTGTTCTATAATGTCAGTTCTACGCCTGTTGTTTACCTGTTGTAAACCGCTCCGAGCTTCTAGAGGGAGCGGTCTAGAAGCCGAAAGAATAAATAAAAATAAATAAATATATGACTTCCTCTCACATACTTATACATGGCTATCATGTCTTCTCTCAGCCTTCTCTTCTCCAGGCTAAACATGCCCAACTCTTCAAGCCACTCCTCATAGGGCTTGTTCTCCAGACCCTTGTGAAATTTCGCCCTGAGTGAAACTTGCTTCCAGATAACTATGGATGTCATGAAGCTGTTATAAAAAGTTCCTTGGGAGGGGAGGCAACTCTTGAAAAATCCAGTAAAATAGTAAGAAAAATAAACATTTCCAAGCGGAGAGGCTCAATTTGTTTCTTGGAAACCTGTGAATGCTTCAGCCTCCCAATGCTCCCAGGTTCGCTCACTGCCCAATTCACCGACGTGGAGCTTCCAGCATTCGGCTGAGCCCTTCCTTTGCCTCGGGGAGGATCTTTGGGGAGGGGAAAAGGGAGAAAGAGCTGCTAGAAGGGGGAAGAGTGCCAATTTCCCACGGCGCACCTGCTGATCGCTCACGGCACATTAACCCTGGTTGGGAAACACTGGGTTAGAGCATAGTAAAAAACACATAAACATTGTAAATATTCTATAAATGCACATATTAAAGAAAATGTATTTCTACATTTTAATTTGTGCTCAACTGCATTCGATTCGCTGGAAGAAGCCATCTGCTGATCCAAGACCAAACTCTAAACTTGTAGCCTCATGTGTTCTGCATTCTGCGTGCATTGTTTTTCAAATACTTACAGACCAGATGTATTTTCCTTTGGTCTTTGACAGCTAAGGGACACTGGGATAGACTATTCCCCTTGGCTTCCTAGAAACAAATGCAATGATAGAGAGGTCCAAAATGGGCTGATCTCTCATCCGGAGAAGGGGACAGATGAACTGGCTTCTTTGCTCCGAGCCAAATAAAAAAAGCCTAACTCCAATGACAAAGGGTGCATTATCTCTACATTATGGAATTAAAGCAGTTGGATATTGCTTTACCTGCTAGGGCTCAATGCTATAGAACTTAGAAATTGATCAATCAAAGTCAGTCCAAAAAGGTTTTTCCACAACATCCTTGGAAAGAAGGTTCAAATATTCATCAACATTCCTTTCGATTCCCTGTTGGTTTGCTACATGGTCAGAGATTATTTAATACTCACATCTTTAAAAAATAAGGATGGGGGGGGGGGGGTTTGTACAATTTTTTCTTTCCTTTAAAGCAAAACTGTCTGATTATTTCTAATAACCGTGGTTTAATTCTACCGTCAAAATGTTTTCGTTTTTCAACTGTATCATTTTAAGCCAGGGCTGCCCAGGAAGTCGATTGCGATTGACCAGTCGATCCCGGGACCGAAGGATGTCGATCCCAGCTGGATGGGGCACTTCTCAGAGGGGGGCGGAGCCAGGCTGCACCAAGCCCCACCCCTCCCCCGGCTTTGGCACTCCCAGCAGCTTCTCCAGGCTTGAGGAGGGCAGTGCCAAGTCAGCCTTGTGCTAGCTATGTCACCACTGGCTTGGTATTGCCATCCTCAAGCCTGGAGAAGCTGCTGGGAGCTCCAAAGCCAGAGGGGAGGGGGAGGGGCTTGGTGTGGCCTGGCTCCACCCCCCTGGCTTCAGCTCTACCAGCAGCTTCTCCAGGCTTGAGGATGGCAATGCCAAGCCAGTGGTGGCATAGCTAGCACAAGGCTGGCTTGGCACTGCCATCCTCAAGCCTGGAGAAGCTGCTGGTAGAGCGAAAGCCACAGGGGAGGAGCCAGGCTGTGCCAAGCCCCACCCCCCCCTCCCCTCTGGCTTTGGAGCTCCCAGCAGCTTCTCCCAAGCTTGAGGATGGCAATGCCAAGCCAGTGGTGGTATAGCTAGCACAAGGCTGGCTTGCCATCCTCAACCTGGAGAAGCTGCTGGTAGAGCGGAAGCCACAGGGGGCAGAGCCAGGCCATGCCAAGCCCCGTCCCCTCCCCTCTGGCTTTGGAGCTCCCAGCAGCTTCTCCAGGCTTGAGGATGGCAATGCCAAGCCAGCCTTGTGCTAGCTATACCACCACTGGCTTGGCATTGCCATCCTCAAGCCTGGAGAAGCTGCTGGTAGAGCGGAAGCCACAGGGGTGGAGCTCCGCCCCTCCCTCTGGCTTTGGAGCTCCCAGGCCGGCTGGGATGGCAAAGCCAGCCTTGTGCTAGCTGTCACCACTGGCCCCATCTGGCTTGCTGGTAGCTCCAGGCCATGCCAAGCCCCGCCCTTCTCCAGGCTTGGCTTGAGGATGGCAGTGCCAAGCCAGCCTTGTGCTAGCTGTCACCACTGGCTTGGCATTGCCATCCTCAAGCCTGGAGAAGCTGCTGGGAGCTCCAAAGCCAGAGGGAGGGGCTTGGTGCAGCCTGGCTCCGCCCCCTCTGGCTTCTGCTCTACCAGCAGCTTCTCCAGGCTTGAGGATGGCAATGCCAAGCTAGTGGTGGCATAGCTAGCACAAGGCTGGCTTGGCACTGCCATCCTCAAGCCTGGAGAAGCTGCTGGTAGAGTGGAAGCCAGAGGGGGGGCAGAGCCAGGCCACACCAAGCCCCGCCCCTCCCCTCTCCAGCCTAGAGTAGATAGGTACTATAGATCTTTCTGCCTTGGTTTTATTATAAGTAGCTCGCATGCTGAAAAAGTGTGGGCACCCCTGTTTTAAGCATTACAAGCTCTTTTTGAGTCTTGATCAAGAGAGAAAAGCAGGGTATAAATACATAATAATAATGTATCTAGTATTTTTTGTTGATTCTTGGCCCATTTGTCTTTGGTTCTGAGACAGCGCTTGACATAGGCAACCCTATGGAGAATAATAATAATAGGTAATTCTACAGAAAACAAACCTGGGCTACCAAACAGCAAGAAATTAACCAAAAATTTCCCACTTGCTGTACATGGATGATCTAAAGCAGTGGTTCCCAAAGTGGGCGGTACTGCCCCCTGGTGGGCGGTGGGGCGATCCAAGAGGACACTGGGAGGCTCAGGAGAATTTAGGGGGCACTGAACCTCTGTAAGGGGGCGGTGGCATGGGCCAGGCTTGCTTGCCACTTGCAGGGTCACGTGCTTGCAAGGATATCCCCGTTGGAAGAAAGAGGCGATACACAGGACCTGCACCGTTGGCAGGGTTGACGAGAGGAAAGAGGCGCGTGCTGCGGTTTCCACGGCAACACCTGCCCGAGGATTCCAACTCGCAGGGACACAGTCGCAAGCGTGCGATCCCCGGCAGGCATTGCCGTAAAAACTGCAGCGCACACCTCCTCCTTCTTGTCAACCCCACCCACGGCGCAGTCCTGTGTATTACTGCTTTCTTCCAATAGGGACATCCTCGCAAGTGCGCCTTTCTGGGCCCGGCGCGGGGCGGGGCAAGCGGGAGGCGCTTTTGAAGGTGGGCCTCGCTTGTCCAGTGCCGGCCCCTTCTTTTTTCAATGCCATAAAAACAACATGCAATTAAAATAACATTTAAATTAAAATTAAAACACATTAAAACATTTAATTTACGAAAAAGGTAGAAACATTAATATATATATAACTTTCTGTTTAATTGCTATTAAAAAAATTGAAATAATTTCTAGGGGGGTGGTGACTAAAAAATTTTCTGGAAAGGGGGCGGTAGGCCAAAAATGTTCGGGAACCACTGATCTAAAGCTTTACGGAAAATCAGAAACTGAAATCCAGCAACTGACCAACACAGTCAGAATCTTCAGCACTGACATCAGTATAGAGTTCGGCCTAGACCAGGCCTGGGAAAACTTCGGCCCTCCAGGTGTTTTGGACTCCAACTCCCACAATTCCTAACAGCTGGTAGGCTGTTAGGAATGGTGGGAGTTGGAGTCCAAAACACCTGGAGGGCCAAAGATTGCCTAGGCCTGGCCTAGACAAATGTGCCACAGTGGCATCAAAGAAAAGGAAAATTACTCACAGCAAGGGCATAGAGATGCCAAATGGACAAACCGTAAAGCGCAATCAGCCTGAAGCCTATAAATATCTGGGCATACTATAGTTGGACAATATCAAGCATGGGCATATGAAAAAGGTGGGTCAGCAAAGAATATATCTAAAGGGTCAGAAAGGTTTCGAAGAGCGAATTAAATGACGGAAATACGATCAAAGCTCTCAACCCCTGAGCCATCTCCGTCATCAGAGACACTGCTGGAACTGTCAACTGGGCACAAGCAGAGCTGGAGGATCTGGACAGAAAAACAAGAAAACTGATGACCATTCACTTCTCATGACACCCACGTAGTGATGTCGACAGGCTTGACCTGCCCAGAAAATCAGGAGGCAGAGAGAGGGCTTCTCTTCTGCAAGGGAAACAAAGGGTAGAAGAAGAAGAGAAACATGTCCGGGCAGATGATGGGAAATCCCAGGTGACAGCAGAATGGACGAGAAGCAACTGGAAAAGCTGACACGATAAATGACACGAAAAAAATGTAATGTTCATTTGTGGGATTAACACAATTCAAAAACCACTGGACAAATTGACACGAAATTTGAACGCAATATTATTATATGTGGAACCTATCAGGCCAACGAGTGACCATCACTAAGGAGGCTGTCCGGTGCTTGGCTGTTGTGTCGGACTGGATGAGGGCTAGCAAATTGAAATTTAATCCAGACAAGACAGAGGTCCTACTGGTCAGTCGCAAGGTCGAACAGGGCATAGGGTTACAGTCTGTGCTGGACGGAGTCACTCATAAAAACACTGTAAAACACAGCGGGACTTTAAAAGTCAAAAAAGCAAAAAGATGCTACAGTGCAGGCGCAAAAACAACTTCCCCTGGCAAACAAACAAAACACACAATAGCATATCAACACTCTCTTTCAAACTACAGCTCCCAGCATCCCCTAGACCAGGCTCTTTAGGAGAGGAGAATGATCCAAATGCACTGCTTCCAAGCTGCAAGCTATATTCTCCTTGGATTTCTTTGAGAGCTTCCCATTCCCTGCATATTTCCAATTTCCTATTCTTTGACTGAAACTCCCAGCAATCCTCCAGATAGATACGATAGAGATAGGTAGGTAGGTAGATAGATTGATCAGGAGGACTGCTGGGAGTTGCAGTCCAAGAATAGGTAGAGAAGGAAGAACGGGGAAAAAGAGGAAGGGAAAGAAAAGGTGGGGGGAAGGAAGGGAAGAAGAAGAGAAGGGAGGAGAGAGAGAAAGAAAGAAAAAAGGGAAGGAAGGAAGGAAAGAGGGAGGGAAAGAAGGAGAGAAAAAAAGAAGAGAAAGAGGGAGGGAAGGTTTGCCACAGCACTGTGTGGCAGGTACCGGCATTACTTCGCGAATGAAGATTCTTAGGAAGGACTCATCCCACGCTTTTGACAAAAGTGTTGATGACTAAAAACGCCAATCTGAGATAGGCAAGCCTAGTTGCAGAGAGCACAGCAGAAAGTCTCCTTAGGTGATGTTGTCTCAAAGTTGTGGTTCTTTCTGCATTGTTGTTTGGCATGTCTTCTCGAAAGAGGCCGCAGCATTGTGGATAGTGCGTCTCCATGCCTCCCGATGAGGCCAGGGTGGACCATTTTTGGTGATCAATCTGGCCGAGTCTGAGATGTTGTTTCAGGGAGTCCTTATATCTCTTCTTTGGGGCGCCTCTCTTGCGCTGACCCGTGGCGAATTCACCATAGAATAGTATCTTTGGGAGGCGGTGGTCCTCCATCCTAGAGATGTGCCCTGCCCAGCACAGCCGTTTTCTCAATAGCATGGCCTCAATGCTGGTGATCCCTGCTTGCTCAAGGACAGCAACATTTGTCACATAGTCAGTCCAGTGTATATTTAGGATTGTGCGAAGACAGCGCTGATGAAAGCGTTCGAGGAGTCG
This sequence comes from Anolis apletophallus, assembly GCA_030556195.1. NCBI lineage: Eukaryota > Metazoa > Chordata > Lepidosauria > Squamata > Anolidae > Anolis > Anolis apletophallus. The sequence continues at coordinate 134,575,035 of JARBWK010000009.1, read as the reverse complement.
TAGGTGTTGGCGATAGGTGATCCATGTTTCATATCCATAGAGGAGAATAGTACGATAGCTCTGTACACACTGATTTTGGTGCTTTGCCTCTAGTTTTCAAGTGCCACCTCGCAGGCAGGATTTCCCTGGGTACTGGTTGTGGGGGTCGGGAGCAGGTCAGGGTTTGCCCTCCCTTCTGCTCGAGATCCCCGTGTACAACTGGTGGGCCACTGTGTGATACAGAATGCTGGACTAGATGGGCTGAGGTCCGATTCAGCATGGCTCTTCTTATGTTCTTATGTGCTTGTTGCTCCAGACTCTCTTGTGAAGCCTTCCAAATGCACTATATGCTTTTGCTAATCTGTGATCTATCTCTTTATCAATCTTGGCGTCTGAAGAGATTATGCTTCCCAGGGAGTTGAACTGCTGAACAGACTTAAGCACAGATGTGCCTATGCTGATGTGGGGATGGTGGTGTTCTTCCTGTGGTGCAGGCTGGTAGAGGACTTCAGTTTCCTTCAGGTTGACTTCCAGCCCAAACAGCTCTGCAGCTGTTGCAAAGCAGGATGTGAGTTGCTGCAGAGCTGCTTCTG